>JAWZYV010001651.1:1800000-2360395 GCA_038373885.1 Cheiracanthium punctorium
TATTTATTTTATACTTATGTGTAGTTTAAAGAATAAGTGACATATTAAGATTTAACAAAAGATATATTTTAAAATTTGAGTAAAGATAGGAATTAACATTGATGTGTGGGGGGGAGGGTTTATCAAGATAGCTCTTTAAACATTTATGACAATGGCTATTTTCAGCATTTTTTTTTTCCAGTTTCCCAATAATGATTCATATCCAACTTCTATTTGAAAACGCCAAGTCATTTTTTAACTTTATCTGCCATTTTTTTCAAGTCAATAGTGATAAAATTTCATTTATGAATAAATTTTCAATTCGATGTTCCTAATTGGGAACATTGTTCTGTGAAAGGTTAAGAGAGTGTTACAAACTAAAAGACTCAGCTAATGCTGAATAGTTTACTTGGGAATTGAAATTACACAGTATATGAAAATTAAGTAGGGGAGACCGGGGAACATTGGTACACGAGGAACATTAGCACAATGTAGATATTTCCAGCTGATTTATTTAAAAGTTTACGATTTCTCTTTAACAAAAATGAAGACTCTGTGTACAACAATGAAGTAGTCAACAATGAACTCTTGTAGTCAACAACGAAGACTTTCTTCTGGTAAAAGTTCACTAATCACATCTAAGTTTACTGAGTACTGATTTTAGTACTGATTTTAGTTTACTGAGTACTGATTTTTACCGCTAAGTTTTACTCTACTTTGTAAACTTTGAGAAACCTATTTGTAACCTGATATTAAGTGTTCAGTTCAGTCTATCACTTTGAGCATAATAGTATGTTATAACATAAACTGAATGTCATTTATTTTCATATTATGTTTAACTTCTATGTAAACAGTAAGAGTAAGCCCTGACACTTTTGAAGAAATCTGTTCCTGCGGTAGTTTGCTGTAGTAGTATTTCGGAAAATTGGTACATGTACTAATGTGCCTTATAATAGACTGTAAATTTGTATAACATTCTTTTTCAAGATATTTACTTTTGTCTGAACTAATTTTCTTTACCTAATTACGCACATGGATGATTTCGAATATTACGGGATCCAAAGAGTTAATAAAAAATTGGCTCCAAGAAACAAATCTGAAAACAATGTCATTTTTATTCTGATATTTGTAAAACTCAGAACCAGCGTAATAGATTAGCATGGCGCTAGAAAGCATACAGATATAATTATTGGTACATTCCTTCTCTGAAGAGGATCGACATTGCTTGTTATGGATAGTTTGTGGTTTTTTGTGACAATGACAAGGGACATTATTTGGAATATAACTGTACTAGAAGGTGATTTCGGTTATGGAGGGAATTACAACAGGCACCAGAAAGAAAAAAATGACTAAAACCACACTCTGGACGGTCTACACTCAATATATTTAAACTTCGACCACTTAATATAAATTATTTCAAATCCTATTTTCAATACTATAGTTACCGAAGTAATACAGTTGCCACTTAAGCAGTTAAATTAGATCTAAAAGCAACTTAGGAGAAAGAAATCTGGATATTTTTGAGTCTGGATATTTGGGTGTATTCCACACGCACTGAAATCTGAAGAATTGTAAATCAGCACATTTGGAAATGAAACTATGACGTAGGTGGGCGTTTTCTATATGTATATTTTTTTATTTAATTAAGAATATTTTCAAACCAATCACACAAATGGTGTGGATTTTATTAATTTTTATTGATTAAATTTTTTTTTCCTTTCTTACTTTTCTTTTCTTTTTTTTTTGAGTGATGGCGGTAAAAGTTTTTTTTTTTTTGTTTGTGACTGAACCGGACGCGTTCCAGAATCACTGAGTCAGTGATCAGCGTAACTGTACAGGGTGTCCCAAAATCACAGCCTAGGCTTTTACTTCTTGACTATTGATCACTGACATTTCCAGTAAATCACAAAGTTACGTAAAAAAAAAAAAAACTAAGTTTTATAGTATCGATGAAAGTTTTCAGGAAATCAAATCTAAATAAATTCAAACTTTAAATAAAAACTGAAACTTCGTACATTACCTAATTAATGTAAGGGGCATATTTTACTAACTGGGAATTTTTTTACACGGAACTAGTAAAAAAATTGAATTTTTTTGTATTTATTTAGATTTAATCTATTTAAAATTTTAAGGTATCATAAAATTCTGTACCGTTTTTTACATAGCTTAGTAAATCATTTTATAGGTGTATTATTAAAACTTAATATAGTACAAAGATTCACAAAGTTTCAACCTTTCATCATAAAGCGTCTGAAAGATATCTTAAAAAATGATTAGGGATTAAACATGAATTTGAATGCGAACGTTTATTGCTAGAGTGCAATAAATGATTTTCTTTCGTAATTTGTGCACGGCTTCTGAAAGGCGATCATCCGACGTGATCTTTTTTTCTCTTTCAAGAGCAATTGAAAGGTGGTTTAAGTCAGCATATATTTACCTTCACATCTCTGAGACGTTTTATGATGAAAGACTGAAATTGTATGCATTATCTCATTAGTTTTTGGGGCACATTCTACTATTTCGAAAGTTTATGTGCGTGTGTGTGGGGGGGGGGAGTCGTATAGGTATTTAAGGAGCGTAACATTTTGAAAATTAACGAGTGATTTTTTTCTTGAGGTTGCCCATTTTCTGCCTTATTTTAACCAATTTTTTAACTTCCATTTCCCACTTATCTCTAATAAGTAAAGAATTAAAGCCCATTTCCACCTTTTGGGGCACACTGTATATGAGCATGTGTGTGTAGATAGATAACATAACAAATTTACAAACTGCCATGAGCCGAAGATATTAAATAGCAGATCAAGTGGGAATTGGGAATTTCTGCCCGAAGATAATGAATGAATAAAAGTTGCATAATGTAAATATAACTCAAATTAATAGGCAATAGCTTTATAACTGCAAAAGAAGGAACACAAATTAGCAGGATTCAAAGATACTTTGGCTTAGTAAAAGAAGTTAATTTCTTCAAAACTTTGTTATTAAGAAATATAAAGATACTTAAATGGAAGGTAAAAGATCAAGGAAACACAGTTATCAATATGTTGCCAATCCGGAAATGTAACTAAGGAAGAAGCAGTTATTAAGAATAAGAACAAGATATTTTAAAAAGTACCAAAACAGCCGATATCATGTTGGATTATACTATGGAGTAGCGAACGGATGTAGTGAATAAAGTGGCCTAAACTTACAGTTCAGGAAAGGTATGAATATGCACAATTAAACATTGCAAAAATTTGGGTGTTTTAAACGAAATTTTAAAGAACAATACCTCCAAACTTAATTACTGAAGCTTACGTTTATGAGTCTCATAATCTTCTAAAGTGATTGATGTTGCTTTAAACAATATTTTATTGACAGTTAACAATTACAATCTACAGAGATTTTTTTTTCCAGTTCGTCCGAGAATCATTTAGCCAGTACAACGAAACTATTTGAAAAGAGAAAAAGAAGTTAACTATTAGTTAAAGAAGCTTAGTGGAGGAGATATTAAATTACATTTAGGGAACTTTTCTTTGAGAAGTATTTCAGTTTTCAGTTTTCCTCAATTGCTTGAAGAAACTGAAAACCGATTTAGCGTTCAGCAGAAAAAATATACTTTTCATCTTTTAGAATTATTTTTTTAATGGAAAATACATAACTTAAGAAGTTTATACCTTATATTATTTGTTGTTATTTTATTTAATGAAAAATGTTCTTTTAGATAAAGCTGATTAATTAAATTTTGAATGAATCTAAATAAATAAAAATAAATAAATAATGTCCAGCTAAAACATTGTGAAATACTGGAAATATATTTAGAATAATAATATGTAGTTGAAATTTACATACATTCGAAAATTTAAGTATCATTATATGTTAGTAAACTAAATATTTGAAAAAATTTGTTTTTATGTGTATAAATCAGTTGATTAAATTCAATTTTAGCTCAAATGTGAAATAAGGGCAACACAAAATGTCATGGTTTACTCTTGGCACAAAAGTAATATCTTATATATATTCGTTTATTTTTCTTAGAATGATGGACGATTTTCACTTTTAACCCCTCAAAAATTTAGAAATTTCTTTATTTAAATGTATAACAAATTTACACGAAGAACATATCCATAGAATTTAAAAAAAATAATCAACTATCCCAGCCTGCCTGATTCGATAGATTTAAAAAAAAAAACTGGACTTACTCTAATCGAAATATTTAATTTAGAAAATGTAACCAACGAATTTTGAATAATAATTTTAATTCTTCGCAAAATGCTGTTGAGTCTTCGCAAAAGTTGACGCTGTATTAAATACTTTTTAATAAAACGTATGCAACATTTAAAATAACTTACTTCCTAAATAACAATAAAAAGTTCGGAACAAAAATTTTGTTACAAAATTTTAATCTTTCTCAACAAATACTGATTAATAACTTATTTTGTAAAAATATTAATATTACATTTTAGTTGAATAAAGCGAATATAGTAAAAGTTAATATGTTAGCTTTTATAGCTGAGAATTACAGTGAAAAAGACAAAAAATTAGAGGCAGCAAAGAGACACATAGTGTCTTAAAAATAGACATATATTTTGAAGAGAACATTCTTAATGGTTCGATTAGTAAAACTGGTATTTGCTCTTAGGGAAAATGCAAGTCCATAAATGCAGGACTTAAAGTAAATTTTTCAGAATACTTTAGAGCTATTTTGTTATTAAATGAAAACTGTGGCATTGTATAACAATTTTAAAATCATCAGAATCCTTACATGCAGGAAATAAAAATCATCCTAATTCAACCTCTTGTTCTAAAGTTCATTCTTTTACTTGAGAAATTTTAGCATGAAACACTTTTCAAATAAGCGTTATTCTTTAATGTCCTCTAGAGAGTAAACCATGTTTGTCCTGTGTGCATAGATATCGCAAAACTTTGTACATTAATTGTTAATAGCTCTTAAGAATAACACCAGTTCGAGTGCTTTTAAAGTTATTTTACCCCAGTGAATAAACTTACTTTAAATGGAGGAGAAAATAGAAGATGCTAAGGCTGCATTCTTCTGTCATGTTATTGACAGAAAGTCAATAATTTTAAACATTGAGTAAAGGAGACTGCAAGAATGTATCAGTGCATGTTGAAGTTTATAAAATTAAAAAATTGGATATTTCTCTACCGTTTTATGTACTTTCATTATTGAAAATAGTCATAAAAGCTACATCTTACGCAGGGCTTCATTAAATGATGATAAAGCCATAAAAAAGAATGTAAAACTGATAACAAAAGAGAAAATGCAAAGCTTTTTTCATTACTTTAAAAGTTTTTATATTCAAAAATGTTTCATAAATGGCAAATCGATATCAGTTATTACATTTTTTACTCATTATTTCCGTCTTTATATGCATAATATAGTTCTTCAATGCTATCACTAAATACTTTGTAATTTCACTTTAAATACGATTACATTGTTATATTTTGTAAGGTTTTAACGTTTACTAAATGTCTGGTAAGTTGATCTCACGATTTGTTACGTGTACATAGTACCTTAACAATATCACTTTAGACAACTGATAAGCATTATGGTACTATAATTTAATATTCAAGAGAAATCATTTGAAAGATTTTCATTTGCTTAAATTTAAAAATTATGTAATTTTATAATAATAGAATTTTTTAATAATAGAATTTTTAAAATTAAGTATATTACGCAAGTATTTGCATGGATTTTTACTGTGAAAAGATGTTAGGAGAAAGTAGTGTAAGATGACGTGCTTAAAATTTAAATATTTTTCCTGAATTCAGCAAGTGGTTTAAAATCTGTAAATTTACAAAAATACTTCTTGGAACTTTTGCATTTCATTAACCCTCTCGTCACCCTGAACCTCATATGAGGCTCCTACTTCAAATAGCAATATTTAGAGAGAAAATAATTGAATTCAGTATTTTTTACTTTCAGTGATATCAATATCATTAATTCACGTAGAAAGTATAGGAGGCTCTTAACTAGATGCATAAATCGTGCCTAGATTGCAGTACTAGTCGATTTAGATCATTTTTTACAGTTTTCGCTTCATTGTTTCAGGAGAAAAATTAAGAAAATATTTACGCATCTTTTTTACCGTCTTTTTTTTCTTTTTAAGGTAAGTATAGTTTTTTTTTCTTATTCCGCAACCTTTACCTAATATGTGCATCCTTTTAAATTAATTTTAGCATAACAAAATGCTTCGAAAATGCAGAAATTAATATTAGAAAAATCTAATATTAATCGACATTAAAAAAAATATTTTTGCATGATTTATTATAGTATTTCAGAGGCATTAAATGCTAGACAGATTTTTTTCTCTTATTTTTCATAATTCGGTGACGAGAGGGTTAAAAAAGAAATTAAAACAATTTCATCTTCTTCTCGAAAATGGCGAGATTTTGAAAAAAAAAGTTCTTCGTCATCTTACCCCGTGTTTAATTCGGGGGTAAGATGACGAATAGATTACCAAAGATTTATTTTCAAAAATGCAGAGTAGCAATTCATTTAGGTGATTAATGAAAATACCACAGATAACACTAAAATATGATACCATGGCACCCATAATAAAACAAACAATTAATTAGATACATATCCACAGATAATGAAATTCATAAACACAAATCGCATTTTTACTGTCTGTCTTTTGCTTCAGTGTGATCCTAACCGGATCATTGACTATCTGATCGATATTTGTACCTTATTCGCTATTTACTGTTTTCTTGCTGGCCATCAAAGAACTCCTTGTTATCTTATAGCACATTTTTTATTTAAGCCATTTTTTATTCAAAATTTTCTAACAGTATCCGAGCTTATCGTAAATAAAGTATAAGACACATTGTTTTTAACGTTAGTAGCTGTATCATGAAATTTTTCATTGAAGAGAATTCATAACTTACAGCAATTGGGTACACTAGAAAGAAGGAATTTAGAGGAGAGAGTTTATCGAAATCTATGGCTCTTTTATGGCCTTTATCTCAGTTGTTCCTAAGCGCAAGTTTATCTTTATTTCAGAGTACATTTTACATCACATTGGACATCCATATTTTATTGGTATTTGGAGATCCATAGGATAACAGGATTTGAACCCGAGAGCAATCCGCTCGCAAGGTGACCAGCAGCAACAGGTGCGTAGACGGGCTCGGCTATTAGCCCCTTCTCTAGCGGAATCGGGTAATTACTTGCTCTGTAAAATCAAAAATTTACAAATAAATAAATAAATTTGAGTCGCCACTACTCAGAAAACGATCTCAAATTACATTGGGCTGCATAAGCTAATACTAGGGTCTTGGGAGTTACCTTGAAAGGCTGTTTGTGGTACCGTAGGAGAAATACCAAATTCGTCATCTTACCCGCTTGACCACTCTACCTTACTTTCCCCTGTCTAAAATCATTTTCAGTTACTACTTTTGAAGTCTTTAATTGATTATTTTATACATAATTGATTATTTTATAAATAATTCATTTTCAATGAGTATGTTCAATACAACATATTTCAATTTTCACTTTGGTCGAGAATATTTTAAATTCACCACTACTATTCCTAAGGTCGACGGACGTAAAAATTGCATATGAATTTTTGGTGTGACTTTCATAATGTAAATTATACACTGCAAAACTGAATACTACATTTGATTTTGAAATTCGCAAAGCGTACCTTAAAAATTAATAATATTCTCTGTTCACCTAGTCGTCCACAGAATAGAATTAAAAAAGGCATGGGATTCATTGCACCCACAAAAAAGAAAAGCATTTCACACAAAAGGAGTCAGTAGCTTTAGTTAGTTTCTTCGTGCTTCACCCAAAGTACGTACCTAGCCCTCATCATTCAGAAAGAAAGAGAATAGTGCAAGACAGACAACTAGCCGAAGCGGAAACGAAGAAATAAAACGCTCCAATGAGAAAAGAAAATAATGGAGAAGTCGGATCTCAATCCAGAAAAGAAATCACGACAAAAACATTTGGGTGAAAGAAAACTCCTGTTTTCCTGAACTAATATAGATTTTTTATAATTATAGCTTTTATTATAGCTAAGTAATTTATTTAAAAAAAACTCGCATGAAAAAATCAGTTTCTCTGGGTACAAGAGTTCATACGTGGATTTTTTAATCGATTGGTGAATTTTTGGTACGGTTTGGTCTTAATAAAATAAGGCAAAGTGGTACAATGGTTTCAGATTTGGAGTATGCAGTACATACAAAACACGAAACTTTTTATAAATGTTAGTCTACACGAAAAGAGTGGTAATACAATGATTAAGAGTTAACTTCAGAGGCCATTCGAAAAGAAGTTTGAACAATTTTTGTTCGATCGATGATCTATTGGTAAATACTATTGTACAGCTGCGGAAATAAAAAGTCCCACTTGCTCTTTATTTCGCCATCGCTCGTCATATAGCAAAGTTATATATACCATTCGTTTGCAAATAACGCGTACTTTAATTTACTGTTAATTTAATTTGCATAAGGGGCCGTCTTCATATTTAATTCTGCACCAATTCGTTTTTTTCAATGGCAACCCCATATTTTGACTTTATTAAACGAAAGAAAACCTTCAAATTACCCTAAATATAAATTTTCACCAATTTTCTACGATAATTTCCGGAGATATTGCGAATTCATTTTTGCGCGTTTTGAAGGGACTTTCTGCAAATTGAAAAACGCTATTTGTAGGCTCCGAACTTTTCGCCTTTCATTTATTTCGCTCGCGAGAATTAAAAGAAATTAATATTGTTTTCAAGGAAAATATTGTTCCCATCGCTCTTAAAGTTTTTTGTACTGAGAATATCAAGGGTAGAATAGAATATTTATTCTGTGGTCCAAATGACCCGTGAGTTCATAACTTCCTTGGTTCGTACACATGATTTAAGGGAAAAATGCAAAATGACTGCTAAGGATTTTGAAAATCTTTGTAATTTTGAAATTGTTATTCAGTGTTTCCCTTGATGTTTCTCTTAGACAGCTGAAATGTTGGCAGGAGTTAGAGGCTGCTCCCTGCTCTTCTGACTACAAGCATGAATGTTGCTCGACTCAGCTATGGTCGAACTTAAAGAATGGTTTCATGATTGAAAATTTATTTGTTTGAATTTCATGTAAAAAACGCAATTACTTTTTGCCGACCCAATATTATCACTGTGTTTGTTATTTCACTTTCTTCATTTAATACTATCGCCTGCAATGTGCAATATTCTTAAGACTTTTGGCGGTATTTTAATTTATAGTTAGATGAACATTTTTTTACAGAAAAACGTGATTTTGAATGTTTGATAAAGTATGGGGAATTCCAAAGACCTAATGTTTCCGATATTAAAAAAGGTCACATTCATGCCTGGAAAGTTCAGGATGTTAGTTTTTCAGAAATAGGACGTTGTATTATAAGACATACATCTACTGCATCTAATTCTATAGCTGGAAAATATTTTATTTGGGGGAATATGGTAGCGGACGCAACAATACACGCTTTATAGAATCCCCAACAAACTGTAAAAACGTCTAATTTATTTGCTTCAAAATTTGATATTTTTAATACTGGTATCTTTTACTGTGTTTTTGCACAAAATAAATCTAATTTACATTTATTTTATGCAATTTTCAAAAAATTTTCACTTAATAAATTTATATACGGTCCCTTAACTCATGAAAATAACACATTTTATTTAATATAAATTAAACTACTGAACGTAAAAATATGAAATTTTGCACTGCCATGTAATATTAATTTCTGCATCTATTTCCATCGAAATTTGGCTAGGTCACTATTCATAATTTTTTGAATATTAATTTAATAATTCATAATTCATATTAACATTTTATTAAAAATCATAATAACATTAAATTATGTTTGGGTCGTTTAGTTCTAATAGTACGAATAAAAATCAGCTTCTTACTACCAATATTATATGAGATATGAATTGAAGTATGAAAAAATATTTTAACATAGGGGGAGGGGGATTTTGGGTGCTCATAAATCACTCATTTTCTGTCCAAATTTATTAAAAATTGGTGTCCGGGGTTAAAATGAGCTAAATTTTTGAAATATGAAGTGAAATCTAGGGGTTGCTATTGAGAAAAAAAGTTGGTGCGAATTTTAATATGTAGATGGCCCCTTTTGCAATTTTTATGCATAGCAAATTAAAGTGTGCGTCAATCGTAAACGATTGGTATCTGTAACTTTGCTGTGCGACGAACGACGGCCGAAAACTGTACAAGTGGGACTTTTATTTTTCCGCAGCTGTACATAGGTATCGTAGGAGAGTGGAGCTAGTGTACCAGAGTGAACGCCTCCTGTAAATGTGCCCCAAAAATATGTATTAAAAAGTACTTTCAACACGCAGTATATTTTTTTAATATCGCAAACCTTTACTATTACTTGGGTTAATATATTAAATTTATTAGTCATATGTTGTTTCTCTCTTTAAAACAATAATTAAATAACTATAATAAAATTATAGTTATTTGTTTGTTGTATTAAAAGCATTTAATAACATTATTTGTAAATGAGTATTACAACACAAAACATCAATCCAATATAGAAAGTAAAATCTTGTTTAAAATATATATCAATATTAACAAATGCGTTTATCACTTCATAAAATCAACCCAGATCATTTTAAAAAGATTAGTCGTCATTCTAGATATGTATCACACACAAATTATAACATTAACTGTATTAATGTTTATAAGATATAGTTGTTACAAATATGTATTTATACAATAATGTGATCTTTTATCATAAATATACGTAAGATACGATTATAACTCACATAATATGATGCAGCAGGAACCTGATCGCATCTGAAATATATTTTATGTAGCATAAAATACATATTTAATAAGCGTAACCGACTTCTATAAATACAGATTTAGAAGGCTATCAATTAATGTTTTATAAATAGAAACTTTTTTCATTTTGAAAGTGAACCGTAGTCAATAGAAATTTAAAAAAAATATTTCAAATCATAATTAAACGCCGTGACATCATTCCTTTACCTTATTTAATTCAGATTGTGTTAAACATAGGCATGACCAAAAGTTCATTTAAAAATCGTTCAAGGGGAGACTCTGACGTTGGGATCATGGATTTGATAATAAATTCATGAGATTTAAAGAAGAACCCCTATTGAAGTAAAATTCCAAAGAATTAGCAGCCAACTCTCTGAATTAAAAAAAAAGAAAACCTGCAGCCAAAGAATTGATACATGCTTGGATAGTAGTAATTTTTCATCAAACTGTAAGAAAAGTAATGCAATTTAATAAAATCTTTTTTTTTTTTTTACTTTTCAATACACACTTTTCAAAGTGGCTGAAATTATTTGCATGAAAGTTTTTCTTTACGAAAAATGATATTCTTATTCCGAAATTTAAAAATTGTATATCATACTTCGTATATTAAGTTTTGTATTTAACAGAAACCACAAACGATTTTTGAAAATTCGCATTGTAAAGCAGCGCAGAGAGAAATTGGGATACGGTTTTACTAGAATGTTTTGATACTTTAGTAATTCAAAGTTATACAGAAAGTGATTTGTTCGTTACGTAATCAGTTATATAGCGATCATTTTAAAAGGCCACATCATCTTTGAAAGGAAATTGATTGAATAGAGCCTGCTTTGCGGAGTGTATATATTCCATTATTAAAGAACTGTAGGACTTTGAAAATCTAGTTTAGAAAAAAAAGAAACACCCGGTAGATCGGCGTCTTAAAAATGAAGTTATTTAGCTTAACTAGGGTTCATGTTCAACGTTCAACTAGAAAATACAACCTAGTTTATATTTTCTAGTTGCTATCAAACAAAAGATATTCTCAAGAAATAATTCTTGCAATGTTCAAGATAGTAGTAAAATATGCTAATAATTAAAAAAAAAATTCCATGAAATTTTCATTTGCCCACTGACACTGTTGAGCTGTATAAAGAATTTTGCTTTAGTTTCATCAAACTGTCTGAGACTGTTATAATGTACGCTAACGCACTAATTTTGTATCAGTAAAAATCAAAAAGGATTTCGAAATTTAAAAATTCAGTTGTAATTTATTGAATTTTAAATCTTTCCAAATATTGAATAATAATAAAAGTATTATGGAGAAAAAAGTAATCAAAAATGGGAATGGAGAATCATTGGTTACAAAATGATATTTTAGAGACATATCCAGAAATATATTTGAATTGAAAAATATTTTTTAAAAGGAATATATAATTTTACCGCAACTTCAGATTAATACGGTAATATTCCGGTTAATACACACTTGTGCTTGTATGCGATGTAAATTAAAATTTCAAAAAGTCCTTTAAAGGGAAAAAAATCATCTGCTCATTTCACTTTTGAAGTGCCATCCAAATGATCATGCACGTGAATACCATTTTGAAAGTCTGCCAATTTCAGACATTGGTAAGAAAGTAATTTATTATACTGATAGTCGAGGAGTTTTTCTCTTGGGTTAGAGGGAGAGGTTTGACACGAAACGATTAATTTCTTGGAAAGGCTCATACATCATGTTTGTCAGATACAACAACAGTTAATCTTCACTGTACTGTCAGCAGTTCATTTAAAAAGGATCTATTCTATCGACAGCTTATTGAAGGTAGCACTAAAAGACTGAATATGTTAAAGAATCCACAATATGCGAAAAATCAAGTTTGATTTTTATTAATTACCTTTACCAGCACAATTTTAAGAATCAAAAATCTGGAGTGACTCCACTCGAATTTCCAAACACTTGCGATTAAGATCATAAATAAGCATTTAAATAAATTTTAATCGATGAATAATTCAAACATACTTATATACCAAATTGAGGATCACTCGAATGCACCTTTTAAACGCCTGCGGACTTTCAAGAATTTCTCCCAATATGCTATCATGTAAAAGAAATGTTTTCCGTAGCCCTGTAGAAAAACTGTAAGTCCTACACACATCAAAATCAATACCGGTCTTACGATGGTAGTGTATAACAAATATACCCAATTTGAGCTCAATCGAATGCACCGTTTAAACGCTAGCGCACTTTCAAGAATTTCCCCCCATAGGCTATAATGTAAAAGAAATCTTTGTCGTAGCCCTGTAGAAAAACTATAAGTTTTATGTACACCAAAATCAATACCGGTCGTGCGACGGTGGTTTATAACATATATACCCAATTTGAGTTCAATCGAATGCCCCGTTTAGGAGCTATCATGTTTACTCACATACACATACACACATATACACACATACATACATACATCTCGTAAAAACACCATAAATGAATTCAGAAGACCTCAAAACGTGTAAATACATCAAAATCTCGAAGTCGAATTTTTTCATGATTACAATACTTTCCTTACATGGTGCATGTTCGGAAAGTAAAAATCATAACACTTTTCCTTACAGTGATTTCATCAGGGAATATTTAGTGTATCCTTACAAGTAGAGCCCTATAACTACATATAATTGATTAATAAAGCAAATTTTGCGTACAAATACAGAGTGGTTATTAAATAGCGAGGGGTGTTCAAAGCTCTCTATCGAATGAAGTTCTGAACGAAACATAACCATATTTGATAGATGTAGAGTGGACCATGGAATTTTGATTTTTAAAGAAAATAAAATTAGTAAACTAGTACCAAAATTAGCCAACTTGAAAAATTTTACAGTCATTGCAAACTAGGCCTTGAAATAAATTTACCAAAGGGTAAAACATTTTAAAATTATGTTGACCAAAGCAGAACACGACGTCAAATGTTTAAAATTTATGGTCTCTTCAGCAGGGCAACGAAGACAATCAGGAGTAGTCTTCACACCAATTCGGTGGGGGTACCCCTGCATGTAAATATTGTCCCTGCATGTAAATAGCATGTCCATTCAGTATTCGAAAATTGGTCGCAAAATTTGTTTCTTTTGTCTGAGTAGATCCATAGGGAAAGAGATGTGGAGTAGGCCCTCTAAGACTTTCCTTACCCTTTGAGTCAATATCCTGAACTCTGCGCATGTGTCTCCGAGTTGAACTCGCAATAACATAAAATGTCAGGCTAAAAGCCAGATCAAAAAGTGTCTGTGGTAGGATGAACCAAGTTTAGACAAAGAGTGTGCTTTCTCATTTCCGTAAATGTGACAGAAACTGGGAATCCACGGGAAGGAAATTTCAATGCCAATAAAGTTGAGCTTATAGATTTTTTTTTGTTCGTCTCTTTTACTCGTGCAGGATCGTAATTATTTAGATACCAGAAATGAGCAACTGCATCCATTGAATTAATAAGAAAACAACATGTCTATAGGTGGTAGTTAAATCAGATAAGCAAGAATTCGCTTGTCTAATGGCCTCTGTCTCAGTTTCAATATTCGTTGTATTTAAACCTACAGCATAATAACTTTCAAAAAGGTTCTCACAATAATAGCCGATTTCACATTGGAAGTTTACTTTTCATCACTGTTTCATCAAATTTAATCTGAAGCAAAATCACAATAATTGCATGATAAGGTTTTTATAACAATGCCATTAAATATATTCATTGGTCATCTTATTTCATTTATTTTTAATAAAACAAAAACTTTTCCCATAAATAGAAGTGCACTTGTTGCAATTACGCACCAAACTTGAATCCAATCAATATTTTAATACTTGTAACGTTAAAATGCACGAAAACCTTTTGCTAATGTTTCTTCTGAAAACTACATCTGCACTGAATATGAAATATTTGCCGAACTGTTCAAAAAGAGTTTCGAATTACAGAGAATTCTCGTGAAAAGTATCTCCCGTCGAAGAACGTAAATAAAGAAAAAAGAATGAAGCATGTGTACAGTCTTTTAAATCACACTCTCATGAAAGTTTTATAGTTTATACACGTCATTAACCCGAAACTCATATCTTTACTAGGGAAATAAAAAATAGTTTTTGACAATCTTTAGAACTCATATTTACTATTTTTGGATTTCGTCTGAAATTCGTGTCGCAGCTTCCACACACTGGGAAAAATCTATCAATAAATATCTTGCTGTGAGCATAAAATATTTGAAATAAAACAACTTTTCGTGTGTTCCGTATTTTGTAAAATGACAATATTTGATTTCAGTGAATTCAACTGAGATGGAAAAACATAAAGATCTTTACAGAAAAAAAAATCGTCTTCATTTAAAGTTAAATAGTTTGTTCAAATTTTGTTTATTCCATCAAATGTGCACACTAAAGTTTGCGAGTAATTTTCAATAGCCTATGTTAAAGGAATTATATTTTGAGCATTTATTGAGATATGTATAAATCTAAATGTCACTCACTCTCTTGTACACTGTTAATAGAAGTAGTTCAACATTTCACCATAAAATGATACTAAATTAACTGCACCTTTCTATCGAGGAACTTTGCACAATTGGTGCTTATACTGATCAATGAACCCAAATCATGGTGAAACCTTTCTCCATAGGAAGGTTAGAGATAATTTTGCATCATTTTATGGTGAAATGTTGAACTACTATTAACTGTGTAATTCAAATATGTGTGTATATACAGACTGATTTGTTACCAGACTGACAAACTTGCAGGGGGTATAGGGAGTACAGAGACGGTTCTGAATCACATAGCAATGCGAGGTCGGAAACTTCGTCTTCATGTACCTGTTAATAATCACTTTAGAAGTGTTCAAGTGATAGCAAACTTTCCGACCTTGGTTGTTCAAAAACTAATCTCTCCTTCACCGATTGCACTTGATAAAAATTGTTATGTCAGAATTGTTTCTTTCATTACATTTATGAAATTGTCTGAGGAAAGCCTATTGTTTACGAAACTTGGTTACGGAATTATTAGATGCACACTTCAACACTTCTTCCAAAGTGATTATTAACAGGTACATGACGACGACTATACACTTTTCACTACACACACGCGCGCGCGCGCGTGTGTAGTGAAACATTTAAAACTAGTTTTAACTCAGGCAGCACAAGTTCTCTGAATGTCTTCAAACATTCAAATAACGTTCAGGAATGCTCCCTGAACGTTAATAGACATTCATGGAACATTGTTACGCTGTCTGGGGCTTGCTTTGATGTATTAATGCAATAACAATAGATTATTTAATGATTTCGCTCTTCAACAAGTATGATTATTTCTTTACAAAAGAATGAAGAATATTGTCACTTCCCAAGAAAGAAGTAGAATTCTAATATGCAGTCTGTTACGATCAATATCTGATACTACTATATCTACTATATCTGATACTACTCTATCTGATACTATATAGCTACGAGTATATCTGATATATTGCACTAAAATACATACCCCGGCAAGTGCATTAAGCACGCTTTATTGATATTTTACATCATTGTAGTTTGTTTCAGCATTAAAAAAAATTAGAGAATATTCGAAAAAATCTTTCCTTTCGACAACACTTCAGGTCCTTTTACAGATTTCTGAGCAATTTTATGCTCCGTTTACGGCTTTTGATAAGTATGATGAGGGAGCACTCTGAAATGGTCCAAGCTAAATTGTTTCAGAAGCCTTGAAAGAGAATGATTAATCGAGACAGCGAGAGAGTCTGACTGAGATTGAAGGCAATAAATGAAGAAGGTCTAGGGTGGCAGCATTATAGTCGTTAGCGCAATAATATTTTTAATGCTGGTCGACAAGAGATGAAAATTTGTCCTGGATTTCTTCATGCTTTTCTTTTCGTTTTATATGTTGTATCATGCATAAATAAAGCAGTGGGTGGAGGAATAACAGTTTATTAACCCTTTGAGGTGCAACCTTTTCCCAATGCTGAAAAAAGGGCAGCCGAAACGTTCATCGCGTGGCACAGCCAGCTGTCGTCCAAAAAGGGTCTCTAGATCTGTGGTACGCGATGAACGTTTCGATCGTCCGCCAACGTGCTGGTAGTTAAGTCGACCGATGGCAACGGCTGCCCTTTTTTCAGCATGAGGCAATCTATCCAGCTGTTCTCGCATTCTTCCATTTATCAGCAGATATCAGTGTTGTTAAACATTTTGACGGGCATTTTTTGACAAGAAATGAGGTTCTAAATAGTAAAGGGTTATCGTGGAGCTATGTCACCCGCAAGTATTTTTATAGAAATCAAATCTATTCCTCGTGACTGGCAGCAGTCAAAACGTCAAAGTTGGGTGTTCCCAGAGCGGGAACACTGCGCGTTAAAGGGTTAAAGTTGATCAGAAGACACATGCAAAAAATGAGAATAATAATATAGTACTTTTATTTAAATTTTTTATTGATAATTAAGCTTTTTCAATAAAAATTGCGCCGACTAATCTCAATTAAATTTTATCGATCATTGTACTAATTTTGTCTCGTACATCCCTACTAGCAATTTTGCTCGGGCCGTCATCGTCTGTCTGCGTGGCCGGTGGTAGCCCGAGCAAAATTGCTAGTAGCGATAATATTGTCTCATCCAGTTATTTATGTTGCAAAAAGTTCATAAACTTGAGCTTCTTTAAAAACGGGGGGATGTTTAGTAGTTTCATATTTTGATGGTTAGACACTTTTTAATTGAAGGAATATTTTAAATGAACTTAATATTCGGAATTATTTGAACTCTATTGAACGGAATTATTTGAACTATAAGCAATACTCACCCCTTTAAAAACATAAATGTTGTCCCTGTTAGAAAGTAATAGTACTTTGAAAAATATATCTTGTTTCTTTTTCTAATATGTGGACATATTTTATAGTTCGTTTGTTTTTTTAATAAGGAAAAGAAAAATTTTCTTCATGCGGAAAACTTGTTGTAACTTTATTACACAAAATCTTATTTCCTAAAAATATGTGGAGGTTCATAGTCAATGTTTATATCAAATTCGCAAAATAAAGTTGGAAATTTTATTCTGTAAAACTTGAAAATACAGGGAAGAAAATACTTCAATGTTCAGCACTTTGGACTAGTTATATTTTAGTTTTGGATTTAGTTATATTAAACATTTAATGCTCTTGGATTTCTAACTATTACCAGAAATAATTATTGGAAATTCGCGAAAAATATACTTGACTTGAAGCTGCAAATCAAAAATATGTCAAAGCTTTATGTTGCAAAATTGCAATACACGCTAATATTATTTGTAATCACGCCTCTTTTCTGCATTTTTATCCCTTTAACGCGCAGTGTTCCCGCTCTGGGAACACCAAACTCTGACTTTTTGACTATTGCCAGTCACGAAAAATAGATTTGATTTCTATAAAAATTGTTGCGGGTGACATGGTTCCACGAGAATCCTTTACTTTTTAGCACGTCATTTCCCGTAAAAAAATGGTCCCGATTATTTTTTTAACAGCACTGACATCTGCTGAAAAATGGAAGAACGCGAGGAAAGCTGGATAGATTGCCCGATGCTGAAGAAAGGGAAGCCGTTGCCATCGCTCGACATAACTACCAGGAAGATGCCGGACGATCGAAAAGTTCATCGCGTGCCACAGATCTAGAGACCCTTTTTGACGCAGCTGGCTGTGACCATTTTGCTGGTAGTTAAGTCGAGCGATGGCAACGGATGCCCTTTTTTCAGCATTGGGAAAGGGTTGCACCTTAAAGGGTTAAAGGTCTGGAGTTTTATTTGGTTTTATTCTGATGTAATGTGATTATGCACTAGAACCCCACAAAAGTCATCTGATCAAAGCACATCCCACCCATAGGCAGATGCTACTCATTTAGGCTTGCCATAATACATGTTACTATAAATTACATATACATATACTCTAATAAACAACATATACATATAGTATAGAAGGTGTACTGGAAAGTAATATCGTTTTTTTTACATAAAATCCCCCAAAAAATAATTCTTCAACAAGGTTTCAATTACAAACAAGCTGTGCCTCAGCATAGAACTTATATTTGTTAATATTTAAAACGAGAATGTTATACATTTTTTTTAAAGTTCACCCACTTTAGAGGATTATATTCGTAACGTTCTGAAGTCGAGTTTTAGGTATTCTTGAGTGTTGCATTTTAGAGCAAGATTTTATTGGATATATCTTTTCTTCTTTGAGATTACGCAGGTTATGTGAAAAGAAAGTTTTGGCCTCTTATACTCCATAAGTTAACGAATTTCGGAAAATGTTCCCCAATCTATAGCACCTATGCTAAAAATCACATATATGTGCTAAATTTAGTATAATTAGCTTCAGTAGTTTCGGCTGGGAAAAGTTACGAAAAAAGGATATTACTAAAATAGGTCACTACTTACCACTACACCTAATTTATTATAAGAAAAGTGCATTTTAAACATGTTTCACTTATTGATTGCTCACCATCGAAAATTCTTCAATACTTACTCTCAGAATTAAATTACACTTCCCTTTGGAAGAAAATTTAACTTCTCACATTGAAAAAAGTACTTCATTATTTAGCCCATTTAATGCCGAAATAAATTTTTGATGATTTTTAGCTTTCTTAAGCTATTACTTATGAGTATTTCTAAAGGCGGTTTTCGTAATGGGGTTCCAGATATCATTACACAAGTTGTATTACTTTGCTCTTCCACTTTCAGATAAGGGGCTTTTACTTTTACCCCCTTTAAATCTTGTTAGCTGAATCATTACTATAAGGAAGCCCACATTAAAATAACATTTGCACTAATGCGTTTTTTTTCCCCTCAAAGCTAAGTTTCGAAAGTTGTTGAAATATATTAACTATATTAAAAATTTAAAATACCTTTCAAGCAAACTGCTTGCATTTAATATATTGCGTTATAAAAGGTCTACTTAAAGTAAAAAAGTCTGAGAGCTAAAGCTTCATCGCTAGGTCAAAGGGAATAGTTTGAAAAAACAAATGAATAAAAATAATAATACGGCTGGAGCAAGACATAAATTAACCCTTTGAGGCGCAACCCTTTACCAATGCTGAAAAAAGGGCAGCCGTTGCCATCGCTCGACTTAACTACCAGCAAGATGGCGGACGATTGAAACGTTCATCGCGTGCCACAGATCTAGAGACTCTTTTTTGACGCAGCTGGCTGTGCGGCACAGCCAGCTGCGTCAAAAAAGGGTCTCTAGATCTGTGGCACGCGATGAACGTTTCAATCGTCCGCCATCTTGCTGGTAGTTAAGTCGAGCGATGGCAACGGCTGCCTTTTTTCAGCATTGGGCAATCTATCCAGCTGTTCTCACACTCTTCCATTTTTTCAGCAGATTTCAGTGCTGTTAAAAATAATCGTGACAATTTTTTTACAGGAAATGACGTGCTAAAAAGTAAAGGATTCTCGTGGAGCTATGTCACCCACAACTATTTTTATAGAAATCAAATCTATTCTTCGTGACTGGCAACAGTCAAAACGTCAGAGTTTGGTGTTCCCAGAGCGGGAACACTGCGCGTTTAAGGGTTAAATTAATATGTCTTGAGTTCTCTCTCTTGAAGCTAAACTATGCTTACAGTATAAATTTAGATTTTTGCCCTCGTTCGTAAGACATGCTATTTATCGTCAAAGTAAATGCATGCCTGCAATCTTGTATTTACCTATATGCAAGCGGCTGCGATGTTTACATATTTTAGAAAACTTTTGACAGCATTAAATACAAACTAAATATTTTCTGCAGCGATTACCTGAAGTTTCATCTACATTGTTGACATGTTTATGTTTATATTAAAAGTATACGCGAAAATAATTTTGAGAGGAGAAAGATTGCCTTAAAAACTTTCTATTTTTTCAACAATTTTTAAGAAAAGTATATGGAAATGTGAACAAGTTTTTAGATAAACTGAAAGTATAATATAGAAGTTACGTTATATAAAGTAGATAAATTTTTAAATATTTTTCTGCAATTAAAAGGTTTTTCTATTTTAATCATTATATAACAATATATTACACTTGTATTGTTATAAAATTGCAATGTTGTTTTCCACAAAGAGAGTTAGTTGTACATGCATTCTTGCAAGTGAAATGAGTATGTGATCTCTTGACCTCGGCAATATAAACTTGGTGACCATTTTGGCGCCTTGGCGAGTAATTTAGTGACTTTTGTGATCAAAAGAAAACTCTCTAAACCAGTGAAATTTTGGGTATATCTCAATTAGGAAAGAAGTTACCGGAAAAATATAGAAATATGATGTCCCGTCCAGCTTGGAAATCTATGAGTAAAGAGTCACTCTGGCTGTCGTGTTAGTTGAAACAGACCAAATATAAAGAGAGCAGAGCTATACGATTGATATTTCGATTTGAATAGAGTTATTACTGTGTTACTTAATAATTTGCTGCTGCGTGTGTTATTAAATTATAATTCATTGAGAAATATTAGTGCTTCGATTCGTCAAATAATGTGTTATATTCGTTTTTCGAGTTTGCTGGACTATCTTAACGAACACCCACTACCAAATTTTTGTGACAATATTGCATAACCTACAGTTTTCTGCAGACTAACTTTTATCATCACGAAAAATTTTTGCTTGAGCATTTACATCACCGATTTTTAGTTTTAATCCTCTGAATGTTAACGTAAAATTCTGGAGGAACAAAATTTCATATCACAAAAGATTCACTAGAGCACTGTTAAGAAATGCGATTCACTATTTAATTATAAAACAATGCGAAACACAACTATTTTCGTGAAAAAGAACATTGCTTCTTAATTATTGTTTTCGGGATTCAGTTTTAGCACCACTGAATCTCTCTATTCTAAAAAAAAGTAAAGGCCGCTGTCAAAGCTTGTTGGCCTATCTCCTCCTAAACCGTGGGAATTTAAGTTTCGACTAAGGTGCCCACAGATTCGAAAAACTCCGAGGAGCCTGATAAGCTGACTCAGGCGCGTAGCCAGGAAATTTTTTCGGGGGGGGGGGGATATGCGCCTCGAAAATTTTTCGGGGGGGGATAAGCGCCTGGAAAAATTTTCGGGGGGGGATATATCCCGATATCCCTCCCCATGGCTACGCCCCTGCTGGTATTTGTAAACTTGAATGTACTAGAACAAGTTATTAAAAGTCATTTGATTTAAATACTTGTCTAAAATTTTAGTTAAGGCATTTTTTATTTAAAAAAAAATATTTCACATTATTGTTTTCAAACAGATTTAAACTTTTTGCTTCTTTGTTTAAAAAAAAAATTAGCTTAAACCCAACTCCACTTGCATGCGCAACCGCAACTAGTGGCAACCAAACGGTAGGGATCCGCGAAAATGCACGGCGAGGTCGGGGGACGCGACCCGGGTTTCGAACCAGGCCCCTACCGTCTCCCAGTCCTGAGGGCTATGCGCTCGGCCACGGTTGAGGGGGGGAGCACCCGCAGCCATTTTGGAACGAACGCTCCTCCCTATATGTTGCAGCAGTTCGCTATTGTTGTACATTGAACAGTGTCGGAAGGTAGAGCGTTTGAATGTGTAACCGGCAAGGGGGAGCTGTGTGTCGGGGTTTCACCAACGCCTCCTAGAGAGGAAAGCCGCGGCGCTTTACTTGTGACGTCACACGGAGTAGGTGTAAAGCAAATTCAGGGTAGGAATTTTACTCACACGGAGTAGCTGTAAAGCAAATTCAGGGTAGGTATTTCACATTTGCTTTCTCCTTCTCTCCACCGCTCCCGGCTTACCTATCTAGGGTGGGGGTTGGTGTCACCGGTGACTCCCCAATCATGGTTTCGTGAGCCTTGTCGGGGACATGACAGTCGTAAATGGACGATGGCTCGTTCCGCAGATGCTCAGCTATGCTCCGCCCCTTATTGAGCAGGCTCTGGTTCCCTTGGGGAGCCCCCGATGAGGGCTTGGTGGAGCTTTGGCGGTGGCCGTGCCATGTGTCTCAAATCCTTCATTGGGCAAACTTTGCTCGCTTTAGGGCATGGCGGGTGTAGTTGCGCATCTGGGGCTGTTAGCCTTTGCTAACTCACTGCAGGAGTTTCAAGGTTAGCTGTTGGCGGGTCATCGAATATCACTGCAACCGCCATTTTTTTTTTTTTTTTTTTTACTTTCCGAACATGTACCATCACGTAAGGAAAGTATTGTCATCATGAAAAAATTCGACTTCGAGATTCTGGTGCATGGACACGTCCATGAATGCTGTTCCAACAGAACTGACTATTTACTTATAGACATATTGTTCTACTTACAATGTACGCTTCAAAGAACAAAGTTTTGTTAAGGCAAATGGCAACTCTGTTCTTTTTTTTTTCTGTCCCAGAATCCAACTCGATATGTTTTCAATTCTGGTTTGTGTTTGAAAGTCGCATTTCGTTCTGTATATCCGTTACTGTAATTTGTAATATTTATTATTCAATTCGGTAGTGCTAATTAAGTCGTAAATATTCGAAATCTATTCATTTCCAGTCGCGTAGCCAGGAAAATTTTTCGGGGGGGGGTATATGCGCCTGAAAAATTTTTCGGGGGGGGATATGAAATTATATGTGTATAAATAGACGGAATTTCATCACTAATCCAAAAATTTCGGGGGGGGGATATATCCCGATATCCCCCCCCCCTGGTTACGCCCCTGAGCTGACTTAAATTTCGAAAATTGAATTATTTTAGAAGATATTAATAAAAAACTGAAAAAATAAACAGAATGGTTGTCAGATTTCGCATAAAATCATTCATTCCTTTGCAAAAAAGCGTTTCCAAGTATGTAGTATCACGTGAAATTGTCAAACATGAAGTAGAAATACACCCATTTTACGCCAAAATAAAAACTATATGAAATAAGTAACTCAAAATGTGTTACACAAAGTTGACAATTTTCAAATAGTAAGTTCGCTTAGACAACAGGAGTTTAGAATGAGCGATTATTCGTTTTTCCAAAACAGAATAACTAATATCTTGAAAATGAAAAAGAATTAAAATGCAGATTATTTTAAAGCCGGTTCGGTCCAGCTGGATTATTTGCTACCAGTAGAAATATTTGGCGGCGTTAACTATGCCATTATAGCAGTTATAGTACACTTTGGATATTTGCTTGCGCGAGGAGATGGTATAATTTGTGCTAAGTACGCCAATCTGCAAACGATTATGTAAATGAAAATATAGATAACGGCTTTCCGGTTACCTTAAATGAACAGTAATTATAAGTTGTGAGCATGTGTAAATCGCCAAATAATGAAAAGTCGCCATTGGTGGCAAGCTAGCCTACTTGTTCCGTAGTTTTTATCAAAGAAAACACATGAATTACTGTTTTCTTAGATCTAATTATTAACTATGCATATACGCAAGTTGCCAAATTATGAAAATTCTCCATAACTGGCTAATACGCAAGGCGTCCCATGGGCTTCACGTAATTACAAATAGTGCGAGGTTTAAATTTTTATGTTCCAAGCAACATGCAAGAACCAAGCAATGTGTAGCTCGGTAACATTCAATCTTATCCAACCTTTGGGTTTTGTTTGTTGAAATTATGTCTTTTTTACGAAATCTTTTTAGGGGCCGAATGCCTCATACGAAATGCAAGCGTAGCGAGTCTAGGGGCTTTGGCCCCTAGTATTTAAAAAAAAAAAAAGGTCTTGTATAAAATTGTTCATTAATAAGCTTCCATTTACGCTAATTTTCATCTCTCTGGCGGATTTCCCTTTTCAGTGCAGAGTTGTGTTCACCCGTGTCCGTACATGAAAGCTAAAAAGGAATTTCTAACATACTTTTGAAAGTTCGGCACACTTATTATTTGTTTTGTGCTATGGCAAGCCTTCACGAAACGCATCTGCCTACGGATAGGGGGGGGGGGTTCCTCTTCGTCAAACGACTTTTTAAGGGGTTCTAAAGTTTATTCAGGTTACATCTGTAGAAAACTTAACAAAACTTTTGATCGACTGCCGCGCGATAGTTCCGAGAGCAAGACTTTCCGACTTCAGCCGTCTAATATGTTCGGTGCTTTATCCACTCGTCCATGGTGGGGCAAACTGACTTATGATACACTTAATAGAATAATTGTATTTTTATAATTTGAAACTACTGCATTTTTCAGATTTTTCACTGAAAGTTTCATAACTGGCATAAGTTCATTCTTTCGCTCAGAGTAAACTACAGCTCGTGATAATGTATCCAAAAATGTGTCATGCTCCTGCCTTAATTAGTGTACTTTACAATACGGTATTACATGAATTTTTTGAACTACTGTCTTAAAATCGACACTAAAATAAATACATATGAAATACATTCAACAATTTTCCACACTGTTTCATTCAGATAGTCGGCACGAAAGAGTTTGCAGTTAAAGTTAGTCTATATTTTGTTAACTTAGGAAAGAAAAAAAACAGAAATCGTATTAGTTAAGGTCTTTTCAATTCTTCGGTTGGAACCGCAAAATTTTTAAAATTTCAAAAAGTAAGTAATTTTTTTTAAAGGATGCAATTTTTTAAACACTTAAAAAATTCTTACATTGCGTATAAAATGTCACATATTTTCTAAGGTAGTAAAGAGAAAATTTTTAAAAAATTACTTTTCTTTTGAAATATTTTTGTTTTAAAACATTTTTTTTTAAACTGGACAACAGTACGAGGCCAGCAGTGTCACTTCTTTTGTTCTGTATCGCCCGTCAAGATTAGAGTTGTTCTATAGGCTAGGAAATTAATGGCTTTTCTTTGTGGCAGATCCAAATTCCTTTGAAGAGGTTTTAAAAGTTTAGTTGTAGGAAATGAAAAATGCTTCGACGAACTAAATGATTATTAGTAAGGAAATGTATGTATAACCAGAACATAGATGCATTTTCACAAAGTTACTTTTCATTTAAATAAAAAAAAAAAGCTTTACTTTCTCAAATCTTTCTTACTGTCAAACACATTAATACCGTAACTTCCGAATGTAAGAAATATACTGTAACTGTATAGTAATTAACAAAAGACTTCACTAGACTGAGATTATCTTGATTCAACTTTGAATTTTAATTTGTTGATAACTTTTACGTTTTACTTTTAATTTGTTCTACTTTTCCATTAGGGATGGATGCGAGACGACGTTTTGCTAGACGAGACACAGATTTTCAGGGTTTTTTTTCGAGACGAGACAAACATTTTTATCATTGCGTTATAGGGATTTTGCAAGACGAGACAAAGCTTTTAGGCTGTTTTGCGAGACGCGAGACGCCAATTTTCCGTAATCATTGCAGTTTTTGTAGTTTATATATATATATATATATATATGTGTGTATATACATATATATATATATATATGCAATTTATAAAATTGCAAGAAATATTTTTAAATTAAAGCCGATAAATTGAACCACGATGCGAACATAAAAATATATCGCAGTTGAACTTGAAAGGGAATTTATTGTGGGTCGATCTTATAATCCGCCCACAATTTCTTTTTAATGCTCGGCACTCACATATAGGGCGGAAAATCGAAAGTATATATATTTTTTATACTTTTGGTAAATAGTTTTTAAAAGCAATTAAATACATTTGACCCAGTTTATTTACCCATATAATCGTTAAGAGTATATACATTTCAGATTTAATGCTATAGAACAAAAATACCGTGAGTACGGGTATTTAATCGTTTATAGATTAAGTGGATATTCTTTTCATTTATAGACTTTAGCTAGACTAAAAATGAAATAAATTTTCTATCACTGATGAAACAGAATCTTATATAAATATATTGTGAAAATATATTTCTTTCTATACAAAACAGTTGAAATTTAATGCATTTTTAAATATACTACAAAAAATATGTGGTATCTTGCATTGATGCACGTAATAATGTTCTTGATATATGAACTAAATAGTGACATTTTATCAAAAGTGTATTTTTAAATGCTTAAAGATATAAAATTTCACTATCTGTAACCCAAGGAGACAGTGCCCTTTGATGAGTTTGAACAATGCGTGAACCTCTAACCTATTGACAAACTCATGGAAACAGACTTAGCTAATTGAAGTTTGGTGTGTGTACATATGAGCCTTTTTAGAGCTGAAAATCCTTTATCTAATTAATCTACAGTCAAACCAATTTAAAAAATAATAATTTTTGGGGCTAATTCCCAACACATTTATTATATCAAAGCTAATGCAATAGTTAGCTTAATTAAAGGGACACATGCACAGTAGAACTTGTTTATAAGGAGCCCTGATTTAACGGGGAAATTGGGAATACTTGGCACAATGTGAAGTTTATGGGGGGCATAATTCGCTTTTAACCTGTATCCCGGATTCAGTGAGAAATACTTTAGTGGTTCATAAAATTCCTAGTGACTTCCAATTTTTTCAGCTTAGCTAATCCGTTCTTGGAAAAATTCCTTTAACATTCCGAAGTCAACGAAAGGGATGATGATAACGACAAATGTGACCGATCCCAACCTGAACCGCTCTCAACACACCCAATGGCTATTGCGTTTGCAAAAAAACTTGAAATTGTTTCATAAACCAGGATGGGGGAGGTTATGATGATGCTTTTGGGTCAATGAGTTTTCTCAGAAGAACAATAACACAAGATAAAGAAAATAAGGCAGTTCAAAGCAAATTAACTAATATCTTTTGTACTATACATAAATAAAAACATAAATATTGTAATAGAGTAAGTTTGCATGAAATTTTATGATTTTTTGATGAGCGCAATCGGTTATAACAAACAAATATCGCGATTCCTTCTGTCTCGTTATAAGCGAGTTCGACTATCATATTTATGGAGTAATTTAAAATTATCTTTATAAAGGACAGATCAAAAATACTATTGACTCACGAAATATTGGAACTAACGTTTACAATTTAGAAAGATAACGTTCTAAAGCCCTTATCCAATGATAGATTTCAAATAAAAATTTTGTACTTACAGATAAACCGGAGGAAATACATTTTTTTTTCTGGCTTTAATAGGGAAAGTTCCCATAGATGTTTGATAGTTTTACCATGGCTCACTGAGATAAGTACAGGCTGCCCGAAAAGCTCCGTTTTTGAGTACGGGCAAAGTTTCGCTCCTTCGCCGATTTGGCGCTGTTACCCGACCGTATCACTGTTGCCAATTCAGCCGGATAAAATGTGTCTCAAATCAAAGTATCCACAAATGGCTAAAAATATTTTCAAGCTGAGAAAAAAAAATGGCGTTTACGTGCTTGTGCTGCTGAAATGTGCTTATCTGCTAATGCTCTTTGAGTCATTTGGACTATCATTTCCAATTTACAAAATACTTCGGTAATGCCAGTTTGCCAAGATATTTTTCTCCGGCAGAGTTGGCAACAGTGATACGGTCGGGCGAAGGAGCGCCAAATTGGCGAAGGAGAGAGACTTGCTCGCATTCAAAATCCTATAGGATAAACTGGTTTTCGGACAGCCTGTACTAATCTCAGTGAGCCATGGTTCTACATGTATTATTCCACATAATTAGTAGTTATTCAAAGCTTACTCTATCCCCTTCAGATAATTGTTGACATTACTTTTAAAAGTCTTGCCTTTAACATTGCATGAATGTTATTTTTAACAATTATCACATGAATGACAGCAATCGATGCAAACTTGCTAGGATTGACTATTTTAAACGGAAGCTTGTGAAATGCCTAACTAAAAACATATTTTAACGGGGTTATTTTATTTGCAAATTAGCAGGCCCACTTTTTGTATGTTCCGAGTTTCAAATGTGAATCATAAATCATAAATAAGATACATTCTCCAGCAAAAACACCATCTGCATTTTTGTTTCGGTTTGGAATGAGCATTTTCTCTGATAAGTAGAAAATATAATCACCACAAATGTATGCCTATCACAACTCACTCAGTAAATCTTGCTCAAGAACATTCTGGTCACGCACATCAAAGGCAATGATTCGAATACAAAGAATGGAGTACGTGACTCAAATTTTTGCTCTGCAGAGAATAGTTATCACTTTTGTCACTGAATTATATATGTATTTGAGGGAATTTTAATCAAAATGCACAAAAAATTGGTAGTTATTTAGTTAATTTCCGCAGTTAGAAAAATAAATATGCATAAACACACCATGGTAGGCTTGTTAAATCTCTTCCGAATTTTATTCTATAACTGCAATAATAAAGTTTTAATTAGATAAGAAAAGTACATTTTTAAGAGGTAAAATTATGTAGTAAGCATTTCGCATAGGAAAGCAAATTTTAATAATAAATTTTAAGTATGAAACCTTTTTAATGTAATTTTTAATTCCTCTCAAAGCGTCTCTCCTCAATCCAGTTATTTAGTTCTTGCAAATCTTTATGTGGACAAATAAGTTGATTTCACAGATATTGTTTTAAAAAATGTTTTCAGAAGAATGTAGATTTTTAATAGATTTAAATACATATTAGTTCTGGCAATATATTTAGCATGAATGTACCCGTATAACTAAATCACAACTCACTGAAAGAACGCAATGAAAGATAAGTAAAGTGCAGCCCAAAGTGAAACTTACCAACAATAAAACTTTATTCTAAGAGTATTAGGAATCATGGAATGATCAAAATTTTCTGATTACATAGGATTTAAGTTAAATTTAGCATACATCCTTTTGTCAATCAATTGAATGTTTTTGACCAATCAGTCATCAAAATATTAGGTTGTAACGAAAGTTTCCCGCCACCGCAAACTTCGTCAGCACACAGTTCTCGTTGGCGTATTTGCTCATATTTTGTCAAACGATTTTTGACATTTGAAAGAAAGAGGGTTACTTTATAACACTGTGTTGTGAAATCTGTAAAAAATATAGTTATCATTAAGTATAAGTTGTCTCAAAAAGAACTATCACTCTAGAGGATTAGAACCATCATTTACTTCCAGTTGTGTTGCAAAAAGTCAGCTACATAATATCAACGAATTATGAGTACAGCTTTAAGTACTGTTGTTGTATCATGTGACACTGTGCAGGTTTGGTACCGAAAGTTCAAAAACAGTTATCTAAGGAGTTAGGAATTAGTATTTCAGGCAGATATGGCGGAAAACTTTCGTTACAACCTGATACACTTAAAATTCACGAGTACGTCTGTCGTAATATGACATATTACAACAGAACAATTTGAATTATTCAGATGTCTTGAAACTGCTTTGGTAGATCTTGTCCTACAGATTATTCTATAAAATTTGAATTATTTTTTTATTCGTCTTATTTTTAAATTATTGATCTGTAAATTTCATACAAATATTATTAATATAATGGTCTTGTTTAGTAAAGTCATTATTAATGAAAATGCAATAACTGTATTAACGCATTAGAAAATTTGTGTACTATTAAAATTAGTATGCAATTTAAAAGAATTCTTATTTCATATTAGTAGGTGGATTTGTGGTTAAATTGCATACATTTCCCTAGTAGCACAATTAGTCCAAAAGATGTTCAGAACACGTTTTTTTTAAGGTCAAAAACGTGTTTCCAACGTAATTTGAACGTTTTTTGAACTAGTTGTGCTACTAGGGTTACTACTAAAATTTTAATATAAGTGGCAGAAAACTATATCTTCACAGTGTTACTGAAATAATATTCGTTTTGAAATAAAACGAAAGGAACGAATATTCATATTTATGACAAGATATCGCTAAAATAATTAAGAAAATCTTCACTTTAAAGAAACAATTTTCACATCTGAAACTAACACTCAACTCATAACTAAGTGATGATACAGTCTCATCATTTAAGTTTATTTCAATTAAAATATCATATTTATAAGACTTTATACGTAAAATAACGTGAGTAAATAATTTAAAATAAATATAAAGAAAACTAAATTATGAAAAAACTAAACGATGGGCAATTTTCTAAAAAAGATATTTTCGAATTCCACCTTTTTTAAATACATATATTTTTATGCGTTAAGAAATATAATGAAAATTGGATTACTTGGATATCATTAAAAACAACTTTTATTCATGTATTTATTTATTTATAAAACAATGTTTTAGGGTATTTTTCCTCACCTCAGCATAAAAATGTTTTTTTTAATGTTTCTTGCTTCATTGTGAAGAAGTTTCTTTTTTATATTAAGTTTAACATAAGCATCTTCAAATTGATCAGCACGTATTGTTAGCGTTTAACTGAAAGTTTCAATGATCAATATCCATTAAACATGCATTGAAAATCTTATATGAATAAATCCATGATTATAAAAAACTCAAACATAGCGTATATTTAATGAACAAAAGGCACCCATTTTAGTTCATCACATTTTACTGAAAAACTTGTGCTATCGAACCATCGACAAAACCATCGAAACTCGATATATTTCTATACGTTTAGAAAAAAAATAGTGACAACGCTTCGACGGGATTACATTATTCTTTCCTTTGTATTCAATAATAATAGAAAAAATCAGATTCATCAAATAATAAATACAGCATGAAAAGGTGGAGTAAATGAAATAGAAAATCTAATAAGAAAAAAAATACTATTTTTTTTCTTCCCAGAACATAATTTGAAACACATCATTCAAATTTAATAACATGCGTTCTCAGATAAAAGTAAGCAAGAAAAAAACTTTTACTTGTTCGTTCAATTTAGCTTTATATATATATATTAGTTTGACTACCTAAATAATTGTCATTAATTACGTAGTTACAAAGTAAACTCGGTAAAATCCTTTAGTTACTGCTGGGTGGGCGGAAAAATATTATCGGTGGAACAAGGTGAAAATTTTGAAATTTCTAGGACGGTTTCTTGATCTGTCGCAAATTTGTTTTATTTTTTTCCCAAAATGCTGGTTTTTTATGTTTTTTACAAAATTTGTAAAAATTTTTTAAAATTTTACTTTCGATAATGGGTAGTGCGTAAAAATTGCTACTAGTGGCACTATGTTCACATAAAGTGTTTGAAGTGTGTAAGAAAATTCGTTCATCTCCCGCAAATAAGTAAAAAATTACGTTTTTAACCAATTTTGTCAAAATATGCAAATCACGTTTTCTGCCCTATTTATCTGTAATAATAATGTGTATATGCATTTAGATCGTCAAATTTTCTGCTTTTTTAATGAATAATGTGTTATAAGTTAGCTTTTTATCAATATTAAAATTTAAAATGTGCGGAGTGCTGATAAAAATTTTTGTACAGCTCTTAGCTTGTTGTGCGTTCAAAACCAATTAAAAAAATAACCAGAATTCACGACGAGGAGTTGGCTATACAGAGAGTTTCGTCTGCTCTACCACCAACAGAATCTTTTATTCACAATACTCTGCTTTTTTATGAGATAAAAATCTTTCTTCGGAAGAAATTTTGGCATTTCATTTTCTTGATTGTGGCTTCGCTAAGATGAAAGCCACTCTTTTGTCGTGGACACATATATTCATGGTTGCTTCTGTCACTATTTTAATTGTTCTTTCCATAGATTGAGTGTGGCTTCGAGAGCAGACTGTAGCTTTTCGTAAAATCTATCCTCATACTATATTTTTTTAAATTTCGTGCAATCGTAATATTTCGGAGCTCTAAATTTCAGTTTTGCAACCTTAAACTCTCGCACTCTGCTGATCCCTTTATTCTTAGAATTGCGTCATTTTTTAATTTTTTACTATGCTAATGTTCTAATTAACATCTTTGTTTTTGTCAACTGTCATTTCTAATAGTAAAATATTTGGATGGCTTTAGTAGGCATTTATCTGAACCACTGAATGCACTGTCTTCTTTAATTCATTAAATAGAAAGTTAAGTGTTGCACTATCGTGCACAAATGTCTAGGTTCGTTTGCAATCTGATGTTTTCTTCACGGCGAACCACACTGACAAATGGTTACCGACTTGTAGTTACTGGTGGTGAATCATAATGGTGTATAGTTTGCCTTTAAAAAATAACCAGGTTGCGCAGATGGACCTAAAAATGACGTTTCCAACACCATACTGCAATGCGATTCTGAACACTCACGGTATAATGAAATTGCTTGGGCAATTTTATATTCTGAATTAGTGTTGTGAACAGCAAAACACATATTTTTAAAATTAAACATTTGAGTTACAATAAAAGACGAAGGCACAAGATACTTTAAAAACCCATTTATTTAACAAGACTATTGAAAAAAAAATTAAGTAAAAATACATTTTTTAAAGAATCTTTTCATTGTGGAGCCCTAAAAGAATAAACTAAAATTTATTCTAGCAAAGATATGCTATAAATGAATGAAAGTTTCAAAACTAAGAAAACATTTTATAAAAATATAGATGGGATTATAGATAAAAAAATTTAAGTATTCAAAATAGTTTAAAAAGCATTTGAAAGTTTTGCAATACAGATTCTAATTACTAAATCAATGCCTTACAAGCAAATGCAGTTCAAGTGAAATATTGGTCTAGAATGCTAAATTTTTAAAATATTTTGAAACTTAAAAATTTCATCTCTTACAAAAATGAATACATATATTTTTCTGAAATGTTTTCTTAGTTTTGAAATTTTCATTCATTTATAGTATGTCTTTGGGAGAATAAATTTTTATTTTATGCCTTTTAGGGTAGCACTATAAAATACTTCTAATTTTTAAAAAATGTATTTTTACTTAATTTTAATTTTTTGCTTTTTAATTACAAATAAAACACAAGTTTTACCTGTTATTAAAAAGCAAAAAGTATTCCATTTGTAACTAGAGTCTTAAAGTATAAGTACCAAGTAAGAAATATAACTTTACGGTAGATGTCCCCTGCTTTTAATTGAACCTTTTTTTATTGCTTTTTATTTCTAACTTAATTACAGATGTCCTTGTGTCAATTTTATCTACTTTTTACCTCTCTACAGTTTGCTTTTATCATTTTTAGAATTCATCGCTTTTAGCTTTTCTTGTTTTATGCAACATCCTTTTACCTGAAACATATTTTTTACTATCTATACTCTTTGTCTGGCGCAGTATATCCTTTTTGCATTACCTTGTGCATTACCTTGTGCCATTAAATACAACTAACCAACCAACCAACCTATTTGTAACTTAAAAGCAAATTTTCATTATTTTATGAAAGTTTCTTACAATTACCATAAAACCTGACCATTACAAGATGGAATTCCTCTTTCTCCGCCAGAAATCGAACCCGGATCTCCTGGTCTATTGCCAGGTATCCTAACCACTAGACCAAGTGGGATTTAGCAACATCTTCAATACTTCTAATTTACATAAAGTGGAGGCTTGCCTTGTTCTTAAACAAGACACGGTGACAGAAAGACAAGGCACAACTTCATTAAAAAGCATCTAATAAACATATTAAAAATAACAATTTGATCATGGTCAGAAAAATACATGCTACCAGAGCAGCCAAATAAAGGCAGAGTGAGTAAAAAGAGCATGGCGCCATAGAACTTGATATTGGGGAGAACATAAACTTGGCCGAGATAACCAACGCCAATTACAGAGTTACAATAAATTTAGACCCATGACCCAATCAAAACGCGAGCGAATTATTTTGAAAGTTGGTCGATGGCATCAAATAAAATATGCCAAAATAAGCGCCAACAGAGGGAAAGCAGAAGGGAGTAAAAAAGTACGTTACGATTGCGAAAAGTACATTACGAATCTGACGTAAGAGAATCCATTTTAAGCCCAGAACGCGTCAGGCAGTCTCTGAAAAATACATAATAAAAAGCTGTTGCATGCAGGAAAAGCGAAAAACAAATTTTGAAAGGCGAAGTAATGAAAAATGAGAACAGAAATAAAAGTTAAAATGCTTGATTTTAGATAGATTAGACTTAGAAACCGAAAACAAATGACAATTAATATTAAGTATGTATGTAGTATATCACACTTGGTTCCTTCTACCACCCCTTACACGTTTTTACAAGAGTTCTGAATCACCCTGTATATAATTTATTGAATATAACGTAATTTATTTTTTTCTTAAAAATCAATGAGATTTAAAAGAAAATGTAGAATAATAGATAAAAAAGAAAAAGCTGAACATACAATGAAATAATATGAAAATGAGATATATAATGAGATAATATTATATGAATATTAAAATAATATAATGAGATAATATTAAAAATGAAATAATATAAAAAAGCTCATTTACAAAAATTTTACATTGTAATTTAAGAAGTTTTTTTACGTATCTAAATACTATGATTGTCAAGTGAAGAATATGTTCTTACAAATTCATTGTTAAAAAAAGTTTTTTACTACAAATTTTCTCACTTACACACACATATAAAAAAACTGAGCTATCGATTTCAGATTCTCTGAATCAGAGTAGGATCAAAATATTAGCTAAATAAAAATAATGATAGCGTATTGTAATAACTGAAAAATATATACATTTAAGCGGATACTCAGAATGTGAATTCATTTTTCTGTGAACAAAATGAAACTCCTTGTTGAAAAAAATAAAGAGCTAATTTCTTCCAAGAAACAATCGCTTTTTTCAAAGTAAATTCGAATTAGAAGCAGACAAGTAACTTTAAATAAACTAATAATACTGTGTTCTCAGTACGGCGCTTCCTTTTTATTAGGAGGATATTTCATGAGAAGTTTTTATTTCGAACTTCAGAAAATCACAACACTTTTATTTATTGGTAAGAATAACGGCTATAGTTTTTCTACAGAGTTGAAAGTAAGGTATAGAAAATCAATTATTTATTCGGTTGGGTTTATCAACGACGTTTTCTTCCGGCATTAAAAAAAAATAAAATTCCCCATAATCTACGTTCAAACACATATTGATAAATAAAAGGCAAATTGTTAGTCCGGAAAGCATTTTAAAGTTTCAAAAGTTGATAGGAGAACTAAATTGCAGATTAAATAAGTTTACGATATAGTAACCATTCCTTCTTGGGCTCAGTAAAAGAAACTATAAAAATTGTTAATAGCTGCAACATGTTATGAGTGAAGTGGTTAAACATGATGTAAATTTTAGGGCCGTCTTTATCGTAATGTTTCTATTATACTCTTTGTGCCTAATTCAGGTGTGTTTCTATGCTACTCAGTGGCGTAGCCAGAAATTTTTCATGGGGGGGGGGTTACGACTACTGCAACTCACATCATGGAGTACGACAGTTCTACGAGTGACGCAGCCAGTCCCAACAATAACCAAACAACCAAATGAAAAACATCGTGGCACTTATATTTACAGCTAATTTTTCCTATTTCCAACTTGTAACTTCTGGATCTCGGAATCCGCTCTAACGATTTTTTTTTCAATTAATATATGATTCTAATCGGTGCCAAATTCGATGAGGGACGTCACCGGTTAAGCTAGAAAAACTCGTTTTTATTTATTTTTTATTTTTTTTTTATTTAATACAGTTCAAAGAGGGAACTATTTAACTCGCGCAATAAAATACGGAAAATCATCTTCTTTGAGAGGCAGTAAACAAGGCAGGTGAGAGAGCCTAAGAAAATTTAAGGGGCCTAAGAAAGTTTTAAGGATAAGTAAGCTCTTAATTTTTTTTCTTTTGGTTTAATTGAGCATCAATTTTCATAACAGAATTCTAAATTGTTATAAATATGCTCTGGACAAAATGGATGCAAAGAATTGACCTGAAAAATCTAAAGGGAAATGACTCGGCGCTCAATCTCAATCCATGATTTCATACTTCATGTTTCATACACATAGGGATGGACGCGAGACGCGCGAGACGAGAAATAGGGCTGTCTCGTCTCGTCTCGCAGTGGTAAACCTCTGTCTCGTCTCGCGTCTCGTCTCGTCTCGCAACCACTTTGTCTCGTCTCGCGTCTCGCACAGGAATTGCCTGTCTCGTCTCGCGTCTCGCGCGAGACGTCTCGCGAGTCTCGCAAAATTAAGGACTGCGAATTTTTACCATATTTTTAGTAACATTAATACTAGTTATTGAAAATTAATATTAACAATAGCAATTAGTTGCATATTGCCATATTAGTACATATATTAGTTACCATATTAACTCATATAGTTATTTGAAATGATAAAAATTCGGATTTAATCCGTATATATAATGTGACATGACACCGAAAATTTATTTATTTGCGTAACTGCGTAAATGTAATATTTATGGTTGATGGGAGTTTCATTTGCTTTTGAAAATATATAAAGCTTTGAATTTTGTCAGATATGTTGCAGAACTCAGGGACACATGTTGGGCAAATAAAATTTTGATCTAATTAAACGGCCCCAATGTACAGAATAGTGAATAATTATAGTGAGCGGAATGGTGAATAATTAAAGTGAAGCTTACTTATCCCCCCTCTCGTTTTAGTGTATGAGATATGGGTTTCATATTTAATCTTGGGAACCCGGGTTTAATCTGTTCATTTACACCAGGTACGGGCAACCTTTGGAAGGTTGCGAGCCAAAATTTAGGATATTAGGGACGTCACGGACCGTATAAGTGGGATTTTGATTTGGTTTATATTGATTGTCTATGGCGGTGCTGTCCAACCTTTTTATCGCCGCGACCTGGTCAGCGTTTGATAATAATTTTACCGCGGACTGGTCAGGGGAGAGAGTACGCCTATTGTTTTAATTTAATTGTGCTTAAACATACCTTCAAAATATATACAGTTTCACAAAAAATGAATGTAAAATGATTTAAGATTTTATCTCACTAGGACGCTAAATGAATGAGAACACTGAGCTTATTTCTTTGCAACGAGTTGGTTAGATCTGGAGGTAAGAAGCAATGACACCCAAAGTGTGTTGCTTATGTACAATTCATTCCTTTATTCTGTTATTTTGGTTCTTGTCAGTGCAGAAAATCCCGCTTCACACAGTTAGGTTGTTGGAAATGGCAATAGGGATTTAAAAGACTGGAATTTTAATTCATAGTCTTGAAATATTTAATAAGCAGTAAAATAATGTAAAATAGTCATGAGATTTTTTTCTGTTACAAAATCTGTTCTGTATAAATTAGCACAAACCCAAGAAACTCGAGACCTCGAGAAAAATGCACGACAGAAAATAAAATGGAAATAATGTAATTTTTCTTCAGCAACCCGGTACCATTTGATCCGCGGACAGGGGGTTGGGGACCACTGGTCTATGGAAATTTGAAATCTTCCACTTGCTGGATAAAATACCCTGGAGGGCCACATCCGGGCCGCGGGCCAGGGTTTGCCGATATGTGATTTACACTATCAAAAAGAAGAGACAACAGAAAGGACTTGTGAGCGTTGGATTTGCGCAATCACTCCAGTAGATCATTCATTTGCGTTCGCATAGCTTGGCTTATGGCGAAAGACAGTGCCGTAAAAATAGGGAGGCATGGCAGGGCGAATGCCCGGGGCCCCCACATGTAGGGGGCCTCAAAATCCATACAACTATTTCTTCAACCACTTGGATTTTTTTATCTTTTATAACATTTTAGATTTGTACATTTACTATTCAAAACGGATCACCTAACACTGTTTAAGCAGAAAACAAAAAAGTTGCTTACTGTTTACAAAATAGCTAACAGCTCACCAACAGATCCGCTGTATTACGATACGTACAGCTGATTATGAAAAGTTAAATTTATATACCAGTATTTCTAGAACCAAAGTTCTTTAACTAATGACCTTGTGTACCCTTTATTTGTATTCTAGAAAAACATGATCTGGGCCTCAAAAGGGCACTCTGAAGCAAGCATCTCTTTTGGGGGGCCTTTTATTTCTTAAAATTATCATATCACTTAGGTAATTTAAAGCAAATGGCAGTTTTTTCTTTTTGTTGTAATTATTACTTACAAATATTTTATGTACTTACAAATAATGTGCAGATGCATAATCAGTGGTGTACACCGACTTTCTTTAAGAGAAGGGGGGAATGGAAGTAATCTTTTGGTTAAATAAAAGCCATAATCTATATGTTTAAAATTAAAACTGTACGGACTTTATGTTAAAAATGCATGGACAAAGGGGGAGGGACTGAATCCTCACCCCCACACCATTTGTGCACGCCACTGAGCATAGTAAATATATGGAGCTGAACCACACTTTTCTAGAGTAAGTCAATGCTCAGAAATTTCTTTTTCCTTTTAATGAGGATCTAAATTAGGAATGGCATGGCATACAAAGGTCCAAATGCCAATTAACACGCTCTACTTTTTCTCGCATATCGTAAAACTCAAAATTAGCCAACTTAAATTGACACTTTGTCCTTTATTCCCCCCCCCCCTCCAAAAACCAAAGACATTAGAATATACTAGAACGAGTATATTCTAATGTCTTTGCCAAAAACCAATGGTTTGAGTCCCTCTTGCAAAATATTTTAATATTTGTTGGTCGTCTTTTTCTTTTACTTGTGCAATAATCAGAGTTCACATTATTTTACATTCATTATACAAATGATTCGATAATTATTTGTATAAAAACCCAAATTAAAAATAAAAATAAATGTTATATTCCAGCTGGAATTCATGTAAAATCCATTAAATACTTCAGTATATGAAATTAAAAATACCTTGTTGTTACAAACCAACTGCTCTATTAATGGCTAAAAACGCTTTTGTAAGGAATAATACTACTTACATCATGAACACATAAGAGCTATATTGATGATTTATTAATGTTTCTGTGTTGTTTTGTGTTAAGGTAAAGCTACGAAAGAGCTATCTGCTTAGAAGGGGTGCAATGGGAGGAGGACCTGTAACGCGTATTCACGTTACATCTGGAGAAAACCGCCCAAAACTTCGATAGTCGCACGGCAGGATAGAACCCTGCCTTCAAAACCTTCACAGAGACCTTCACAATTCAGTCATCTTACCATGTTGTATGTTGAGTGTTATTCCCCAACGGTGAGCGGAAAAAACGCCACTTTTAATAGTGACACAGGATGTAACATGGTCGTTATATGCTAGTCGATGAGGCAAGAGCGCAGCCAGAAAATTTTGTCGAGGGGGTTGTATAAGATACAATTTTGTATTGATAAACTTAATTTCTTATTCACGACAAAAATCTGAAATCTCTTAATAACTAATTTTGAAAGTTTCGCAGGGAGGTATATCCCGATATCCCACTCCATGGTTACGCTTCTGCAGTGACGTGCGAAATGGGGGGCGGCTTTGGGGCTCGAGACCCCTCCCCATACCTTTGGAGGATGATAGAAAATAACCATATATTGGTGTCTTTTCCAGTGTCCAGAATCCACATACTTTATTTTTTGTCTGGAAACCGATCATTAGCGAAATTCTCGATACATTAATTCCTCACCCTTGTTTTTTTCCGGGAAAAAAAACGGTCACTCAATAGTTGTTTGTGGGTGGAATAGCGAACGGAAGTCTTCATGTCAATTGTGAAAGCAGCGGTCATCTTGCAACTTGTCACCGCTCTGGCGCCTTATCTCCCAATCTGTTCGGAGGTGTCCTATTGTTGAGGGGAAAAAATTCTTCCGGTGATAGCCCACCTACTTCCACGTGCTGAGATAGCTCGCCCTCCGTAGGTCCATTCTGTTCTGGAGTGAGAGGTCATCCATCGTGTCGGCAAATCCAAAAGACACCGGGCAATTATGTCCTCGGGACATCTCTCTCCCGACATTTCTGTTTTAACTGTAACTCTGTAGTAGGGACCCTCCGATACCTGATATTCTGCGTAAAAAAAAAAAAAAAAAAAAAAAAAAAGCTTTGGCATCTCAACACAAAGCATGCGTTTCCTTTCGGCCCCAGTCCTGTGTTCAAAGTTTGTCTTTTTAAATGACTGGAGGAAGCGTTAAGGATAAAGAGAAATTCTACGAGGGTTGTTCCTCATCTCATAGCGTGAAGTTTTAAAACAGGAAAAGATCTTATACATATAGTAGTATTTTACAATATTTCTTTATAAGTATAGCGCTTTTGCTCATTTTGAAAGACAATTTTTGTGTTTATTATTACTTTTTTTTCTTCTTTCTTGACATGATCAGTGGCATACGCAGACTTCCTTCAAGAGGGGGTTATAGACATAACTTTGTGTTAAAATGTAATATTTAAGCTAAAATAAATGTGTGTAAATGTATAAATGTGTATAAATTAAATGTGTATAAATGTAATATTGTGTAACGTAATATTTAAGCTAAAAATTGAAAATTTGTGGACATTTTGTTAAAAAAATTTTGACAAGGGGGGAGGGGTGAACCCCCAAACCCTCCCCCTTGCGTACGCCACTGGACATGATGAATACTGGGTGACTGTTGATAAAAGTACATAGTATAGTTTTTGAAGAACCAGTGAAAAAGCAGTGGAAAGAGAAAAACCGCACAACATTAAATGGGTTTATTTTTTCAAATGAATGTGAGTGTGCGTGTGTGTGTGTGGGGGGGGGGAATAAAAAATGTAAAGGAGTGGGCATCCGAAAGGGCGCAAACAGAGGTATATTCATGTATTTTGTATTTATCTCTATTGAAAGTTGACATTCCGATAATTTTTCAAGGTCAGTGGCCTGATTTTTAAGTGCACAGTAGCCCCATTGCCTCTATAGCTTTTGGTGAAGTGATTTTTTTTTTTTGTATCACTAGGGGCCAAGGCCCCCAGACTCGCTACGCTCGCTTTTCGTATGAGACATTCGGCCCCTAATCAGGCTTATTCGTAAAAAAGACATAATTTCAACAGACAAAACCCGAAGATTGGATCAGATAGAATGTTACTGAGCTACGCATTGCTTGGTTCTTGCATGTTCATTGGTACATAAAAATTTAAACTTCACACTACAGTAGAACCCCTCCCCCTCATAACACGGAAGATATTTTGTTATGGGAATCCGTGTTGTACGGGTCCTGAGCTATACTACACCTGGCGTGCGGACTCCGCTTATAATCGCTGGAAAAATTATTTGCACTCTTCAGAAACACAATGATTTTCAATGTTGCCATCCAAAAGTTATATTAATTAGGAGCTAAAGCATAATAAAACCAGAACATCTGTTTCAGTTGTATTTTTAATAATGTAAAACCTATTGGACACCCTTCGAATTTGCCACCCATTGCGATTTTTCATTATTTGGCGACTTGCGTACATGTAAAGTTAATAAAAGCTACGGAACAGATAGGATAGCTTGCCACCAATGGCGACTTTTCATTATTTGGCGATTTATACATGCTCACAACCTATAATTACTGTTCATGTAAGGTTACCGGAAAACCATTATCCATATTTTCATTTAAATAATCGTTTGCAGATTGGCGTACTTAGCACCACGAATTATACCATCTCGTCGTGCTAGCAAATACTGCTATAATGGCATAGTTAACGCCGCCAAATATTTCTACTGGTAGCAAATAATCCAGCTGGACGAGAACCGGCTTTAAAATAATCTGCATTTTAATTATTTTTTATTTTCAAGATATTAGTTATTCTGTTTTGGAAAAAGGAATAATCGCTAATTCTAAACTCCTGTTGTCTAAGCGAACTTACTATTTGAAAATTGTCAAATTTGTGTTTTGAGTTACTTATTTCATATAGTTTTTATTTTGGCGTAAAATGGGCGTAATTCTAACTCATGTTTGTAAACTCATGTTTGTAAATTTCACGCGATTCTAGATACTTGGAAACGCTTTGTTGCAAAGGAATGAATGATTTTATGCCAAATCTGGCAACCATTCGGTTTATTTTTTCAGTTTTTTATTAATATCTTCTAAAATAATTCGATTTTCGAAATTTAAATCAGCTTAGCAGGTTCCTCGGAATTTTTCGAATCTGTGGGCACCTTAGTCGAAACTCAAATCCCCACGGTTTAGGAGGAGATACGCTGACAAGCTTTTGACAGCGGCGGCGACAGCGGCCTTTACTTTTTTTTAGAATAGAGAGATTTTTACACGAAAATGTATCACACTCTGAAGTTTTGCAAGCCGAAGGAAGGGAAAACATGATAATATAAACGCAAAGAGAAATAGTTTTAAAAAAATTGCTTGCATTTCTTTCCGTCCGATATTAATATATAAGAATAAAAAATGTCATTTAAATCTCTTTAAAATAGGCCAACCATAGGGATTTAACCGCCCCTAGAAAGTTGTCACCAGGGTGAGCGCCCCCCCCCCCTACGCGCGCCGCAACGTGCGGGAAAGTTTGAGGATAATATCGGTACAAGGATATTTCAACCAAGGATATTCAACCATATTTCAACCTACTCAGACTAAGCATCAATGCGAATGCAAGTTGCTCTACTTCTAATCTCTCTCTGATATACCCGAAACCCGATTATCACAGGGGCAAGGGGGGGGGCGGTAGTCCGGTGCCCCTGAAGAAAAAGGGGGCCCATATATATCCCGATTATCTAAATTATAAATTCATATGTACTGAAATAGTAATTGTGGGGAAAAAAGTGAATTTCCTCTATAATATAGGTATTACCTAATTGTCTATCACTAGATCAAGTTAGAGATATTTTTTGGGGGTGATAAATACGATTTGATTAAAGTACAAAAACTACAGTTAACTTAAATACTAAACTACAGTTAATGCAATTTTCGAGTACAGCAGCGGTCAAAACTGGGTTAAAATGCTTAAAAAAGGTAGGCTCAGTAAAGGGGCTTAATGCGTAAAAAAGGGGACAGTAAGGGGGGCCCCAAACTTAATGCCCCGGGCCCCGTCTAAAAGTGGTCAGATTTGAACATACCTTACCGCCTTTCCTATTTACTTATTATTTTTCTTTCAACTCTTCTCTGTTTTCTTTTTTTTTCCGCCTCTTTCTTTATCCTCTCCTTTGTGTGTTTTGTATATCTCTCGTCTCTTCTAATTTTAAATGTTACGTGTTTGTGCGTATTGTAGAGTGCTGATAGTATACCAGGACCGAAAAAAAGGAGACGCAAGTTAAACGGTAGAGGCTTCAGGCAAATTGTCGCTTTTCAGATCGTATTTATGCGAGACGGAAGAAAATGCGAGAATTCTCGCGAGAAATCTCGCGCGAGACAAGACTCTGTCCTTGCATTGTCCCGCGAGACAAGACTCGTCTCGCGGGACAATGCGAGAACGCGAGACAATGCGAGAATTCTCGCGTCTCGCGTCCATCCCTACATACACACATAATAATTCCGTCATCCTTCCTTTTGAATATGTTATCACTTATGCAGAGTTGCCAACCTGGCAAAGTGAAAAATCAGGAGATTTTATTCTAAAAATCAGGAGACTTTATTCTAAAAATCAGGAGACTTGTTTTCGATTAAAAAACTCAATTTTAAAAGATCAGGGTTATATCAGCTGAAACTACATTTTGGAGAGAGAAAAAAGCATCTTTGGTGCTGTTTGTTGCCAGATATAGATATTTTTGGAACACAAAAAAACTCAATTTTGGGTCATGTCTTCTATTAGGTAGTCAGTAGCTTGTAAAAAATTTAGCAACATGAAAAATGTTAAGTTGGAAAGTCGAAAAATAATCATTTTTAAGAGTGATGGAAAAAGATAGAAATTTCAATGCTTTAGAACATGAAGCTGCACCTCTTTCACTATTATACATTTGTCAGTAAAGTCTGAACTTTATGATGTCCCACATGCATGCGTGGGTTCCTGGAACTAGTTTGATTGCAGGAAAGGGGAAAATGCTGAGAAGGGTTCCTTGCCACGACAAAACTTATTAAAAGATTTCAATTTAAAAAAAAATTGCATTATTCATGTGATAAATGATAAAAATCAGGAGAAAATGAGCAAATAATAAAAAATCAGGAGAAATGTATCGTAAATCAGGTTGGCAGGAGATCAATGAAAAATCAGGAGTCTCCTGCCTAAATCAGGAGAGTTGGCAACTCTGCCCTTATGTTTAAATTAGTCACTCTTTTAATAATACTTCTATTTCCTTTTGGCTCTCAGCTATCCGAGATGTCGCGTAGATCTGTGACAAGATTTGTACAACTTAACTTATAACGTAGACCAGTTTGTTCCTAAATAGCTAGTACGTTCCGCATCCGCTTTGTGTCCAGATGTCTTGAGTTCTATCCTCGCCGTCGCTTTTTTGAGAGATGGCCTTTGTTTTACTGTCGTTTTTCTTTTATTTCATTTTAAAAAATAATAACAGATTATTATATACTTTGTTTTTTCTGTAATTTATTTTGCTATAATTAATAACTAAAATATTTAATACTTCGAATTAAAAAATAATTAATTTGATAAGTCTTTATTTTTCTAATATTATTAACTCTATTTGGAAAATTCAATATGTAATTAATATTTCAATGAAATTTTTTTTTCTCTTCAGAAATCTCACATAATTAATTAATAATAATTATTATTTAGTATTCAAAGGAAAATAAATAGTTGTTTTACATACTAACTAGTTTTAATAATAATTCTTTTACTCTTCATGTATAAATAAAATTTATTGTAATTATTGAATTATAATTTTAAGATCAATATTTTTTCGAAATCTTAGATTTTCTCATTTTTATTTTCCATTCTTTTAAATACCAGATTTAAAATTTTTTTCAATACTTTTCAGATAGAAATTTGATAAATTAATCTAAATTTATACATGCACTATCTTTTGTATTAGACATTTAAAGGCCGGAGATGGCATCTAAAACAAGATGTTTTGCCCACCCGAGCCGAGTTGATAAGATACTGAAGATGGTAGATAACTGAAGTATAAAGGTCCAGGGTTCTGGTCTACCGGACGGCTGATAATCTAAAAATTCGGAGTTTTGGATGATTTTTCTTACGATAAAAACCATCCAACTTAAATTAACCGGAATACGCTTCAGAAGCACCAGAAAGTCATCCCCCTAAGACACCCCCCCCTCACACAGGCAATACGAAATACTCCTCGTGTAGATTTACCATAACATAATACAATACAACCTTTTCAGAAATAGTTATATGCTTTTAGTGTATGTTAGAAAAAACTGAAATTAAATTAACATAAGGTGCCCCATTTCCTTCTGTTGCAGAGAGTGAATGAGCGAGGATGTCAGTAAAGATCTTGGCTGATACAATGGAGATTGTTCATGCATTCATTAACAACGTGTTGATTACTTCAGAATTACATTTATCCATATTGAGGACGTTCAAATTAGCATCAGGAATTTGAGTTGGTTGAACTCTCAAGTGAATGAGTTTATAAAAGAAAATTCATCAAGTCTGTTACACAATGTTCGCAACGTAGCTGTACACACCTCAATCGTTAATAGTTTCACTCGTCATATACTGTGAACAAAGCCATTGCAAAGTATGCGTTCAGATATCGAATTCTTTTATTAAATTCTTTGGGATGTGGGTGGCATCGAAGAAACAACCACACCAATTTATTAGGAAATTCTGAATGACCTACATCAATCTTACAGTCCCTAAAATGATTTCTGTTAATTTCAGTTTTTACTCTTTCTTCAGGAAATGGCAAAGCTCCACGGTGAATGCAAGCCTGTTAAAACGTTGTAAACTATGATAGTAAGTATCCACATTTCTGGCAGCTTTGTAAATACTTAAACTGTTTGCCCGAAGTATTTGTCGACGTCTAGCTGTTCTACGTCATTCTTCATCTAAATACTGATTATCTGTTTCATCTGCTTCTGTTTGAGCTGCACGTTCTCGCATCTGGGCCAAGTGCTGCTGCCGGTGATCATACATGTTTCCACAGCTCGTTTTTGAGCTACACTTTCATGCATTTATGTCTTTGTCTGTGATAATTCTTTACGATTGAAATTGTAAATTTCTCTATAGTGCTTCAATTTAAACATAAAATACTTATTTTTTCTAATTAAAAGAAAATACATCTTACATTATAAATTCTATAAACGTAAATTCAATCTTCTTACATGAATATAGATGCCATAAAAGTATGATCTTACATAAATATGCTTTAAACATAACTTTCTTTTATAAACTTACGCTTAAGAAAAGAGAAAGTGTAACGCAATTTAAATTATTAGAGTAAAAGCACACTTCGAAATCATATGAAATACCACAGACTAGATAAAAAAATATTCTTTTACAATAACTTTAACAACTATTTAACCGTTAGCAATAATAGAACAATCGGATGGACTGGGAAAAAAAATCTTGCTCTAAGAATCAAACAATGAATGAATCAACATCTATGATTCCTAATGACAACAACGCATGACCTCGTATGAATCAAAAATATATCATATCCTACTATATAGTTAGGCTGATCCCTGACTCACTGACTCTGTCACAATTCCGCTTCAACCACCCAAAAAACAAAACTTTTACCGTCGTTAACTCAAACAGATAAAAAAGTTACTGCCTAAAACCGTAAAATTTGCACCTTTGGTGCGCTCGGCCGAAAAATTTTCATAATTATTAAAAAAATCTGCGATACTTTAAACTCTGAAAATCCACCCGTTTCCTGATTTTTAAGCAATTTTTCGCTATTTTCAGCTCCATTTTATTTCCGACAGTTAAAGAAAACCTTATCATTTGCGTGTCACAATTAGGTGTTGCAAGTGACACTGACGTAAAACTGAAGTCACGGTTGTCAGGCTTTGAAAGGAAAATTACGATTCCAATTCGCTTAATATAGTTTGTCTAACTTACCCAGTTTAACTTTTTTCAAAAATAAAATGGTTTTGTAAGCATTAAGCATTGATATAAGGGAGGATTTTCTTACCAAACGAAATGTTTCGAATGCGATAAGTTTCTGCAGAGTATGCAGTTCCGATATCGGTACATAATAAAAATTGAATATCGAGTTCTCTATTTTAAGTGGGCAAAGATTAAATATTCTGAATGTCTTGCGCAGGGGCGTAGCCAAGGGGGGGGGGGGTTAGGGGGGTAATAACCCCCCCCATGAGGAATTTTTTGCCATACAAAATGTGTATTCTTCACTACATTATCGCACACACGTATACATATATATGAGTAGTAGTAGTCGTAACCCCCCCCCCTATGAAAAATTTCTGGCCACGCCCCTGCTTGCGCCCGTTGTAGTTGTTTTCACTACGAGCTTTATCCTCTCTAGTTTAATAATAGTACACAACACAATCTAATCCATGGCTAAATTAGAATTGGCAAGCTGCGAAAAAAAAAATGAGCAATTCGAAGTAGCAGAAGCAGACGATACATTGTGCCAAGCGCTAGAATCACATCTTCTCAAAATCGCATATCAACCATTTTATTTTTCTCCAAATTAAAAAGTTGCACATTTAGTCGCGGAAAATTTCCTAATCCTATTTTTCTTTTGAGTATAAAACATTTCATTCCTGCTCTGACTTCGCATGCACTAGAGATGAGTTGGGGCTCATTTTTTGAAGCCCGAGCGCGAGGACTTTTAATCCGAGCCCGCCCGAGCCCAAAATTTCAGCTAAAGATTAAAAAAAAATTAAATTAATTCATTGATAGAATACAATAAATTTTGCCGTTTGGGCAAATTAAAGACAAATATAGTTGCAAACTCCCAATGCACTTTCTAATTTTTTGTATCCATCCTTTATAAAAAAATGTCGGATCTCATGACTAACTAAGGAATATAAACTGCCGTTCTAAAATACCCAAAGAGCTTAACGCACCTTTTAGGCGCCCGTACCGCTATTTTTAATTATTTATTTATTTTTTATAAGTACTTTTATTTCCCTCATGAATCACTTTTTTAAACCTGTTACAAGCAGTATGTTCAATAAAAGAGAATTTTTTCACGAGCCCGAGCCAGAACACAATTGTGAATTACAGAGCCCAAGCCCGATTCAGGCCCGGGCTCGGGTTGAGCCCGTCTCATCTCTAACATGCACACGATATTTTAATTAAAAAATAACCGTAAAAATAATCTAAAAAAATATTTATTCTTTTATTTTTACTTCAAGAGTCTGAATCATTTAATAAACTTGCCAAATATGGAGACCTAGATATGCTAAATTCTCCCTCTTTCCACTGCAGGGTTACAATTGCGAAATGGAGAGAGCAAAATTAGCCTTTTTCCATAGGTTTTTTATCAATATCTCCTAAAATAATTCGAATTTTGAAAAAATCGCTTCGATGTATGTCAGGACCCGTCCTGGAGAATTTCCATACAAAATTTGGTAGGTCTAGGATCACCCGTCTAGGAGCTTGGCGAGGCACAGACAAACTAACTAAGTAACTAACGGATATTTTACAGTCTGTTTTATTTATATAGATAACAGTGTAACTAATTGCGATACACCACATTGACCCCAAGGACCAGGAGAGGACGCGATTATCCAGGACAAAATTTCACTACAATTATCTGTAAAATATCAGGTTGTAACGAAAGTTTTCCGCCATATCTGCCTGAAAAACTAACTTCTAACTCCTTAGATAACTGATTTTGAACTTTCGGTACCAAACCTGCACAGTGTCACATGATACAACAATAGTACTTAAAGCTGTACTCGTAATTTGTTGATATTCTGCAGCTGACTTTTTGCAACACAAATGGAAGTAAATGATGGTTCTAATCCTCTGGAGTGATAGTTCCATCTGGGACACTTTATACTTAATGATAACTATATTTTTTACAGATTTCACAACACAGTGTTATAAAGCAGTGAGCCTCTAAGGTATAAAGTAAGCCTCTTTCTTTTAAATGCCAAAAATCGTTTGACAAAATATGAGCAAATACGCCAACGCGAACTGTGTGCTGACGATGTTTGCGGTGGCGAGAAACTTTCGTTACAACCTAATAAAATGTTACGTGTCTGAGTGTCATAACAAGAATCGCAAGAAAATTACATTTTATATCATTTAGCAAAATGTCAATAATTCAGAAATACATACTTTTAACTGATCTTCAAAAGACATGAAAACATTACAAATTAAGACTATGACAACAGAAAAAAAAAAGATTGAAGAGTTTGGATGCATCCACGTATTTTTGAAAATATGCAAAATTCAATAAATAACTTCGAATAACCATGTTTTGTAATAATTTAGTAATTTCTATTATTGTACAGTACAATTTCATGGCTCTGAAAACGGGGTAAAAAACAATAAGATTAACCCATTCGTGCCTGGATATTTTTGCGACTTTCTTCGATTTTTGCTAACACCAGCAGTAATTGATAAATTTCTGATGTCAACTTTTTGAACAAGGGATGATTTCATTTAAAATCATTATGTATAAAAATTGAAATGTCAACATCCTACTTGGCCATATTAAAATATTTTGTGGAATTGAGGTTCAATACTCGCAAATAAAGGCTAGGAAAAATAAATAACGTTTTCGACTGATAGCGAAAATGCCGTCCCAAAAAAGGGACGCTAGGCATAAATGGGTTAATGTTTTATTACAACAAAATAATACTTATAAATGTCTTCGAAATTTCTTGTATAGGAAATCGATTTTTAGATTAAGAACGTGTCGGCTATTAATTATAATTTTTAGTAAGTCTGTTACAAGTTTTTTTTTTTTGAGTAAAGCACACTTTAAATCGAGGAAGAGGATACATAATTGTGCCTTACAGCCTCTTTGTTCATGAAAGTTAAAAAAAAAAATAAAATTCGATAGATCTTTATGCAAGATGACGATAGGAAAGGCCTTATGTCCCTTGGGTGGCATTATGCACTATTTTCAGCAGAAAATAAAATTTCAAAACACGAAATCTTTAAAAGAGACTCGTTAAGGATATCTATATCTATATATACCCCTAAGCAATTTTTTGCATTAGTCTGCACACTGAAATCATTTTATTTTATGGGAGCAGCTTTATTTCTAACAAGTGCATGTTAGAAAGATGGCTTAAGTAATCGCAAAGGTTTATTTGTACATTTTTTCACATTTGCAGTTATCGGATATGTGATTATTTCCTCATTTTACGATTGGAAAGCCAGTTTTTGAGTTAAAAATATATAAATAAAATTTAGAGAGAAGAAGGAACAATTTTTCTTCTACCGACTTCCAGGAATAATAGTAAATGCACATTTACATAATTTCAATCTGACATTTCCTGAAAGAAGCTATTAATGTTTATATATACTACATACAAAGTATACTTGTTAAACTACCACTCGCAAGCCACAGGAGCAGAAGGAGCAAGCAAAGAAGTCTTGCAAAGTAGAAGTCGTAACTCAGCTGCGTGTCTACCAGTTACCTGGTAGACGTGTGAAGGCAACCGTGTAATAAGCCAATCATATCACCAGGAATAACACAAAAACCATGAAAAGTATGCATAGATGACAATCATTTAAACACTGTTTTATTTTGATTTTCTGAAAAACGGTATATTGCCTGTTATAGAAAAACATATGGGACCGCCTCAAAATCTACTAGCTTATTAGAATACATTGGAAACTATCCATGTCGGTTCAGCCGTTCCCGAGAAACAGATCAACCCATTTGTGCCTAGATATTTTTGCGACTTTCTTCGATTTACCAGCAATAATAGATAAATTTCTGATGTCATCTTCTTGAACAAGGGATGATTTCTTTTTAAATCATTATGTATAAAAATTGAAATGTCAACATCCTACTTGGACATGTTAAAATATTTTGTGGAGTTGAGGTTCAATACTCGTGAATAAAGGCTAGGAAAAATAAATAACGTTTTCGACTGATAGCGAAAATGCCGTTCCAAAAAAGAGACACTAGGCATAAATGGATTAAAAGAAAAAGAGTACATGCCAAAAATAGATCGTCTTGCTTTTACGAAGCCATTATCATGGGAGTATGTGAAGTTTTAAAGAAATTACTTTTCTTGTAAGTAAAATAATGAAATTCTCGTACTCAAAACGAATGTCACATAGATTTTAGAACTTCCAGGTAATACTTGTATATACATCTATATATAAACTTGAACTTTTAACTACAATTTTGATCGGAATTCGAAAAATTAAACGAAGCAATAAAGCCAAAGGGCGTTGTGGTAGTGCACTGCGCTCCCATGCCACCGGTTCGATCTTCAGCATTCCCTGAGTTGTATAAAAGAATAAGGCTTCAGGTAATGATTGCCACGAAAGAAGATCAACATTTTTTCTTTTTGATCGAAACAGCTGTATGGCCGTTCAAGTAACCTTTATGGTGCTATTTTACAAAGTTTTATTTTTATTATTTTATATTTTGAACACCAGTTATTTTAAGTGTTTTTTGTTATTCCTTGAGTTGGTTCCTATTTTGAGTGGACTGGCAAAATGAGGACCAAGCTTGCTTGGGGAATTGCCCATGCCTCTAGTGCCCCTGCGTCAGGCTGACCCGCATCTGGTCACATGCTCCTGCATCTCAGAGCCCATTCTCAAGAAAGTGTTGCTCGGCATTGCAGGCCGTGGCAATTACATGGGGTCTTTGTCACTAATTTTAGTTTAACCAATCAATAAGACAGGCTCAAATGATCAATCACGATTTAGTATCTGCTCCTTATATTAAATTCAAAAATAGATTATTTTTAAAAAATATTTTTTTCTTCTTTTTTGAACAGTTGAAGCGAGAAAACAATTTAATATGATAAAAGACACTCACTTCCCGCAGTGGTCTGGGAGCTAAAGTCCGTTCCATTTAAGAACACGGCAAGTGAAGCCTGGTTAGTGCTTGGGAGGGTCAACTCCCTCTCGGCTCGACTGCCATGGGAGCGTGTACGCTGATGGGAGCTGGTGCACGTAAAATCCGACGTGACTCCAATCTCCTCCAAGCTGTTAAACGATACCTCTGGCGGTGCCGATTTCAGGTGGTGGTTGGTCCCTCACCTGGAATCGGTTCAAAATAAGGGACCAACAAGTAGAAGTCCAAACGCTCGGGGGGGCAATGGCAGCCCTCTTTCCATGGATAGTGTCGTCTGTCCATGGGCACGACAAAGACACTAACAATAACATAAACTTCCCAGTTCGTAAATAACATTTTTTTCGCAACTTCTAATCATACGTATTCAAAAACTAAGCTATCTGTTCCGAGCCTCGCCTTAGTCTTTAGATTTGTAATACATTAAATGAACACATGTTAAAGAAGTAAATTTAAGCTATTTGTAAAGTCGAGAAATTGTTTTGTTTGTCAGCTGAGGAGAAACAAAATTTTAGAAGCACAGTTCAAATCTCAGGGTGCTCACAATTTCTGTTTTGAAATTTAAAAGGAATGACCCAGAAATATAGCCATAGTATACGCTTATAAATAATTTTCAGTTATTATTAAAATGCATATTCGTATAATGAAAATTATTTGACTATCAGTTTTTTCTTAATTTTTAAAAAATTTCTTCATAGCTTCAATTAAAAAACCTGCAGACGGTCTTACTTAGTACATTCTATTGTTTATAAACAAATGCAGCAATACACTGAGCTTACACTATAGGGTAATAGGAGCGAAATCCGAGTAAGTCGAATACGTATAAGTTTCGCATATAAATATATGCACAATAATAATTTCAAGTTAATACCGGAGACTAAAGAAAACAATTATTAAAAAAATATTTAATGGAATCTTACATACCACATATATATAACAAATTATATTAAAATCGTAAAGCGAAGTCATTTTGGAAGCAAAAAGATGAATCGTCGAGATTTGAAAATTGCGTATCTTCGGTTTCGCGTAAATCGGTGTAGCAAGTAATTAAAAGTCAAAGTAATGTTGTTCTTTTAAAATATGTGTGAAGCGAAAGTAAAATATATTAAAACACTTACATTTAAATTTTCTATTTTCTTAAATCTGAGGCCGCCCGTAGTTCCACATGTTAAAAAAATTGTTACTTTTTCTGAGCGAAGTTTAAGAATGAGTGGAAACTGTTTTGAGAGATAAAATTTTCCGAAGACTAACTTGGTAAATGTTGAAAGTAGCTCCAATTACTCTAACTCTAGGAGCTTTCGAAGTTTAAATTTCGCCGAAAACTCGTCGAAAATGGAAAAAGAGGAAATTTAAGGATTCGAATAGTTGAAAGCTTTTTTATTTCCTACTATTTTTATCGTGAATGTTGTGAAATTTCAATTTGATCTTTCTAGAGGTGTAGATTCGTATAAAAAAAGGAAATAAAGAAAACCATAGAATACTTATATCATTTACAATGTTTTATGTAGCACTTCATGTGAAAGTATGTCATGTATTTTTTTCACATTAAAACCTGTGTATATTTTTTTTAGTAAACAAAAAAACTGGTTTTAAACAACAGGAAGCTTCGAACAAACTAATATTACCTGAAATAAATGGTTTCAATGTTATGATAAACAATCACTTTTTCTTATCAATAATACATTAAAATCAAAGTAATAAATTTGGTTAATAAACAAGATTCTAAACGCCGCAAATCTAGAACTACTTTTATCTGTTACAAGTCCTACGAAGCTAATTGACAACTAAATAATTAAAGGATGTTACTACCGAATTGATTTTTAATTATCCAAATATATGCTGATTAATTTAAATGAAATATTGGAAAATATCAAACAATCTTAATTCCTTAATAACTATCCATCTAGTTTAAAACTAAATTGCGTAATTGAAGTACTTTCAGTTAAATTTCATTTTGAAAGATTGTGTAGTAACATCCTAGATTTAGTAGTCAATGAGCTTCGTAGAACTTGACCTGTTGCACAGACTTGTAACAGAAAAAAGTACTTCTAGATTTTCGGCGTTAAGAATCTTGTTTATTTAACCAAATTTATTACTTTGATTTAATGTATTATTGATAAGAAAAAGTCATTGTTTTTCATAAGATTGAAAACATTTATTTCAGAAAGTATTAGTTTAGTTCAAAGTGTTCTGTTGTTTAAAACCATCTGTTCATTAAAAAAATACAAAGATTTTACATGAATGAAAAAAAAAAAATACAGGACATACTTTTACATGAAATGCTACACAAAACATTGAATGATATAAGTATGCTATGGTTCTCTTTATTTACTTATTTTTATACAAATCTACTTCTCTAGAAGACCAATTTTAGATTTTGAAACATTCGCGATAAAAAATGTAGGAAATAAAAAAAGCTTTCAAGTATTCGAATTCTTCAATTCAGTTGAGTTTCCGTTCTAGCAGCATTAATAGATTTTCGCAGCTACTGATTCATAAAACAGATGCTTGTCATTTTCTGAAAATGGTGCTGAATTTTTGCCACAGTAACGCATATCCCTGACTGGCTGACTCTTTAGCAATTCCGGTTCAACCACTCCAAGATAAAACTTTTACCGCCCTTTTCCCAAAAAGAGTAAAAAGGACAGAAACGTAATAAAATGCACACCGTTTGCACGATCGGCTTGAAAGTTTTCATAATTATGCAAAAAAAAAAAAAAAAAAAAAAAGCAAAAAGAAAACAATCTGCGCTACATTAAAAATTCGAAAATCAACCCATTTCCTAATCTGTAAGCGATTTTTCGCTATTTTCAGCTCCAGTTTATTTCCGAGAGTAAAAAAGTTAATCATTGTGTGACAAAATTAGGTGTCTCAATTGATATTTATGTCAAATTGACATCACGGTTGTGAGACTTTTAAGGGAAAATTGTGATTCGAGTTTGTTTAAAATAGTTTTTCCAGACTACCCAGTTGAATTTCTTTTCACAAATAAAATGATTTCTTCTGCATGGAACACTGATATAAGAGGGGATGTTCCAAAGAAACGAAATCTTTCGAGTGCGGAAAATTTTCCCGCGTTTTTAGAAGAAAATGCGTTTCCGCTCTTTGTATATAATAAAAATTAAATATGAAGCTATTTAATTTAAGTGGATAAAGGTAAAATATTTATATTGGGTAGGCATATTTTTGTTGAATGTTTCTTCTAGTGTCCTTTGTAATTGCCTCCACAACGGACTTTATAGCTTCTAGTGTTTAAAATAATAAAGGCGAATAATTTGTGTAATTTTTTTAAACAGAAAGACATATGCTTGCATTCCACTTAAAATTCTTTCAGTTAAATAGTTATTTCTCTTTGATATCAGCTTAACACAAATTTCATAGTACATTAATAACTGTTATTCCTCAGGTGCCAAGCTTTAGAATTTTATAAAGCTTTTAAATAAATTAAAAGTTTTTGATTTTATAACAAGTTATAATATAACAATTTAACTGGCTGCTTCATTTTAATAGCTGAAGTAATTTTTTTTCAGTTATAAGAATGAAAAAAAGGCTACAGAAAAAATGATCAACATTAGAATGTTATTTTTAAAAAGGAAATTTTGAACGATGATAATTTTTAGGAAACTTTTAATATAAGTTAATAAAATTAATCGTAGTACATTTTTTTTCTTTTTGCAGCCATTGTTTGAGGAGTTTTACAGGTTTGAGTGATGAAGTGAAATAAAAAATACCGTTATTTACAGTTCCATTATCTGAAATAACAAGATAAAGTTAATTATCCCAAAATAGTTGTTTACTTCGAAATTTGTTTTTGCAGAACTGGAGGCATTTTTGTGTCATCGTAATGTCTTTCCGTCTAAATTACTCGTAATTAAATAGCATTAAGGAATTTTATTTTGTAAGAAAAATGTCAAGTTCGAAGTACATAATTGAGCATCTTGCTAATTCATCTTTTCTTTTTTCCCCACTCAGATAATATTTTAAATAGTGTTTAAAATACAGTAGTGTGGAATGTTGTTTACATGATCTTTTATTTTAGCATTTAAGTAAAATACTATTTGAGCTATTTTACATTCTCAACATTTTTGAGATTGGTGGCGTAACACACCAATTAAATAAAAGGTACTTTTAGATGAAAAGTAAAAATTTTTCAATAAAAGTTCTTGGATGTATTGAAACATTTTGTATTCATTGTAGATTTCGGGATTTAACATTTTAAAAGGTCTGTGTGCACATTTTTTAAACTTTAATATGCTATTTGATGTTTATGAAGTTCACGCTTTCTTAAATAGGTTTTTAGCATTTTTTTGCCAATAGTAACTAAAACCTTGCCTAAACACGGGCTTCATAAATTAGTTTCTTTTGGTTTTTACACATAATTGCGTAGTCTTTTACTACGTAAATGTTTTAAACTATGTAAAATATTATTTGAGCTATTTTACATTCGTAAAATTCTTGAAATTACTAGCTGTTCTTGAATACATTGAAACATTTGTGCATTTTGTGCTCAATGTCGATTTGGCGATTTAACTTTTTACAAAGTCTGTGTGAGTGTGCGTGCACATTTCTTATTGAAATATGTTAATTTAACGTTTATGACGCTCACTCTACCTGGTCTAAATGCTTAGTTTTCGATAGTATCTATAACATAGCCTGAACATCAGCTTTATAAATTAATTGCTTTATATCCTTAATTGTGCAGTGTTTTACAATGCAAAACTCTAAGATGTCCGAAATAAAAAAAGATTTATGATAAGTGATATAGTTAGTGAATAATCATTTATTGTTATTTTTTAACTAACCTATAGATAATGATAATTAATCATTTTAATTAAGGCAATACTAAAACAATTAACATAACTTGCTTGAATTATCTGAGTATCAAGGAGCAATTTCACAACAATAATTGAAATCGTAAAGTAGTTTATATACACATATTTTTTCATCATTTAATCCTTACTCAGAAAATTATGTTAAAATTTTCGTAGCGAAAGTTAAGTGATGCATGTACAATTTACCGTTGCTTTCTGATAGAACTTAAATTGCTTGAGCTATTGAAGCAAATGCATTTAATTTCGACTAGGAAATTTGTAAATTGTTAAACAAAATAGTTTAACAGACGAAGGGAAATGGAGTATATATTGGTCTAATGACTTTTTTTAAATTTACGAAGTAAATATACTCTGGTCTACATAAATGGGAACTCAGACTATTTTTGTGCCAAATTTGAAAGGAAATGAACATAACACCTTAATAATTGTGCATTAAATGTAGGATTTTAGTATAATTTACAAACAATAATCATATTTTCATTAAAGATCTTTTATTGAGAGAAAAATGACTGATAAGTCTTGTGCAATTTTTTTAAAAATCTCTTTTGCAAAGAGATAGCCCGTCTATACTAGTGATTATCTATTAGAGCAAATATTTCTCCATCGATATAAAAACCACCCAACGCCGAAAAAGTTCAGTGGTTGCCATCGCTCGATTTAACTGTCAAAGTATGGCGTCGGTCGATTCACTAGTCGAATTGCCATAGAGCTAAAGAACTGTTGGGGACCGGTGGCTTAGAGGTTTAGGCTTGTCCTAGAGGTTTAGGCTGAGCATACAATAGCGGGCTCGATCCCTAATCATACCCTCTTTGTTTAATTTTTCTTTCTATACGAGTAAAGGTTGAATAAGTATTTGAATGCACCAACTTTGACTCATCACGGACCATAGTTCCAAAAATTAACTTGGAATAACAATGTTTTAATAGATGATCGAGCTGCTGAAAGAGCATATGCTGGAATAAACTGAAGAGAGATATTTCTTACATTCTAAAGATTGAATTATATAAAAGGATCTGACTGGTGTTGGCCGCCTTGTAAATGGCTGGGGTCTAAATCTGTAGGTGTGTTGTGTAAATTGAATATTATGTTGTCATTTTCAAGATACTTATATTTTGTATGATGTTCTAATAAAATTTGAAGATTAGCAAGAAACTTAGCGTGGGAAAACTTTATTATATGCTAGTAAAAATCTTCAGTGTGATGCCCCCTTTACACGAACAGGGTTTATGATTGGTTTCTTGGAACCAAGTATGCAAGTTCAAAAATAAATGTTCCAAGTACAACAACAACAATAAAGAACGAAGCTTTTTTAACATCGAAGAAGTAAAACTTAAAAACTTCTTTCTTAACTTCGAACGAAGTAAAGAAAGAAGTTTATTTTTGACACAGCTGACTGTATGAATCACATCCTCTGTTTTCTGCAGAGGACAATACTATTAAAAGTATTCTGACATCAGTTTTACAATAATTGAGAATTTTTACTGGAAGTTATGTATAAACAGTCAAGTATTCTCATGCAATTAGGATGTCGCTCTTAAGTATTTTATTTAAGAATACGAAGAATAAATCAAATGTATTCTTCGTGAATAAAAACTTTGAAAATTGACAATACTTGAGTATTTCTTTCGGCCCTTCAAAATGTCAAAGATTTGTGCACACGGCGAGGGCCTGAGCATTAAAGGGTTACGTTATCAACAAAACACACTGAAAAAAATGTTTTGTTGATTCAACAAAATTTTGGTTGGCTCTATTTCAAAGAAACATTTATGTTGAATCGAGAAAGGTTTTGTTAATTCAACGAAATACTCATATTTGTTAATTTAACAAATTTTTTTGTAAACCAACAAAATTATTCGGTTGAAACCGCACCAATCAAATTTTTGTTGAATCACAAAATATTGTTCAATTCAACAAAACATTTTTTCGCCGTGCACAATAGATGGAAATTAAAGATAACGGAAGAAACTCTTATTTCAGATCCCTTAACCCTTTAACGCGCAGTGTTCCCGCTCTGGGATCACAAAACTCTGACGTTTTGACTGTGGCCAGTCACGAAGAAGAGATTGGATTTCTATAAAAATAGTTGCGGGTGACATAGCTCCACAAGAATCCTTTACTTTTTAGCACGTCAGTTCCCGTAAAAAAAATGGTCACTTATTTTTAACAGCACTGGCATTTGCTAGAAAATGGATGAATGCGAAAACAGCTGGATCGATTGCCCAATGCTGAAAAAAGGGCAGCCGTTGCCATCGCTCGACTTAACTACCAGCAAGATGGCGGACGATCGAAACGTTCATCGCGTGCCACAGATCTAGAGACCCTTTTTTGACGCAGCTGGCTGGTTGCGCCTCAAAGGGTTAAGGTCTATTTCTGATGAATGATCATTTCATGGGGTGTACGCACGAAGGTATGGAATTATAGTTGCTACGTAAAAAAATATCTCAAAGCAGACGAAATATATTTATTTAATTAAAATAACTAACAACTTTTCTAAATAACACCATACATATTACCTGAACGGCCATACAGCTGTTTCGAACGAAAACTTTTTTTTTTCTCCTTCAGTGAAAACTTTCACCTGAAGCTAGGAACGAGGAACTGTTCGTAAGTAGCATCATTCTCAGAAACTTATAATCACATGCTATTTTTATGCTTCCATAGTTAATTAGTTTTTATTCGAAAACTATATTTACATGTAAATAAACTCTCATTCTATCTAAATAACTGATAAAACTTCATAAATGCAAAAATTAATTTTATCTAACCATATTATTCACCTTTAACGGAAACAAAAGACTAATGTTGAAATAAAAACATAATTTTCCACTTAGCATATTTAAATCTAATAATTTAAAATGAAGTTTTCTTAAAATTGAATTAAGAATTACCTTCAATACTTTAACTAAATTAGACAACATTCGAATAAATTTTACCGATCTGCTTTTCCACAGTGTTTTCTGATTTAAAAATTCAAACCAGAAATGTAGACTCCTCTTAAAAGTATCGGGAAAAGTAAAATAGATCTCCAAAACTTTTTTTCCATTCTTTGGGCATGAAAAATTGTACAAATGTAATTTTTAGTATATGCGGCACCCGATATTTACCGAATTTAATTAACTTCGGTCAAAAATTCTTACCGTACCTGCTTCTGAATTAAAATATTGATTTCGAGCAATTCAAATATTGTCTTATCTCTTCATTAAAATTAAACTTTAATAAAAAATAATATTAGAGAAATATGTTTTTGGAAGAATTCAAATTTTCGGTCAATATTAGCTATGCTTCTGTGACAATTAAATAACCGGACTAGTCTTATAAATTAACTTTATTGAAAAAAAATTATACAAATACCTTTTAGTCCCCTTCCCTATTAATACATTCTTACATTACGGATTTTCCACTGACAAAAGCAGTGCTGCAAGTGATTTAGATATCACCTCCTTCAGTAAGTTAGCCGTTTTTGTCTTCAGCTCTTCTACAGAACAGACTGAAAATGTGTTACCTTCTATGCACTTCTCAGGTCGAACAGAATGTTCATCATATTCAAAAACCTCCCGATCTTCCGAAAACTTTTGTGCCATTTGAAAATTTGACTATTCTCCAAATATCTCTTTTAACAATTTAAAACGTTCAGTTGGAGATTTTTTTTAATTTCGCGAGGAATTTCTAATTTATGCGATGCTCAATCCTTAAGCTTGTCTTGATATCGCACTTCGTCACAGGGCCCTTGCTAAAGGGGGTTGGGGGGGGGAGTCTCCTCCCTCCCTAACACTCGCAAAATTCTATTATTCTTGGCAAAAATTAAATTGTTTTTTGTAGAATTTATTTCATATTCGCTGGATATTGAATGAATGTCTGTAGCGCCTCAGATATGCATGTTCTACAATGTAAAAACAATCCAGAAACGCTCTTTGGAAATACTGGGCAGCCGAGGGTCGGGAACTTCACAGAACAATTTACACTGAACAATGCATATCAGTGGCATCTTCTTGAGTTGTTAAGTCAAGTTCCTAGTATTTTCATGTAACGTTCCTTGCAATTAACATTCCTTGGAATTTTTTTATAGCTGTGATCTTTTTAAGTGAATTGTGTGTTTTTTAAGTGATTTATGAAAGTAATATTCATAGAAAAATGTTTAAAAATAAACAGTAAATTTTCCAGATGGGGATGTTTACTGTTCCTATTTTATTTGTGAGCCTAACTTTTCCCATCATTTTCAAGGAATATTTCTGGATTTTTTACTGCGTGCGATCAGTTTTAGATGCATTTCCTGCAACAATGTCATAATTCAAAAATCACGATTTGTGAGTTGTATCCCTAGGGACAGTTGCAGTAACGTAAACTTTTAACTCACAGAGTGTCATTTCTGAGCTTTTAAATTTCACTCGTAGAAAGGCGATAGTTTCGTTTTGGTGAATCCACGTTCCTTCACTTTCATGGAACTTCAAACACAACTTTTAGAATACATAATTTTAAAGCCATGAAGTTGTTGCCACAAATGAGTGATGTTTGGGTTAATCCATAAAACATTTCATTTAGAAAATACGTATAATGACCATGATTTACAAAAAGCTATCACATTACAATATCTTTATATTCATGCGTTTTACACTTTATGGTAATTATACTAAAATATTTTATTATTATATTTCGTGTAAAATGAAAGATTTGAATTAAAATAATTTGTACACAGATACCATTTATTAGGAATTTTCAGTGTTTCCTATAAATTTCTGTAATATTTTACAGAATTTTAGAAAAATTGCAAATGAAATCATTCCTTTTTTCTTTAACAATTAAAAATTTTATTTAATTTCACTTGCAAAACATTTTATTTATTCAACTTGAGATAATTAATATTTGTGTTGTTTTTAGACTTAATCATTTAAAAAGGACATTATATTTAGCGCAATATGTATACAGCATAAAACTAATATTAGTTTTACCGCTAATTTACTTTTATTACTAAACAATAAACCATGTTGAATTTTTCTATTGAATTTTTTAATGTTATATTTCTATTTCTTACGAAATTTATAATTCTTTCTCGTAATTTTAATTCGTATAAGATTAAATTTCTGGGGTCACAGTCGGAAAATCTTGACATATTGATAGGAGTTCAACAGGGAGATTCTCGTTCCTGTTTACTTTTTTATATTGCACCTGATAGAGTAATACGGGGATTCAAATATCAATTACAGTGGACATATCTTTTCGAGGTTAGTACAACTTTTAGCTTATTCTGATGAAATCGATATGATCGACCGGATCCTTCCTGCTTTGAGAGATGCTTCCTTGCCCTTAAGTTGGCGGCAGAGCCGAATGTGCTTAATGATGAATGAAGAGAAAACAAAATATATGTTATTAAAAAAATGAGTTCCAGATCCCTGTCCTGAAATAGATTTTTATAAATTTGAAACAGTAAAGAATTTTACTTACTTGGGATCAATTAGGAACAATTATTACTTCTGATAGCAGAATATCTCTTGAAATCCAGAATCTGCTATTTTTCGAAAATAGGTTTTCTTTTTTACTAAAAAGGTTTATCCAATTTAGATTTCTTTCAAGAAGTACAACGTTTTTAACTCATAAAACTCTTATTAAACCTGTTTTGACATATGCCTCTGAGACCTGTACAATAGCTTAACTTGGATGAAAACCGCATTGCAATTTTTGAAATAAAAATATTGCACTGTACTTGGAGGTATAAATGAAAATACTACTTGGAGAAGGAGGTACAATTCTCAGTCATACCAGATTTATAAAGATCCAGATATCATAAAATACATAATAATAAATAGAATAAATTGGACTGCCCACTTGAATCGTGTGACCAATGACAATATTATAAAAAACGTATTCCAGTTTAAAGCCGTTGGAACACGTGTTCAGAAGCGTCGAGGCTAAGATTAGCTGATTCAGTGGAATCAGACTTTTTGGAAATTCTTGGTCGGGAGAACTGGAAACAAAAATTAAAAAAGAGGTCATTGTATAGAAATCTTCAAAGGATGGCTTTGGCACAAATGGGGCTGTCTAGTCACCTGTGGTGATGGTATTTATAATTGTGTATCTCTACACTAACTCACAATTTTTAACATAAGCTTCACAGATGCATATAAGGTGGTCAGAATTAAAACAACCCTAGTCTGAGCTCTGTATACATCGAACTACTCTGTCTAAAGTCTCCAAAATCGTTGAACATACTATTTAAGACATGGTGGAAACTACGCGAAAAAAGAAAAGTTCCAGAAACACCAATAGATGGCGTTGTACAGCAGAAAATATGCTGAAAAAGGCACAAAATACACATTTCTAATACACGTTATTTGAAAGTACCACACATTCATGTTACAAGGACCCTATCGGTGTAGAGAATGCTGTTCAATATAGTTCCCATCTTTAAGATGCAAAATCTGCTGTCTGTGGACAGCTTCATTAATTGCGGACTGTAATTGGTCGATTGAGATGCTTCTCACGTGCAAAGTGATACTGTCTTTCAAATCTGTCAAGGTTAACAGAAGTCCTCGATAAACAAGATTTTTTTTAAGTATCTCCTCAGCTAAAAATACAGGGATTGAGAACTGGAGAACGAGATGGTCAGGTTTTCGGAAACGCACGTCTAATTACTCTATCATTAGTTAAATATTGCCGAAGAGACAGCTGTACACATAGTCCAATGTGTGGGGGCACTCGATCTTGCATGAAGGTAATTGAATCAAGACATCTGCGCTGTTGCATTCGGGGTACAACGAAATTTTCGAGCATGTTTTGGTACCATCTGGCCGTCACAGTGTATGTCACAGAGCCACTGCCAGTAGCCTCTTCGAAAAAGAAAGGTCCAAGAATGAAAGTGTCTTTGAATTTACATCAGACAATAACTTTCAATGAGTGAAGTAGAATCTCTTAGAAGGTACGAGGGTTTCCGTTCCCAAATCTGAATATGGGGATTGACTGTTCCACTTAGATGGAAATGCGCTTCATCTCTCCGTAGCATCTACCATGGCTACTATGCATCCACTTTAGCTATAAATATCTATGAAAAGGTCAGTCGCTTCTTCCTGTCGATGGCCAGCAACTCCTGATTGTGGCGAATTTTGCACGGGAAAAAATGCATAATTCTCAGTACGTTTTGAACTGTACTGCAAGGAACACCCAAGTGTCGTGGCACAGAATGTGCCACGAACAACAAATGTGAATAGCTACAGCCTGCAAAGTTATCCATTGATTGGTTAACAATAGCGGTGGCGGCATCTTCAATGACGTCTGCACGAGTCCATTTGTGTCCTCGACCCGGCTGAAGTGTCAGGTGTTCAGTTTTCTTGAATCTAGCAATCATTCTCCTGAGAGCTTATGAAAGTGGCGGCCCTTTGCGAAAATTCCTAAGTCGAAGAAGTGAAGCTGCAGCATTTCCTTTATTTTCATAAAAAAGTGCCTCACAAGCAAAATGCGTTCTGGGAGCGTGCTGTAAGGAATGACATTTTTCCAGTTTTATTCCGTTTTATGTCCAGAACAGTGACTGCAAAAAAAGGGTTTTATACTTTTTTTGTGCTTACAGAGCGAAATTGCAGTTACAATGACATTTTAAGTTTATTCACTATTTTTTTTATCCTTTTTTTTCATATCAGTAATAGAAATTAAAAAGGAAAAAATCCATATCGCATGTGTCTTTTTTATTTGTGTCTTTTCAGCATACTTTCTGTTGTACAACGGCATCTATCGGTGTTTTTGAAACTAATTTTTTTTCACTTAATTCGTTTAACCATGTCTTGAATAGTATGTTCAATAATTTTGGAGCCTTTACACCGAGTAGTTCGATGTATAAAGAGCTCAGAGTAGGGATGTTTTAATTTTGACTACTTTGTATATTCACGAGAGTAGCAATTGGAGAATGTAAGTATAAATTCAAACATTTGCTTATATTGTTTGAATATCTAACTGATCACAAATACAGATACTTTCGATTATTGCGACTTTCAATAATGCAGTTTTAATTAATGGACATCAAAGCTTTGATATCATCCATTGAAGTATGTGATATAAATAGTTCCTTAATACATCTGGTTTTCATGTCATCATTTGCAGCGAGCAAGCTTGATAAAAGCAGTTTCGAACTATGAGGTACATTTGAAGTTTACATTAACCACTCTATTAACCTAAGTAGTATAAGAGCAGGTAACGGAACGTTATCTATTGCCTTACATTATGTGCAATTCATAGGACACTTTTGAGATAGGTTTACTAATCTCAAAGTCTCTTTCTCATAAACAACCGTATTCACTGTAAGGATTTTCATTCGTTAATTTTTGTTGTTGTGTCCGACAACAGATCGGTCGATTAAACTCGATTCATTAGATCACCGAAAGTGAAGCAGCGTCGTCTTGGCCACTGCTTGCGAGGGTAAACGCCTCTCTTGACTGGATTTGGTGTGGGCCATGTATGTTAAAGGAAGCTTGTGCACAAAAGATCTGTCGTGGCTCACTATGCACCATGTTGAAACGACACCTCTTGCCAATCCAGGTGCTAGTTCTCTCATCTGGAATTCATTCAAAATTAGGAGACCACTTGTAAGGGGTAACGTTGGTCTGCCTCCTAGCCACTCCCATAATGAAATGCGTAATCTCTTAGGCCCTCGTAGCGGTCAAGCCTACAAATCGATTGGTGACCATGCCATTAAAAAAAAATGTTGCGGTTAACCCTTCATTATGCAGCCAATAACAAGCCAGCATAATGTAAGAATATAAACTTGTTGGGTCATCTTTTTACTAAAGTTCGACCAAGATTGGCCATTTCAGCTCCTGAGATAAGTATGAAACTTGCATTATGCTTAATTTAGGCAAGTATAAATGTACATATTTTTAATTATTCAAATAAATGCTTTTTATTGCTGATATAGTGCTGGTCATATTTTTCGAAATTTTCTTTAACTCAAACTCAGTATTGCTGTACTTTATTTTAAATATTTTCAAATTTTAAACTAAAATTATCAATTAAACTACAATTTAAAAAATAAAGCAATTTTGATTAAGAAATGTATCAATGCATTAGTGATTTTTCAAATAGCAAAGCTTTCATTTCTCCAAAATCTTCAAAAGATTTCATTTTGCAAAGCATCGTATACAGACAATACATCAATTCGTTGAAACCTAAAGAGAAAAATAATGACAAAAGTTGCTTTTTATGTAGTATGATAACATAAACTCATACAGAGAAGGATATATCTTGAACAAAAGAGCTTTAAAAAAGTGTTTCAGCCTGGAAATTTATGGCACTTACCTAAAATGTTTTAAAAGAACAAATACACGATGGAACAGGATTTGTGAAGTCTTGAGAATCCGCCCTTATCTTAATCCAGTATCTAGGCTTGTAATGTGACAGGAGGTATCTATAAATATCCTTGAATTTCTATATAATATTTTCTGCTTAGAGTCTTTAAATGGAGCTCCCCTCGAAATTTACTGTTTTAGTATTGGCTAGCGGTTTAGAATGCAGTTATTGTAAAATAAATAAAAAAGGAGACTATTTCGGGAGCAAACTGATATATTTTGAAGTTAAAACATTTTTTAGTCAAAATTTATTAAATTAAATATATTAAAGATGTGAAATGCAATCAAGTAAGATAATTTTATACTTGGCCCTATTGAACTGAAAAGCAGAGGAAATTTAAAAAACGTGTTTTAAAAAATTCAAGTCTTTAACAGTCTGATTATTTTCGACTAATATAAAATTAAATATAATTTAAGACAGATTTTGAATTTTTTTTTGCTGTATATATATTAAAAAAATTAAAAAATACATGAGAGCGAAGAAAAGTACTCAATTTTAGTTTTAATTTACTTATGAATGCACAATTTTATGTTTTAGAACAGAGTTAATTTGAATTTTGTTTTTGAGAATTCTGTCAATGTATCGATAATTTCGTAGGAAACTCTTCCAACTTCTGTTAAATTACAAAATGTATAAATGTCCCATGTTATAAAAAGTTGAAATGTCGAAACAACTTTCAGGAATAAAGAAAAAAATGTATGGGAGGTGTTACGTTAAGCAGATCCCCTTAATTTGATTGCACAAGAATAATAATGCTATGTGAGAAAGCAAACCAAACAGGTGGCATGGCGAGAAAACAAACAGTAATATAACATTATAAAATGACATGAACCCCTTAAAATTTAACCCAGTTTACCGATATCGGCATTATTTAGTGAGAAACTGCCAACAGTAATGAAATCCAACGGGAATTTTGAAGATTAATCTCTCGCGTTCCTACATGCAACAAAATGCAAAGTTCAAGCTTTTGATTCGTAGAACGTAGATTGCAGACCAAGTTAAACCCCAATATAGCAGATAGACCCCATTCGTAACATTTTCTATGCTTGTATTATTATTTACGTATTCGAACACTTTCGAATATATTTACTCATAAAATGGATTATTTTTAATAGAGAGATGGCCATTTCCTTCTGATATTTGGGCCATCCTAACCAGGCTTAGTATGCCTTACGATCTAAAAATAATTGCAAATATTTCAGAAAATATTGATATACAGAAAGAAATAGCGTTACTTTTATCTTGTGTTGTTTATTTGAGAAGTGCAGTTGTTACTTGTGACTTCAGCATGTTACGCTGCTGTAAATAGTAAATTCAGCATGTTGCTTTGTAGTTACTAAGTAACTACCCTACTAGCAATTTTGCTCGGCCCGTCATCGGCTGGCTGCGTGGCCGGTGGTAGCCCGTGAAAAATTGCTAGTAGGGTACAGCACAACGTACAGACTAAACTCACGCATTTTTTTTTCTGGCATAATGCATTGATATGCAACAGATATATTTTTTAATGAGTAGCAATATTGAGTTCGTAAAAAGATTAGATAAAATCCTGGGAAGAGAAAAAAAAATATTATCCCAGAAAACACGTTCAAAAATCAATTGTTCTAATTTAAGAATTGAGTAGGATGATGTTATTGTTCATAATTAAAACAAGCTAAACAAAGTTATGAAACAGTTAGTTAGCAATTAGAAATTGTATAAAGGTTTAGATAATTATTTTAGATTTAACAAGCACTTAACAAACTCAGTAGGCTCAGCTGAATTAAAAGTTTCTACGAAACTTCGACGTATAAAATCTATCAGGCTAGTAATTATATCTTCATTATTTTCCGTAATTTCCTATGCTGCATAGTTGATTTCCCAAAGCGAACAATGTATACTAATGCTATAGAAATCAATACAGAATTTTCAAATCACTCAAATATTTTATGTATTCTAAATAAACGTTTCTGGATTTTTAATCACTATAATATGAAGCGTTCTTGGTGATTTTAAAATGGCGAGATTTTTATTCCTTTGCTAAGTATGGGAAGTTAGGAAAGTGTATATAGATACTTAGGTTATTAACTGCTATCAGTACAGCTAATAGTATAACATTTTTCAAACCATTGTTGATCATGAGACGGGAAATTTTATTGTATGCTGTTAAGCCATTCATATTACTATCCAAAATAAACTGTACATTAATTGCTGTCTACTAGATCAGTAAATTCAATATGATTAATATGACATGTACAGTAAGTTGACCAGCAGTAGGTCAATTAGCACCGGATCGTATTATGAAGATGTCTTCGAAAACGAAATTATTGAATATTTATTTCTTTTAAGAAATTCTGGTTTGATTTTGTTTCAAGTAGTTCTATTTCCAACTACAACATGCGTCTGCTTATTAAAAAAGTATTTACAAACTAAAGATGTTCTTGTACGCATAAAAGAAAGTCTTTTCTTTATCTGGAAATTTAAAGTAACGAATGAAAACATCGTTCAATAGAATCTGAGCATTAAATTTTTTTATCTGTAACAACACACTCAATAGCTACAAGCGCCCTTTAATATGAATTTTTCCTCTAGGGTTTAAAATTTTAAATCTTGTGTTTTATTTAACTTTGTAATTGTCGTCATAAAGCAAGATTAGCAGACCAGCATGCTGATAAAGAAAATTCTGTGAAAAAATTGCACGATTCTTTCATTCATTTATGGATAAAAGCTAATTATATCGATTGTCTTGTAGTTTTTATAAAGATACTTTTTCATACAGACATTTTGTTTTGCATGAATCATTTCTAAGCTAAAAAATATATAAAAACGTGTGTTGTACCTTAATGTGAAATGCGTTTTGTATGCTTAGACGATCAAAAAATCATCCATAATTAGTATGGACTATATTTGTTCATCACTAAAATATCATCATGTGAAATCTAAGGGAAAATTAGTAATAACCGGGAGCGTTTAGATTTAGTTCTGATAATTTACTAAAACGACTTATAACAATCATAAAAAATATAAATATACTTGTAAACAGCGTTTATTTTAATCACAAGTACTTCATTTCAGTTTCATTTTACGTATAACTAGGCATTTCACAATAATAAAATCATTTCGATTTTTTTAATACATAAAATGGAAACAAAAACATCTAACATCTATATTTGACATTTTGCAGTGGGAGTATGCATCGAAAACTAGATTAAAGCGATGGAATATTCTTAACACATTTGTTACATCCGCCTGAAGCGCTTTTTTGCATTTATAAAAATAAAATAATTTCTGTTAAATGAAACAGCTTTTGAAACATTAAAAACCATGGCCATATGAAACATAACCTTTCTATTTTTATTCTGAAAACCATAAAAAACATATGTATTTGATATTTAATGGTATATAACCTGAAGTAAAATTTTCCTTTAAAAGGATGAAAACGTTTGAATACAATTTTTAATGGATTTCTATTATTAGAGACACTTTCAAATGGAAAATGTATGGGAGTACGAAAGTTATATTTTATAAAGCATGATTATTTTTTTTCCATGTATTTTTTGTTGACACAAAGTTAATCTGAATCCCAAAATGTAAACACGATTTTTTTATTCATATGTTTCAAAACTCTAATATTTCTAGGATAGCGAACTGGGAAAACCATCATAAGTATAATAATACTAGCTCTGCACACTTTCTTTACAGAGAAAGAATGTTTTTCTTACTCATATGACTAAATTTAATTCTACAGTTGAGGAATCGGAAAACTGAGAAATATTTCGAATAGCGATATAAACTTTGCCTAACAGGTACTAATTAAAGATAACTTAGCGAACTATAAAATAATGACACAAAAACTATGCCAGCGTTATTTCGGATCTAAAAGAAAGAATGTTAAAAAGTGTGCCGACCGGATTGTATGGTGGGTGAAGCACCGATCTACGGTTCCGGGTGCGGGGTTGTCATTTGTCCGTCCCTTCATAGGGGGCGACGTTGGTACATCTACTAGGTGCCCCCATAATAAAGTGGCCAACAATTCCGTCCCATAGTGGCCAAAGCCTTCCAAGGCAGCGGCCGGCCATTGGAAAAAAAAAATGTTAAAAAGTATTTTGCAGACAAGTCCATTCACTATTGAAATAACTTATTTCGACAGAATAAAATTTTGTCAATTCGTTTTGAGGTTCTTAGCATTGACATCACATGAAATGGGAAAAAATTTAATTTTACTTGTATTTCGTAAAGCAGGAAACATTTGGATAAAATCATGTTTAAATTGCTCCACTGGTTTTTTAGTCATACGAAAAAAAACGCATATAGGGCATTGTTTTTTATATAAACAGATATAGCATTCATCTGGTTGTGATCATTCGCTAAGATTCAAAACTCCTTTATTTCTTGCCGACGTGGTTGCAAGAAAAAACACCATCTTCGCTCAGCTTGGCGAAAAAACTTGAAGATGTTTATGTGAAAAGAATGTTTTGGTCCCTAACTTTCTTTCTACTGGACATATTTAGGTTTCAATAGCTTTAACCCTTTAACGCGCAGTGTTCCCGCTCTGGGAACACCAAACTCTGACTTTTTAACTGTTGCCAGTCACGAAGAATAGATTTGAGTTCTATAAAAGTAATTGCGGGTGATACAGCTCCACGGGAATCCTTTACTTTTTAGCACGCCATTTCCCGTAAAAAAGTTGTCACGATTATTTTTAACGGCACTGGCATTTGCTGAAAAATGGAAGAATGCGAGAACAGCTGGATAGATTGCCCAATGCTGAAAAAAGGGCGGTTGTTGCCATCGCCCGACTTAACTACCATCAAGATGGCGGACGATCGAAACGTTCATCGCGTGCCACAGATCTAGAGACCCTTTTTTGACGCAGCTGGCTCTGCGACACAGCCAGCAACGATTCGATCGTCCGCCATCTTTCTGGTAGTTAAGTCGAGCGATGGCAATTGCTGCCCTTTTTTCAGCATTGGGAAAGGGTTGCGCCTCAAAGTGTTAAAGGAGTTAATGATTACAATTACGATGTATGTGAGTCAATGTTTGAAGCCTTGCCTCACAGTGGGAAAAATACATTGACTCTTACGGTAATTACTTATGAAATAATACAAACAGTTTATTAACTGTTTTACCACCTGTAAAGTTTTCATGTTGCTAAATATATTTACGTTTAGACGTAAAAAAATACTTTTTTGAATGAGAACAGGGCTTAAAACCATGTTTGTCAAATACAGGGTGTTACGCTATCGGTGCAACAAGCGGTATGTAAGTGATTCCAAGACGAATTGTCATCATACAGCAATGTGTTCTCACAAACTTTATCTTCAAGTCCGTATTAATAATCACTTAGGAGGAAGTAGTGAATTGCTTTTGTAATTTTTTTATGGAGTTACATTAATAATTGGCTTATCACCCATTATTTCAATAATTAAATTAAATTAAATTTCAGAACTATCAACTTTAGTCAAGTTTTTTCTGCAAAATATTTATTAATTTTTCACAAATCATCATCGGAAAGATGATTATTATAACTATTTTAGCACTTTTTAAGATGTGACTATTAATACATGCATGAAGACTACTTATGAGAGTCCATATTCTTCGTTTTTGATAAACGTATCTGTTCTTGAAGTTTGTCAAGCTACTAGTTAAAAATTCTGCATAAAAATAATTTAGACTTCAAGCATTAAGCATTAATGTTTCTTTGATTAATGGGAAAAGCCTGTAAGATAGAACTTACAAGCACAATATCATTTTTTTATTGCTAGAACTGTATTATCATTATCCCAGACTTAAGACACTTTCTAAAATGAATCGTTCTGTCGACTCACAGGAATATACACTAAAATATTTTCTCATTACATATATCTGTGTAACGTCAATTCATAGTAAATGGAACGCATAAAATGTTTACCTAGACAATCGATAGAAGTTTGATGATGAAAAGTTTCGTGCTTAGGAATTAAGGAGCAGATGTGTCTTAGGGCATTGTGTGTTTAACAATACAACAGATTATTGCATGAACATACAAGTTTAGTGAAACTCCATTCAGTAGTATTCTAAACACAAATTAAAATTCTTAAGTTGTTTGAAAGAATAAATATTTTGATTCATCAACTTACTGTATCGAATGCAAGTCAAAACATTTTAGATCTAGAGAAATTCTAAATAATGTATTACCATATTTGAAATATAGATATATTTTTGTAAAACTTGATGATAAAAAATTTAAATTTAGAAGCATGAGAAATGAAAATAATCTTGATACTCCTCCAGGTATGTTGTTGTATAAGAAATGTGATAGTTCTCTAGAACATTTGACTATTGCATATATGTAACAAATGTACCTCGTGAAAATTTTCTTAAATTTTCAATCGACAGAAAAAATAACCAAGGGATCATAGGTCACTTTGACATAGACACTCAAACTTATTAAATTACACAATCTGAAGTGAAAAACAAACTCTTCTTCAAGAAAGAAAGAAAAAAAACCTCTCAACGTCGTCCTAAGAAAGTTGAAGAACATTTTACTATTAGTTCTACAGCATTTTATATTTTGATGACTTGTTTGAGTATAGTTTTAAATTTTGGTTTTAAAATGCACCATTAATGGTTCATTTAAATTAAAAGCATCATTAACTATTAATATAAAAAAATTAATTCGAATACACTTGAGATCCAGTATTTCTTTTTTTTTTTTTTTTTTGTGAGTCAGGCAATCTTGGATAGATGGCATTTTTGATATTGTTGAAGTTTTCGGGATGTGTTCTTCATGTAATTTTATTAGACCTGTCTTTATTCATTTTTGTAAAAAAAACTGCCATTTTGGGGGTCAACATTTAAAATCCTACATTATTTTTAAAAATGCACCAATTTACATGAGCCGATACTCTAGTGCCAAGAGTGAATTATGGGATTTGGAATTATTTTGTGTTCTACTATTTTCACACCGAGTGGTATAAAACTTATTGTTGAATCTTAGCACAAAGACTAAAGGTACTTGAAAATTCTACAAAAAGACATTTTCCTGAAGACATTTTTCGGACAATCAAAATCTTCTCGTGTCAAAATTGAACCATATATGCGTATATTTCAGTGAATAGATACTGATGAGAAATACTGAAAAAGAATAAGATATGCGTAGTTGACTTTAGGCATACAGAAATATTTGACCTCAAAATTGCAGAAAATACAAAACTGCATGATGTTGAAGATCTTATAAACTATTAGTAAAAGTAGTTAACATTTCACCATAAAATGATGCTCAATAATCTGCAACCTTTCTATGGAGAAACGTTAACTATTATTTTGTAATTAAAACAATCACTGGAAGAAAATCTTGGTTCAATGTTTCTCCGGCTAATTTTTGCAGCTAGTTCAAAGTTTCTCCTCCAAAGTTTTTGCAGCTCATTTAGCATCATTGCATGGTGAAATTTTGAACTACTTCCATTAACAGTGTACTGCTTTTGTCAAGAGTGGTGAGGTATGAAATTAATTTTAAGAGAAAGCTTATGTATAGCAGAAACAAATTTAATTCACGGATGTAGTAATTTGTTAAAGTTTTATATAATACGGTTCGATAATTTGTGCTGAAACACGTGCTTCTATGCAGCACAAATTTGTCAAGCGTTCTAGAACCTGTTTTTTATATTTATTTCATCTTAAATATGTAGTAATGCGTTACATGTAAAATTAGACACGGTGTTCATAATAAACGACCCTATTTAAAGTTCTGAACAGACGAAACTATTGTTCAGAAAGTTATGAAATTTTGTGTTAAGCGCAAGGAAGTGATGAGAATTTGATCAAATTAAAATATTAGTTCAAATCGTTCAATCGAGAAGCATTTTTAATGAATTACGCATCACGACTGGCTCTTTATTTAAATTTTCCACCTTTTTATACATAGGTCACTCTAACACAGGCACTCATACTCATTAAATTACAATCTAAAGTGAAATTCAAACTTGTCATTAATGGCTGCATTAACTAAACATTAGACCCGTTAGTTGTATTCACTGTGCTAAATACATTATCGTGATTATCGTGACAAATGGCCAATACGATTTCAGCGTTCTTTCTGAGAGTCAAAACGATCATTCAGCTTATTTGACTCGAGGAGTAATAGAGTTTGGTGAACAGCATTATCAGAAACTCTATTGGTTAATCTCCAACGGTAACTGCTATATAGAAGACACTAAAGCTCACTGCTCTTATAGAAACTTGCAGAAACAAAAGAACAATCATTTTGATAGTTAACATGAGAAAAACAAAGCATTCATGTGAGAATGACCTGTCTATGTAAGCACTCGAGTTCCTTCACGAAACTTATCTCGAGCTCATTAAGAGCACAAGACATCTTAACGAGATGCTGTTCGATACTTGCACTCTATCAAAAAGTTATTCGAGAACTAATTTTTAATCGAAAGCGAACGAAGAAAAAGAAAAATTCAAATTTTTGTAGACATCACATAGCAACTGTTATAAAAACCTAAGAAATTTCGTGAAAATTTGTTTTCCATGTGCTCATTATTGCTAATAATAATATAGTTATGTTTATGAGATCGAGCTTTGTAAATTGATTTGTTTCACAAAACGATAGCTCCGGAGTAGTTACTCTTCAGATGTTTCGGACTTTGAAGGGGGATACGAAAAGATCCACTGACTGTTAAAAATCTTCTATTAATCTTCAATCGTTAGCCATATTTGAATAAATAAGTTCCTTTAACACTAGCATTACGGCATTTTCCGTATACCTATAATTACGGTCAGCGGTCATTTTGACCATAGATTTAGGAATACCTAGATTGCTCATCGAATGTTCCTAATCGTGCGCTTTTTGTTGCCAAAAAAGCACCCCATTTCTGCCACTCTCACGGTTGCCGTCGATGTAAAATAGACATTCGTTGCAATGCTTCAGAAAAATAAATAAGTTCGAGGGAAAATATTTCGATACGAGTACTTTTTACCATTATAATTTAAGTTATTGCCATTCTGCGCATGCGCATGCCACTATCATGGTTACCATTTGGAGGCAACAAGTTTTCTCTCGTTATGCTCAATCTAGAGATTCCTATATCTGATTTTGACCGCCTGCCCCAAATGAACAAAAAGCTCGCTTTTTCGTTAATATGTAAAGCTTATTTATTAAAGCGAAGTTAAAGCTTATACATATTCACTTTACTTGTTTAATAAGTAAATAAAGAATATTTAAACATAAAAAGACCTAAAATAGCCAAAAATCATTATAGTTATTTTCAAACTTATCAAAATTTTAAAAATTGACTCTCAGTAGTTAACACTAGGAAATGAATTTATTACTTACATTATTATGTTTTGCAGTGTGCACAGATTACTGATTTTGTTATTTTAGCTGTGCAAGTTCCGCAAACATATTTTTTTACAGTTTTTACAAACATTCAAAGCTTTGTTTACCTTTGCACGCATTTACTTGGCATTGTTTACGTTTACGGGAAGTGCTCTCACAAGGATCAATTTCATTTGGTTTAGAAGTGGGAAGTTTGGGGAGTTTTGACAAAATGTACATCTTTTGGAGTTCTTCTGCCATATCAAAAATGAAATTACGGCGGCTGATATTTTTATCTCCAGTTGTTTCCTTTTAAATTATCCAAGCATTTATTGCGACCAGATCAAGAATGTTAAAAACACTTGAACTGGCCAACGTCTAGATGAGGACTTCACTGAGTAATTTCTGGCCATCTGGTCCAAAACATCAACTCCATATTTTGTCGAACTGTAAAAATTCAATCCTTCGGGTGTTTTTTTTTTTCCATTAGATGTGATTTCCAATGTCGGGTGTAGGGTACTCAGGAGCAAGACTTTTTATTTTTTTTTCCTTGATAAGACGTAAGCGTTGTATTGTCATGCTTAGCAATCTTGCTTGAATAAAGCTGTTATCTCGTTTTTTTGAACGAATTAGGTACTTATCTCTTTGAGCGATTTATTGTACCAACACAGCTTATTCCTTCGGTTCTCATACGTTTCACTAATTTTAGGGAAGTGAAGAAATTTTCCGTTGTCACGTTTCTTCCAATATTGTAAAAAGGTTCCATCAAGCGAAAAGCTGCATGTTCACCTACGGTTTCCCCAGTTGGCCTTGTTTCATCTTTACCCAAATAGGGATATCCGTTTAGAAGATATTTCGACTTTACGTCAGTCGCAAGCCGAAATTTTATGCCGAATTTATCGGGCTTCTTAGGCATATACTAAATAAGATTGGCATCGAGTCTTCATTGGAAATAATTGTTCATCAACTGTTATATCTTCACCCGGCTTATAACGCATCAAGCAATTTTCTATAAATGTATTCCAATCATCTCAAGCTAAAGCAAATAGATCTGTTTGCAGTCTTTGGCTTCTGGTTGACTTTATATCGAAGCGTAAATATTTCATAATTTCGAGAAATCTGTCTCTAGCCATTGTCTCAGCGAAGAATTTAGGGCCCCAGGATTTGAAGCTCAAAACAGAGAGACCTTTAGCAGCTAAAGCCCCACGAGCATATAGCAGTGAAATGAAGGCGTCTAACTCATTGAATGTCAAACACCAATTTTGATTTTGGGATTTCTTACGCGCTTCTTCTTCAGTGAATTGTTCAATGTGATGCAACATTTTTTCATTTATAAAAAATATCCATGCACTACTTCTGTTACCAGGAATTATTTTCCTCTTAGCATAGGAAGTTGACCCAGGTGTTTCTCGCAAAATGTTCTCACGGGGACGTCGCCCTGTAACATTTGAGGAAATATTTCCTATTTTCCATAGTGAACCGTCATTTGCTGTTTCTTCCACAGATATAGGAATCTCTAGATTGAGCATAACAAGAGAAAACTTGTTGCCTCCAAATGGTAACCATGATAGTGGCATGCGCATGCGCAGAATGGCAATAACTTAAATTATAATGGTATTTTCAATCATTTTAGAACGATCTGTATTTTAAAATGTACTCGTATCGAAATATTTTCCCTCGAACTTATTTATTTTTCTGAAGCATTGCAACGGAGGTCTATTTTACATCGACGACAGTCATGATAGTGGCAGAAATGGGGTGCGTTTTTGGCAACAAAAAGCACACAATTAGGAACATTGGATGAGCAATCTAGGTATTCCTAAATCTATGGTTTCTTCATCTATTTCACTCACCACACTTTGGATACGTTTTCCTCGTTTTCGATTTCTATTTTGTGACCCGTGTGACCACTTTTTTCCCCGCTAGAAACTACACTAGCAACTGGCAATGAAATAGTTTCTTTATGTGAATTTTCACCTTCGTTTGTTGTATCATGAATACACTCAGTATCAGATGAATCGGATTCACTTGTTTCAGTATCAGGGGCAATCCAGTCTTCGTCGGATAAATCCAATGTATTTTCGGTATGAAATTCTTCATCAGGTTCAATTTCTGAACAAGAATCATCATCAGAAAGGCTCTGCAAAACTTTCAGCATCTTTTCCTCAATTAGGCATTTTCTACCAACGCTTCTACTCGACATGATTACACAGAGCCCAAAATGCGTGCGTCAGAACACCAAAAATATTGAAAAAGAAATGGTATTTTCTTATCTGTGAGTATACCTGTTCCGTGTAAGGAACAAGATTTCTAATACAAAAGAAATGCGCAGTCACATGGCCCCCGGAAATTCCAAGCAAGCGTTTCATTTCCCTCCCCCCTCTTCCCACTTACTCTGTGCAATACACAAATCCTTTCCCAGTGACAGGTGCACATTTTATATAGCATTTGCAATCAGTTTATCAGTAAAAAAAAACAGATAAAAGGGCAAAATAATCTGAAAAATAAAAATTATGATACGGTCAAAATGACCGGTCGTCGTAATAGTAGGTATATGCAGTAATAGTAGCAGAAATAATTATTTAAAATGAACAAAAATAAAGGGATGTGATCTTGAAAAGTTTTTAGGAAAAGTAAAAAAATATCAAACACAAAAAATAAAAAAGATAAGTAGAGTTAAATTAAATTTTTTCGGTCAAAATGACCGCTGCCTTCATTCTAGTGTTAATGTTTGATCTGGAAGATTAAGAACATCTGTTTCTGCAGAAGCAATAGACGAGGTTGCGTTTCAGGAAGAAAAGGGCAAACTGCCAGCATACAGACTGGTACCAGTGTCCGTCGTGCGGCAGAATCATTGGATAGCCTTTGTTTGACTGACCAGAGGATCATGTCGAGTATCATCCAGTAGTATCCCTTTGAAATTCAACTTGAGCAAAGGTTGGCTCTGCGTGATTTCGACACTGAACACGGTTCTAGTTTCAATTTCTCACTGGTATTGATGTTGATTCAGAATGGCCTCGGAATATAATTCAACTCATAATCCAACTGCCGAAGTTGGAAACATACAGTCCGTGTTCAATATTAGAGGTTCCGTTGCAGTCGCCAAAAGTAATGGCGTCGTGGGAGATTTTTGAAACAATGATTTCCTGTCCGCACTTCTTACTTAGATTAATTAAGTGCTAGATGTTTAAAAACATGCTTGATTGCTGGACAACGATATATATCACTGGGACAAAATAAAATTATTCTGGATTTTCAAGCACGTCAGTGTCTTTTACGCACAATTTTTTGAAAGATTGAGCTCCTCCACACATTAACCGTTCTGCTAAAAACGCCCTCAAAAACCACTTCACAGATGAACGTGCATCCTCTTCGTGTGATCTGTGGCCTCCCCTATTCCCAAAACTCAATCCATGTGACTTTTGGCTTTTGAGGACATTTGAAACATCAGAAATGTCGTGATAGTCCAAGAAGTTTATCTGATCTTCAAGACAGAATTTCACTACATTTTCTTAGCATTTCCCTCATCACACTGCAGTCAACTGTGGAACATCATTTCCTACGATTCTAGATGGGAGCTGAAAATTTTGACAGTCATGTTGAAAATGTTTTGTGGTAATAAAAGTTATAAACTATTGCAAATGTATTCTAAATGCATAATTTATTATAAAATATCCCAATATAGCAGCAAAATTTTAACCCTTTTAGGCCTGGCATTCACAATACAGGATACAAAGGCTCATACATTACCCATAAAGGACGTATGTCTTAATTTGTGTCCAAAAAGAAAAAAACAATTGTCTTTAGAAATTTAATAATCAACATTTTTCACTATTTATTTCAGTTGAAAATGAAGTCTCTATTATTAAAAGATTATTTAATTTAAAGAGAAATTATTTAATCAGGTCTGAAAGGTTTAAGTTTTTTTTTTTTAATTTGATAAAACAAAATCTCATTCCTTCATTACATCCTCAACAAAATTTTATAACTTTCTGAATGATAGTTTCGCCTGTAGACAACTTAGAAACAGATTCGTTTGATTAAAGTGCACTGTTTAAGAAGGATATATTTGTAGTCTTCGATATCCAAAAGATTCAAACATAACTAGTTAAATTAAGCATGAAAAAATGATATTTCTGATTTTATCTTCTACTCTTTTTAATTAATTTTTAATCATGGTCCAAACTCCATTCTTAATGCTCCAAACTTCATTGGCACAAGAAATTAATAACTGCAGTGAAAAATCTCGGGAGTGACCGCCTTTCGTTGCGGGAAAAATCTGTTGTTAAGAGAGGTGTGGTTACTCAGAGAAATATAAACATTTGATAGGAAAAAAAATTGTTTGTGTTGTTATTTATAAAATTCATACTAATACATATAATTGATTACGCAAAAATAATTTTTTAAATAATTTTTTTATAAATATTAAAAACTATTTTTCCAGCCAGTACTTCCGTCTCCATTTTATTCTTCAAATCTGACAAACGAGTATTCCTCCTGATATTCTTCATGATTTCCTTCTGATTTTCTGTAAGAAAATCTATTTGCGTTGATTCAAATCAACGCAAACACATAAGTCACATCATCACCATCAGTGCAAAGCCGTAATAAAATCGAAATATCTATCCTATTTTCTTACCGTTTAACACGATCCTTTTTAAAGCGTGTTATATGATCAAGGTCAGAATTTTCTCAACGTGTTATACAAATCCGTCTTATATGAAACCGTGTTATTGGAAGATCTACTGTGGACCTGCGGAAAAGTAGGCCACTTGCTCTTTATTTGGCCATTCTTCGTCGTACTGCAAAGTTATATATACCATCCGTTCGCAAAAAACGTATACTTTAATTTTCTAGTAATTTAATTTGCATAAGGGGGGCGTCATGATATTTAATTCTGCATCAACTTCGTTTTTTTCAATGGCAACATACTACTTTATTAAACGAAAGAAATTCCCCTTCGAAATACCCTAAATATAAATTTTCTCCACTTTTCTACGATAATTTCCGAGGATATTGCGAATTATTTTTTGCGTGATTTTAAGGGACTTTCTGAAAATTGAGAAGCGCTATTTCCAGATTCCGAACTTTTCGCCTTTCATTCATTTCGCTCGCGAGAGTTAAAAGAAATAAATATTATTTTCACGGAAAATACTGTTTCTAGTCTTAAAGTTTTTTGTACCAAGAATATCAGGTGTAGAATTTAGAATATTTAGTCTGGTCCAAATGACCCGTGAGTCCATAACTTGGTTCGTACGCATGATTTAAATGAAAAATGAAAAACGACTGCTCACGATTTTGAAACTCTTTCTAATTTTGAAATTGTTATTGAGTATTTCTCTTAACTAAATAAAGGTTCTCTTAGATAGGTGAAATGTTACCAGGAGTGAGAGACTGTTCTCTGATCTTCTGACTACAATCTGAATGTTACTCAGCTACGGTGGAACTTGAAAAATGGTTTCAAGATTGAAACTTAATTTGTTTGAATTTCATGTAAAAAACGCAATTACTTTTTTGCCGACCCAATATTATCATTGTGTTTGTTATTTCACATTCTTCATTTAACATTATCGTCTGCAATGTGCAACATTCTTATAAGACATGTGGCAGTATTTTGATTTATAGTCAGATGAAAATTTAGAGAGAAAAACGTAATTTTGAATGTTTGATAAAGTATGAGGAAGCCCAAAGACCTGATGTTTCCAATATTAAAAAAGGTCAAATTCATGCCTGGAATGTTGAGGATGTGAGTTTTTCAGAAATAGGACGTTGCATTGGAAGACATACATCTACGGCATCTAATTATATTCATGTAAAACATTTTATTTGGTGGGATGTGGTAGCGGACGCAACAGTAGACGCTTTATAGAATCACCATCAAACTGTAAAAACCTCTAATCTATTTGCTTCAAAATTTGATATTTTTTTAATACCGCTATCTTTTACTGTTTTTGCACAAAATAAATCTAATTTACGTTTATTTTACGCAATTTTCAAAAAATTGTCACTGAATAAATTTATATATGGTCCCTTAACTCAGGAAAATAACACATTTTATTTAATGTAAATTAAACTACTGAACGTAAAAATTTGAAATTTTGCACAGCCATGTAAAATCACTTTTTGCATCTATTTCCATCAAAATTTGGCTAGGTTGCTATTCATAATTTTTTTAATTTTAATTTAATAAATCATAAATCATATTGATATTTTATTAAAAATTATAATAATAGTCAATTATATTTGGGTCGTTCAGTTCTAATAGTACGAATAAAAGTCAGCTTCATATTATAAATATTATATGAGATATGAATTAAAGTATGAAAAAATATTTTAATATAAGGGGGAGGGGAATTTTGGGAGCTCATAACTCACTCATTTTTAGTTCAAATTTATTGAAAATTGGTATCCGGGGTTAAAATGAGCTAGTTTTTTGAAATATGAAGTGGAATCTAGGGGATGGTTTTGGAAAAAAAAAATGTTGGTGCGAATTTTAATATGGAGACGGCCCCTTATGCAATTTTTATGTATATCAGATTAAAGGATACGTCAATCGTAAACGATTGGTATATGTAACCTTGCTGTACGACGAACGACGGCCGAATAAAGTGGGCATTTTTTTTTCCGCAGCTGTACATGCACCTGCTGTCGGTTTGCGGTAGAGAGACTGGTTTGTACTGTGGTTTTTTTTTTTTTTTTTTTTTTTTCTTTTTTTGTTCACTTACGTCCGAAAAAATGCAGGAAAAGTTCCGTATGGGGAACTGGGATAGGTCGCTTACAGAGTATTGTGTGATCCTTATAGAGGACTTTTTAACCCTTTAACGCGCAGTGTTCCCGTTCTGGGAACACCAAACTCTGACTTTTTGACTGTTGCCAGTCACGAAGAATAGATTTGATTTCTATAAAAATAGTTGCGGGTGACATAGCTCGACGAGAATCCTTTACTTTTTAGCACGTCATTTCTCGTAAAAAAATTGTCACGATTATTTTTAACAGCACTGACATCTGCTGAAAAATGGAAGAATGCGAGAACAGCTGGATAGATTGCCCAATGCTGAAAAAATGGCGGGCACAGACAGCTGCGTTAAAAAAGGGTCTCTAGATCTGTGGCACGCGATGAACGTTTCGATCGTCCGCCATCTTGCTGGTAGTTAAGTTGAGCGATGGCAACGTCTGCCCTTTTTTTCAGCATTGGGAAAGAGTTGCGCCTCAAAGGGTTAACATTAAGTACATAGGATAAAAAATCGGACCTTAAAATTGATCGTTGGAGGAGGGGGGTCGCTTAATACAGGTGGGTTCTCATATAAACTTCACTGTATTTTGAAAACTATTGTTAGACTAGCAATCCATAATACATTAACTTAAAAAATAAGATAAAAATATCCATCAAAGAAATATTTTTCACAAAATGCTTAGTAGTTTTGAAAACAGAATGCTTAGTTGCATGTAAAATATAAATTGAATTCAGTACTGAATAAAACGCATAAAAATAAAGGTTGAATTCTAAATGCCACTGTAAATGTCCCTTGAAATGCAATAATACCTTTCTAATAGGTTGTGATGTGAATGAATAGACAACCTTGGAGTGAATGCGATCGTTTATTTTGTTTTTCTGTCAACGGAATATATAGTTCCTACTTCTGATTTAATCGATTTCGGGTAAATCAATAATATATTTCGTACAGTTAAGGAAAAAAGATATCCATCTACCGGTGTTCTTATGGCAATCGTTCATCATGAAGGAAAGTTGCAGTGAGCAGTTGTTTACGAATAACATATATAATTTTCTTTTCATAAAGATTACATAAATTGCAATCTTCATATTTAAATCTGAGCGTCAACTCATTTTTTCCTAAATGCCGAATGCAGCACACTATTCTTATTTCAAGTATAGAGAAAAATTAAATATCAGTCTTAAATAATTTTTTTCTAATGATTTTGTTAATGAATTGCGACCATGCAAAATTCACAGTTCCAAATGTCAATCAATAATTTTGTGTATAATTCGTATTTTTTTAAATACTTAAATGATGATATTGTTTTAAAAATAAAATTTAATATCGCGAACGTAATTAGCTGCTATAATTTTTAATAACTTCATGAGAACGCTAAATAGAGTATAAAAAAGTGTACGATTAGCAAACTGAAAGTAATTTGACAGTTATAGATGCAATAAATTGTTTTAAGAAGCTTTGAGAATTTCCAGCTCTTTATTTCCTGTAGATAATTTCCCTGAACGAAAGGGTATCATACTCTAAAAACTGTTTGACTTCTCATATCGTGTCGTAGATGATAAATCTCTGTCAAACTTAATTCTCAGCTATAAAAATCCATGTAAAAGGAATTTGAAAAAGCATTTATTGGGCCCTTTTGTTTTCTTTACTATTTTTTGGTAACCTTAGATGCAGTAGGATTTTCAATGTCACAGTCTGTTAATTTGCGGCACTAGACAAACATTAACCAGTGATAGAGACAATGCACATAAAATGTATACTGTAATTTTACTGCTTGATTACTAAGTAAAGGTTTTATTTTTAAGTATGATTTACTTAATAAAAGCAAGACAGTTACGAAATGGAACATTTCAACATTTGAGTACGTTTTCTTTGAAAGTAGTGTAAAAGTATATTTTACAAGCAGTTAGTTAATGATAACAACGAAGTAATTCTTAAAACTTTTCATCATTTTGTCAGTAGAGATTTATGTTATCTATCAATATAGATACAGTTTATATATTAGAGATGCTAGCCATTCAAATACAAACGCTTAAGTATGTGCATTAGGGTGGATCGAAAAAAACTTTTTTTCGAAATATTTATCTCCTGAGGTCTCAAAAGTTGTATATTGATATGAATAAGACGTGTGTAAAATTTGAATGTTCTACGACAACGTCTTGGGGTTGCGCATCCAGCTTGAAATTTAGAAATTTTTGAAAAATATGACTTTTTTAAAAAATCGACCAAAAAAATTCTTTTCCGAATTATTAGGCTCCCGAGGTTTTAGGATTTGTATATTGTTATGAATAACACGTATGCAAAATCTGGAGGGTCTACGACAATTTCTAGGGATTGCACATCGAGCTTGAAATCTATAAATATCTGAAAATTAAGTGTTTTTTGAAAAAATTATGTACAAAGGAAACTTTATTTGTTAAAAATAATTTGGCCCTTTTATATGTTAAAACATATTTAGAGAAGCTCAGTAAATCACAGAAAATAGGTTTATGAACAGTTTGATACAATGAACACGTTATGCGGTTGTTTCGTCTTGGGCGCAGTACGCAAGCTGTGCTCTAGACAACTAGCGAAGGTTTGCCTGCGAGTGATGGCGATGCACATGCGTTCGGTTAAACCAGGCACGAGATATTTTGTTGAAACAGGCATTTAGTCTCACGTTTCAGATAGATGGTTCTTTCAGTTTACTCACAAAAAAAAGCTAAAATGTGGTTGCCTTGCACTGCTACGTTTCTGAATAGAGTGAAACTGTCTGCAACAGGACATGGAACAAATTTGTGTTCTTAGAAAAGCTGGGAATATCGAAAGAATTACCTTGTACCAAGTTACCAATCCAAGCAGACATACTCGTACTTCTATATTACTATTTTGTACTTACGAAGAAAGCAGGAACCACCGGAAGGAGAAGTAACCTTAGTTGTGGCGATCACAATACAGGAAATTTGGATAAAGGCTAGTATCCTTACTGTGTCAATCCAAAGAATTCAAGAGATAGATAGAAATGGTCATGAGCAAGTTCAGCAGCTAAATAAATCGTATGTTAGAGACGGACATAAGGAATTGTTTATGAAGAAAATTCGAAAATCTCTCCCTTGCCCAGTTATTGAATATCGCACTTGCAAATGTACTGACATTTTCCGGAGCAGGTGTGGCTCAGAGCCTCACATAACTCACACAGAACGGGAGTCATTAGCAGACCAGAGGGGAGCTAGATATGTGACAATCGATGGAATTGTAAAGAAGAAAAGTTATGGAGAACGAGAGAAAAGTTTAAAGGTTGGAAAGAGAAATTTCGAGATTGGTGCCCTAATAGCACAGATGGTCACAAAAGAGTCGCTGTGACGTCACAGAGTGTCACAATTGTCACAGGACTGTCACATACTACTCACATTGTGACTTGTGAGTGATGTGACTCTACTGTGTGGTCACTGTGAAGTTTATTTGTGACCAGTCACCAGGTGACGTCGCCGTGAAGTCACCATGTGACTAGTATGTGATCGGTCGCTAAGTGACTCCACTGTGAAGTCACCACGTGACTAGTATGTGATCGGTTGCTCAGTAACTCCACTGTGAAGTCACCATGTGACTAGTATGTGATTGGTCGCTCAGTGACTCCACTGTGAAGTCACTGTGTGACTATTTTGCAACTACTGATTTTTTTGGACTTCAAAATGACGTCACACTGGCCGCTTTTGCGACTTTGGATACATACTCATTTTTTCTAATATTTTGTGACAATTTCTTTCCTGAAACATTTAATAAATAAATCCGAAAATAGTAATTCAATAAAACCTCGCAGTTATGTAGTAATGGAAGTTAGTTTAATTTATTAACTTTTAAATTATTTCGTTTAAACAAGACAATATTATTTATAAAAAAAAATATTATTCTTAAAAATATTAGAGTTGAGAGTTCTAATCACAATGGTGAAAACTAAGTATCTGAGAGTAAAATTAACACTTTCTTTCATATCCCCATGTCATATATGTTTCGATAGCGTATGTAGGTTTAAATTTCGGATGGGGGGGGGAACTATACAGTATTTTAAAACTTATTGTTACTAGAGTAAATACAAATGTCTCAAAATTGCTGTTTTTTAATAATTGCTTTGAGTTTTCAGATGGGGCCCGGGATCCCTCCCCCCCCTCTTTAAATACGTCCCTGGTATGTTTGAAAGTTGCACTAGGAAATTTTTGAGGTGTTTTACCTATGGGTCTTATAAACTTATTTATTTATTTTATCTAATGCATGTTTTTCAAATTAATTTGATTTATTTTTATATGAAATCCCTTTTAGGCAAAATATAGCAAAAATATAAATCTTATCCCTCATACCTTAATATATATCAAACCTCACATGTACATGTCGCACATTACAAACTTATTTCATAACCGAATAAAAAATTTCAATAAATCATTAGTTTTTTCGGATGAATACCTAAATAAAACAGCACATTATCTCCTGACAATAATGATATTTTTTATATTATTTAAAAATAAGTATATATATTTATATATAAAACTTATTTATAAAATACTCACAGAAAAACTTTAAATTTCCAAAAGAAGCCGTCAGAACTAGCTTTTGCAGCCGTCAGTTTACTTTTAAAGGTTCCCGAGCACGGTAATCACAGCGTTGCGGTAAGATGCTGGGCTAATAACCATTAGATCCCTGGTTCGATTCTGGACCTCAACTTCTTCTTGCCTGAGAGTTTGGTACTGCCATCTGGTGTATATTTTCGGTAAATCTTTTTCCCCGAATTTTTTCGCTGTCGCAACAAAACTGTCTCATCGTGACTTCTCTGAACGGTCGCAATGCGACTACACAGCGAGAGGACATAGGGACTCTGGCGTGACTTTGCTGCGGAGTCGCGGCGACTGTTTGTAACTCTATTGTGACAGTATTGTGTGGTCGCATTTCAGTCACAGGGGACTGTTGTGCTATTAGGGTGGAGAAAGAGGTGAAAGAGAGTTCCAATATCCAGTCTCCAACTTTAGTCATTGATTTAGAAAGTGAAAATAACGAAAGAGAAGTGCGAAAGACTGAAGAAAACTCTGAATGCCTATCTACCACCACTTTGGGAGATGCGTTCACAAATGACCAAGTTAGAATAAAAATCTCAGTATTTTCAGAAGTTTGCGACACTAAGTTATTACGGACTAGGCAGCAGAAACTCTGGTATCAACTTTATTTCACAATCTAGAAAGCGGAAGGAATGCAGATGGAGAGAAACCTTCTCAACTGATTCTCGACCCATATAAAGTTAGAGGAAAGCTGAGATGACTAGCAGTGAAAGAAACGGAAGAAGGATTTAAAAATTTCTTTGGATTGTGTTTTGATAGGAGGAAGTACAAAACCAGATACATAGAAATATTTGTTGACGGCAAATTACACAAGTGTTTGGCCCAAAGAACATATCTCGCTGATAATGGAACCTGGTTCAACATACTTTGGCCATATTTCACGATCTGATTTTAAGAATTTCCCTGGAAATTTAAGAAAGTTTGACACGAATTCCATTGATCTTGGTACGCTCACAGGCATTGCCGGTGGTGGAGAATCATTGAATTCCGGAAAGAACAAAGGAGTCATCCGAAATCTAATAACGCAGTTCTTTAATCTAATTAAATCTCTGCAATGTCATATTTGACAGCTTCACAAGATAGCAAACAGCCACTCCGAAATTTGCTGTCTATCCATCTATCAGATGATAGTTTCTTACGATCTACATTATTACACTTGACATAAAATTCCACAGTTTGATCTGAAGTCGGGCTTTACATTATTCATTAAACGCATGCTCCAATAATTGGATGCTTATTCGGCTGGCACGGGCAGGACTCGGATAGCATGCAAATCAACGAGGTGGGTCCTGGGTAATGTAGTTACGATTGTGGTTGTACTAGAGAAGAGCTGCGAACGTTACCGACTATTTTTCAACGGGACTGATTCATTAAAAATATAATTTTTGCTTTATACATATTTTTGTCACAAACGCATATTTTTCAGATATTTATAGATTTTAAGCTCGATGTGCAACTCCTAGAAATTGCCACAGCCCCTTCAGATTTCGCATACGTCTTATTCATAACAATATTCAACTCCTATAACCTCGGGAGCCTAATAATTCCGAAAAGAATTTTTTTGGTCGATTTTTTTAAAAAGTCGTATTTTTCAAAAATTTCTAAATTTCAAGCTCGATGCGCAACCCCGAGACGTTGTCGTAGAACATTAAAATTTTACACATGTCTTATTTATATCAATTTACAACTTTTGATACCTCAGGAGATAACGATTTCGAAAAAAACATTTTTTCGATCTACCCTAATGTGCATATAATATAAGTGGACTTAAACGTTTTCAAGAAAACGGCCCATTTGGCTTGTAAAAAGTCGTTCACTTAGAAAATGTCCTTTGCAATATTAATCTGAAATTACTCGGCCAGAAAACGTCTGAGGAACAACTTGTAAAATTCAAATGCCAATTTAGCAGGAAGATTCATGTTTGAAGATCTTTTACTTTATTGCATAATAAATCTAACATCTCATAGAAATCCAGACCCTTGAAGTATATATCTGAAACTGTTGAGGTAAACTGTTGCTAATATACAGCTTTCTAAATGCTACCTATGACTAAATATACTAAGTTTTAAAAGTACTTAAATAGTGTAAACTATTTTATTATTGGAAATTTTAAGATTTTTAACAACATTTTAAGTGAATTACTTTTTCAAAGTAGAGTTTCGGTCTACGATCATAAGTATAGCTTTAAATATGATAAGCAATACTTGCAGTAAACTGAAAACATGCCTTGAGCAGTATTTAAGTATATATTTGTGTGTTGGTTTCTTTTATCAGTTAACATATTATCTTGACCAAAAATATATAAATATATTTTCATTTTATTATTTTATAGTTTTTATTGTTTTATTTTCTATTTTTCATGAATTTCACAAACAATTATGTTGTTATGATACATGCTACGTGATTCCATTCTCTTTATTTTCTTTTTCTGTGACACGCGGCTATTAAACGTAGTTCAACATTTCACCATAAAATAATGCTAAAGTAGCTGCCACTTTTCAATGGAGGAACGCTGAACCGTGATTTGGTTCTTGAACTGACCAATGGAACCAAATTATGGTTCAACGTCTCTCCATGGGAAGGTTGCAGCTAATTTAGCACCATTGTATGGTGAAATGTTGAACCACTTCCAGTAACGGTGAGATATATTCGTTATATTAATAAGATAATAGAGAGTATGTAGTACTCACTAGGACATAAGTTTTCGGAACTGATATTACTCCTTTTCAAAACACCATCACATTCAAAATGCTCATTAATATGCTTAAACCACAAGTAAAAGAGATATAAATTTCATTTAAATCATTTAAATGAAGAGTAAGTGGATATACTCGTTTATATATACTTATCGAATTGTGACTGAAATGGATTATGTCGCTAAACTCCTGTAGATAATGCAGTACGTCTGTAGGACGTACTGCATTGAAATTTTTTCGAATGCTTCAGTGGAAGTGATACAGACAATGTATTTGAGCTTAATTTTGTAATTATTTATAACATTTTAATTTGTTTTATTTGAAATAGTTGTTTTATTTAATAGTTTTATTTAATAGTCGAATACCTTTAATATGCACTTTAAAAAATGATTACCCATAGAGTGTAATTGGAAATATTCTAGGTAATCCTATAAATTAACTTTAAATGCTACGTTCACTATTTTCAATAATGTGCAGGGTACAATACATGGGACTAACATATATAAGTTTCGTTATAATCGAACATATTTAGGTAAGTCAGAGAACGGACGGACAGACAGACAGACAAAGTGGAATCATGGAAACTTTTCAACCTTGTTGTAAAGCGTTAAAAATTGAATGGGCCGGGTGAAATGTTTAATGATCTGTTTCGTAAATATTTTGGATTAGTGCAATCAATCGTCTGAGTTTGCAAGCAACCCATTATTTATGCAATGTGCAACAATATGCTCATGCTGCCCCACCATCCAGCTGGTTTATTTGATCACGGACTGAAATTAACCCTCCAAGCGGCTGAGACGTAAAATCCCGTTCACTTCATTCCAGTTTTCACTGCAATGCATCTATAATTTAAATTATTTATAACACCAAGGCATCATAAAATATATTTCGATATTAAAGCTTATGGGTATTTTAGAAGTTAACTTTTTAATAATTACAAATCTTCCTATCAAAATTTTATTTTTTAAATAATTTTAAAGCTGCATGAAAATTTTGCAGTGGAAACAACTTTAAATTATTTGCCCATTCCCAAGACGCTCAGAGGGTTAATATTTCTCATTAGTATCACCAGCCTGAACTAACTTCTGCTTGACATTTCAAATCTCATCATCTCATTATCTATGCAACTAATTTTAATAACAGGGCTCTACATTCAGTTTTTGATAAATTTTGTATTTAATATTAAATATTTTTAATGAGGTACTCCTTAAAGTAACTTTGATTCACATTAATCTGTCTTGATTCATAACTAATTTATAAAAGAATAAAGAGAAATATGCTTGTAAAGTGTGAATAAAATCATGCTTCTTTTTATGCTCTGAAAAATTAAATCATGTTCGTCCTTTGGTAATATACATTGAATTATTTTGTAATGAGTAACAAAAAGTAACATTTTGCATAAGGTAAATACTGTTGTAGATTAGTATGCTACTTCTCAATTAACAAGTAAATAAATTGTAACCATTTTCTTTTCAAATAAACTTTTCCAAGCTTGGGCTAAATACTCTAAGTGTATGAGCTGGCCTCCTAAGCTACATTTCATCGGTATGAGTATCATCATCATCATCATCATCATCATCAATTTCTGCAAGTAACATAATCTGCACACTACGGAATTACATGTGTTCATTACTTGTACTTTTTCATCTAAAATCATTCTCCTAATGACCATAGCTATTATGAATACCGCATAAGAGCAGTTAAGCAAACACGCCTATAAAAAGAAAGACCATAAATTTATCTAACTTTAAATGCCCCAACTTTTTGGGGGGGAAAAACCACTCAGGTGGTTTCTTCTGTTGAAACTATACAGTGGGATGTATTAAAGTACCGTAGGTTCACTTAGTCAGTTGTAAAGCGCCCGCTGTGTCCGAAATATTTTTAAAACTTTATGTTGTGTTTTACCATATTATCCTAACAAATCTACAAAGACTTCCGATTACTTATACTAATACTACCTATATTCGTTTATCCCCCAGAAACACTTAATTGAACCCTATCATTGCTGAGTTTATGTGCAGGGAGTCGAAAGTATTTGGAATTTGTGGGCAATTTTTAGTATTTATTCATATATTTTCTCTCTATTTTAACATCCGACGTGGAAACTGAAGAAGCATTTGCAAGGTCAAAGTCGGAAAACTAACTGCTGCTTACACACGCAATTAGAGGCATAAATATATAACTAAAATCAAGGATTCTTATGCTCATTTTTTAAAAATGATTGTGCAAGCTTTCCTTAAAATTACGAATCAGAGGAAAGTTTATCGGCCAAACATAATATCGAATCTGTATGTGTGGAAAAAATACTTTTTCATTATTACACATCAAAACTCAGAAAATTCACTAAAGATAATTGATTTCTATTGTCAACGCAAAGTAGACGGTAAGCACTCTTACGATGGCCTTAGAAAAGTTTGAATATTTAAACCCTCCATGATTCAGAAGAAAGGCCTTGCTTTATTTTAATGTCGTGGAAAATATTAAACTGTGTACTTTCGAAGACCTATTTAGAATCCAAAATTGAGAATGTGATTTCAGTAGTGGGGCAGAGTTTATCATTCTCACGCAATTTTTAATGTATGACGCCACGTTTTTGCTGCTGTAAAAGAAATCCCAGTTAGTAAACCCAGCCCACTTAGGCCGCATTCGTAAACCCCAAACGAGTTACACTCGTGAAATGAGTTTCCATATAAGGTGTTCGTAAAGGAAACTGAGTGCATTCAGTTTATTAACTAGAGCGTTCGTATACAGAACGGAGTGCGATTAGTTTCAAATGAGTTAAACTGAGAGGGAATCAGGTTCGTTCAGTAGTTTAGAACTCTTGCTGCACGTTGTGGCTGTTTCAAACGGCGTCCGTTTTTATGGAAAAGTATGCTGTTATGAAAAGTATTTTACGTTTACTGAAGCTGCAAATATTATTTTTTCGAGGAGGAAATTCGTGCATATGTTAGAAACTGCAACGAAGGTACATAATTTTTCTAAGGTAATCATTTTCTTGTATTTCTCATTTTAGTTAAATTCAAAAATGCATATTTTAGTGTTTAGATTGAAGTTGATTTAAACCTTCATGAGCGAAATTTCAACTTCTTTTGCTAAATACTTTTGAAATAATGACGTTGAAATTTCTAAATTTTGATCTGTGTACTTCAATGGTGGCCGCATTTTCCTTTAAAAATCCTGTTGATTTTATATTGAGTATGTACTAAAAATGCTCCTTAGCAAAAATAATGCATTTGCGAATTGTAAGCAAACGTGTCTCCTAGTGACGAAACTAAATAAACTGAAGTTGTTCGTAAAGTCAAAAGAAACTAATAGCCACTGATAGCACTAAACCCACGCATTCCAGTTTTCTTGAGAAAACTCGTGCAACTACTCGTGTCGTTTACGAATGCATCCTTTATTAACGTGGGTTAGTTTATGCAATAAGTTTTCCAAATGAATACTATTGTAACTTGCAACGACGTTGAAAGAAATTTTGTCTTCTTTACAGTGGACTGCTATGGTGGATCGTAATCCTAAGTTAAAAGAAATACACTCATTCAAAATAAAAGTTTTGAAGTAATAGAAAAATTTCCTATTACCCTCCGCTAAAGAGGGTAATAGTTTTGGGCAGACGAAAAAAGTCGTGGATGATAATTGATAGTAAATAAAATCTTACAGATCTCACGGAAATTTGAAACACACCAAGATCCGACACATGATTGGAATAATGGATACTTGAAAAATTTCAAAGTAACGTCAGATGAAACAAAAGGGGAAACTGTAAGATTTTGTCAGAGCGTCTGCGACTGGCTGTCAAGTTCCCGAGGTTCCGATTTCATTTTTCAGAACTTGGATTTGTTTCCAGAGTCGCGTTCAAACTTTTGTCCCTCCTCGGAGCAAGTGGTGGTGTTCTGTCGTGGCATTTCTAAAATTTTCATTTTTGCGGGATCAGTGTGAAATAGCTCGTAGGCTTGGTATTTCACGCTCTACTTTCAGTATTACATCGTTAAATATCAGAAGAATATACCCGGGACTGTTGTTCAAGGCCGCGCTGGCCGTCCTCGCCAGTTGTCTAATCCGGAAGAAAGTCATCGTGAAACTAACCGTCTATTTATGCAAAGAAAAAGGGAAGATCCAGATTTTCGTGCTCAAGAAGCGGAATCCAAATCCAGAAGACAAGACAGAAAACGTTTACGACTCTGTCTAGATATACCATCGAAAAGACCAAGAACAGATACTGATCTAAATGTAAGGTGTGAAGAACTAGAATTTCGTAAATTAGCTGAGAAATTTTTCGAAGCTGTTGCTGATGGTCCAATCCACCAATGCTATTGTTGTGATCGACTGTGGTTCAAAAAGTCAATAAGAACCCATTCCAAAACAACTTTACTGTCCAAAGGAGCGACAACGGACTTTATAAAACTAGTCTTTTACAAAGATATCGATGATATTGGCAAATTTTGCAAAACATGTTACGATTGTTTGATTAAATTGACAATACCAGAATTAGCTATAAGCAATGGCTTCGAATTCCCCGAAATACCGGATTGTTTAAAATACTTGACACCACTGGAAGAACGGTTGGTTTCTCCCCGTTTGATTTACATGCAAATACATCCTGTACATGGCTGCCAATACAAATTAAAAGGTTCTGTCAAAAAACCTCTTTAGCGGAGGGGAAACTAATTTCAGCTGAAGGCTGAATATTATAATTAAATTTAGAGGTAGTCAAAATCGGTTTTTTTTAATTTTTTATTTTTGTGAATAATTATTCAGTGTTCTAAAAACCATTAAATTAGAATTAAATAAGTTATTATCGTATATAATATGATTTACTTTTACGAAGAACAGTACTTTAAATGTGAAATTGACATAAGAAATTTGACTTACGCTCGAATACTCTTTCAGCAGGTGTACGCCATACATATATATAACTAAATAATACGAATTTAACCGTTTGACTGCTATCCATCAAAATCCTCATACACCCTCCAATAAAAGTATTCGAGCAAGAGAGAAATTTCCTATTTTAGATTTGCGAAAAATAATTGAGTTTTTGAAAAACGCACAACTTAATAGAAATATGGAATGTCATATTTATGCATAGCCTAACTCATATTCTATGATAAATAATTTTTAATATACGAAACCAACGTAGGAAATTTCTCTCTTGCTCGAATGCTTCTTTTGGAGGGTGTACATTCCAAAAGCGCAATAGCGCTGCATAGCAGTCAAACGGTTAATATCTCAAAAAGATTGCTTGTCTTGATAACCGGGTATCTGAACTTTCTATCTGATAAATTCTTTTAGAATACAACCATACGCCTGCGGATCCATATATATTTTCCTCAACAATTTAGAAATTAATTGCCGAAGCTTACCTGGAAACTATTTTCTAGAGTTTTGTCTTCACCGCTATTTTCTAAGACATTTCTCGAGAAAAGCTTTCTTCCCAGTAATACGTTGCACACATTATTGCCTCTCTACTGTATACAACGTTAAAACTGCTCTTTCCGGAAAATTAAGTACACCACAATGTCTGGATAAATATTTGGGTACATGGGCTCAGATTCATTAGGTAGTACAATAAATGTTTGATAAGAATGCCCCATTTTCATGAATGTTTCAAAATAGTTTGATTCCGATAGCAGGAAGTTTTAGAATGTTAGCAAATAAGTTGGAAGATTCTTACGTAGAACAATATTTTTATAGAATTATGTAATAAATGTAAATTAAAAAAGCTTTATCGTATTATTTATTAATTGGAAAACACATTAAAGTGTCCATACATAAACTATCCAGATACTATAGAAAGGTTATTACTTGTATTTGCATATTTGGGCTCTATTTTAATTTGTTTAATATCAATATTTATTTAGATTTATTAATTATTTGCAAAATATGAAAACATGATTTTAAAAGTAAAACATATTGTTTTCTTTAGTCTTACTTAAAATGTGCTCTAATAAATATATATTGTTATTTTTAATTTTAATGTTCATGAGAAATAAGCTCAGCTTATACTATTTTCAGTGAAAGCTATCCATATTTGCTATGCAGCGCTATTGCGCTTTTGGAATGTACACCCTCCAAAAGAAGCATTCGAGCAAGAGAGAAATTTCCTACGTTGGTTTCGTATATTAAAAATTATTTATCATAGAATATGAGTTAGGCTATGCGTAAATATGACATTCCATATTTCTATTAAGTTGTGCGTTTTTCAAAAACTCAATTATTTTTCGCAAATCTAAAATAGGAAATTTCTCTCTTGCTCGAATACTTTTATTGGAGGGTGTATGAGGATTTTGATGGATAACAGTCAAACGGTTAAATATCTGAAGTTTAGCGGAATAGAAAATCCTGGAGAGATGGACCAATCAAATATTTCGTCAATGGAACTCTCTAGATTTTCGAAAGTATCTCAGAGTCACTGAGAGTCATTTTATATGATGTGCCACAATTTGCTTCTCAAAAAACACGATATTGTAAAGTCACACTGTGACATTATGCATTGACACGACATTGTGACTTCAATGCGACGTTACAGCACCGTCACATTCACAGCACTGTGACTTAAATGTTCCACTGATTTAAAACTGAAAAAAACTTTTTTTTGAGAAATTCGAAAAATTACTTAAAATTCACAAAATCAAAAAATAAAGTAGCAAAAAGTATACAGCAAACACACACAGGTTCTCTGAACGTCTATTAACGTTCAGAAGACGTTTTCTGAACGTTAATAGACGTTCAAAGAACCTGTGTGTGTTTGCTGGGTAGCAATATCGTAAGTCATAAAATTTAGTCGCAGGGTGCTTTCAAAAGCAGCAAAAATTGCGAAAAGTTGCAAGATCTAGCAAGACGTCACAAAGGATCCGTCACGTTGACCACACAAAGAAGTCACAAGTTTTGTCACTGGCAAGTCTCACTGTGACTTCCAGTTGACGTCACTTATGGTCCCAGTGTGATTGCGACCAATGTGACTTACAGAGACGTGACTGCGACCTCATTGTGACGTTCCGTGCTATTAGGGTACATGACAAATCAATACACAAATATCTCACAAAACACACACACACTCTTGTACAAAAAAAAAAAAAAAATAACACATCAAAGAGCAAATCATATCTATCACAACATAATACTATTCAAATGGCTATGCCAATCATATAGCTCAGCTCTCAATATCAACAGTTTTTTTTTCAACTCTCTCACAGGGAGAGAGATTTCATGTGGTTATAACTTTACAAATTTAGGGTGGGTTGTACTACTTCTCAACCCATAAGATCAGGATAGGTGAACCACGTCTAGACAGTGGACTAGGTTTTCTGTCGAGAGAGATCAAAGGCGAATCCAGAATTTTTTTCAAGGATTTTGAAAAGGCTCAAGGTTAAGAATTCCATGAATATGTTATCATTATCAGAAAACCCATTTTATTTAGTGTGAATATATATTTGTCTTAGAATTCCATACAGTCTATATTTTGTTTGCTTTGACTTCATAAAGAATGCTCACCGCTTGAGGTAACATGCAATTATTGTAGAAAGTAATCAAATAGCATCAAGGAAGTTAGTGCAAAACAATCTTGACTCATACATTTTCATAAAGTGTTTGAATAGATTAGGAATTCAAGAAATATGTTTCACTTTCATATATTTAAATTCAAATAATAATTCATGTAAACTTATTATTAAGCTAATTATATTAACTTATTATTAAGCTACTTATTATTAAGCTAATGTAAACTTATTATTAAGTTAATTGTAAGAAAAATTTATGTTAATTTTCATGTAATAAATATAAACGTTAATAAATTTAATACATTTGTAATTAATTCATTATTTTATTGTGGTCCATCTCTTCCCATGATACACTCGCTACTCCGGGTGAGGTGGAACGGATAGTAAACATTTAAAAACATCATAAAGGAAATTCCTTTAAAGTTGCGACCTTATACATTAGGATTTTCATAAGACACAATAAACAATATATTTGTACATTGTAAAAAGTAAAATTTATTTAAAAATTTGACTTTTAGAGAACGGAAAAAAAAACTTGGTCTTTCTCTCTCGGCATTGCTCAATTTATTTTAAAAATATGTATTTTAAGTATTAAGATGTATGAGATAAAGTTTCCACCTCGTCTCAAGTGTACTATTTTTCTTTAAATTCTGAAGCGGAGACAATGTAAAGAACCTGTTTTTACAGGTTTTTCCTAACGAAATATTTGAAATCCTTATATGTTAGGAAACACATCAAATATAGAATAAGTGTAGTATTTTTTGATCCACACGTAGCTAATTTCAGTGAAAGAATAAGTAACTTTTTAAGCCGAATGTTACATACATGCTTGATAAATTCTTTACTCAATTTTAAAGTAAATAAATTTTGCTTTTTAATATACTATCGCAATGATTCCTTTTTTATACATTGGATTATACTTCAAATTCAGTCAAAATATTATTAATTAATAAATTCTTACTAGGTTAAATATTTGTCTTCATATAGGGTTATCTGGGGAAATTACGGCTCACTCTGTTTCCTGGGTAAATACTGGTCACTCACTTTATAGCATTACTTTATTTTTTTTTTTTTTTTACAAAACAGCTAAATTATGCCGGGTCATGCTAAAAACATCCTATTTTCTTATATCAAGTTCAAAAGCAATGTAACTATAAAGCAAATAAGAGAAAATAAATATTTTTTACTCTATTATGAAAAAAAAAAGAACTTCAAAAAATATTGTCTCTGAAAATCATTAATTTTTTAGAGTCATGTCAGTGAAAAATTTTTGAAAGAAAACAATTTTGTTGGCGCTGTTACATAATTTCATATGGTCTAGGCTTATCAAACGTATATATAATTTTTCTTCATTATTTTTAAAACTATTTTTTAAAATATGCTCATTTATCCCTCAGTTTACTGGAGTATTTCTGGGTCACTGGATTAATTCTTGGTCAGTGATATTTTTTGATAGTTTAGGTGTTTTTTGACTTTATTTCGTCTTAAAAAATATTAGTATTTACTATAACTGGTATACTTAACTGCAAAATTATATTATAGTTTAACTGGAAGATATAGACAGTCTCCTCAAATGTAAAACGAACTAATTTGGAACAGTTTAGTGATAAAGAACTGTCTAATGACAATGAAAATAAGATTGAAGAAGCTGCAATAAAAAAGTTGCCCCAAAAAATCCTACTTAGAAAATTCCATGCTACAAGGAAGTCATGCTGTACATCAAGAACATAAATATTTTGCTATGTGTAATGATTAAATTAACTGAACGGTTCGAGGACAGTCCTCAATTTCAGAACTTTTTTCAGTTTGGAATATTTCCAAACCAGAATGTAAAGTAACAAAATTATCAAGAATCTAAAACAACAATTGGAGAGAAAATTTTAATTAAAACAGTTATTTCTTCCCAATTTAAAAAAGAAATCAGTCATGTTTCCTTTATTTTATGAATGTTAATAATGCTCTATTTGAATACATAGAAGCTATTTTGAGAAGAGCATTGAATTTATAAAATGTCTCAATTTTTTGTTTCTGAATTGGGGAAAAAAAACCAAATATTTTTGCTGTGTCACACGTTTGCTGGATGTGGCTTTTTGGTGTTTTGATTTGTAAGTAATTTTTTCCATTTCTTCCCCATAGGTAAGGGAGAATCACACCTCTGAGGTGTGATTCTCCCTTACCTATGTTATAATTTTTTTTTTTTTTATTGTGCATGAAATTGCATAAAGAAAATCTTTCTAAATATAACCAATAGGACCGGGGGACCGTATAAAAATTTAAATTTCTTAATTTTTATAGAAATTAATTTATTGACTTTGATTGATTCTCATATAGTAGATTATACAATTTAAAGCATTTTTGCAATTGGAACTATGTGTCTCTGTCTAACGGTTTAGGAAATAGCCATTGGACAGCGTTAGCACTGGACACCCTGTATATATATATATATATATATCTATATATATATATATATATATATATATAATATATATATATATATATATATATATATATATATACAGCAGAATCAGAGGGCCAAATAGTACAAAAATCAAACTATAAAGAACCATAAATTATACAAAAATTAATGGAATAGAAAATATAACCTCTGGGACTCTAATCAGGGGCCATACCCAGAAGATTATAATTAGACAACAAAATAGGAGGATTTCGGTTGTGCGACATATCAAAAGTGATATTCTCTGCACACACTGGGATATCCTACTATAGAAAAACAAGAAAATGCATAATTATTTGGAAAGCAAAATAGTCGAAAAACACTGAAATACAGCCATACCCAACAGTAACAATCCGATCACATGGCATGACACAGCAAATTTCGTAAGAATGCGGCCAAAATCATGAGGTGAAACACCGGATTTGGCAGAATTCGAATGTGTAATACTAGAATTAAGATTATAAAAGTATTACCAGAAACAGTAGTGTACAATCATTCGGCAGTGTTAAATTAGAGGAGCATTAATTAAATTAACACAAAGATGTATTATTTAAATTAGTAATATAATTATTGTATAATAACGAATAGATGGTATACACAATAAATATAAATAAAATATTGTATTTAAAACTCTAATGAATATATGTACTAGCTAAATACATACAGTTTGTTTATTTTTCAGAAATTTATGCTAATATTTAGAGAGAATATTTAAGTCAGAAATTAGTTTTTGGTTTTTAAATACAGTAGAACTCCAATTATCCGAATCAATTGGGACCGGACTCCATTCGGATAATCAAAAATTCGGATAATTGGATTTTTTCCGCAGAACGGATCTTGTATGTATTTTAATTAATTGCTGTGTATATGTATGTTGAAAATGGAGAGAAAAACTATTTTAAAGAAAAATATATTTTAATTAATTAAAGGAAATGCAACACGTTTACATGTTAAGTGTACTTACAAGTGCTGTACATTAGTACAGTATGTACGTACCGTACTGTAAATGAAACTCATTGCTCGCGCTGTACCTACACTACTAGTTTCGTGGAGGGAAGGGCAATAGCGGGCGTAGACAGAAGTATTATTCTGCGGATCGCAATACATTTGAGTCTACATTTTCCCCCTCTGAAATTCTGAAAGCGATTCGGATAATCAGCGATTCGGATAGCCGGAGTTCGGATAATTGGAGTTCTACTGTATTCTCTCTAAATATTAGAATACTAAATATTAGAATGCTATTACCATCTCCATCATGCACTGAAGTAGTACTCTGCTTATGAGCGTACAGAAAAAAAAAATACTGCTTAATGATGCAATTTAGTGTTAATGACGCGTATTATCGCCAGGTTTGATCATGTAAGCTACTTTTTCCTTTTGTGATAGTAGCTCTCAGTGTCTTCTATTATAAAATTATAGCATAAAATGAACTTATAACGAAATTTTTAGCTTCAAATATGAGAAATTCATTTCACGTTCTTGATAATTTATAGTACACTTTGTAAAATTACACGAAGCTTAAATATAATGCAAATTTACTTCTTCAAAATTATATAAAAAAATATAATAATTTTAAAACATGTGCATCATTAAAACTCATTTGTTCTCACTTTTCTCATTGAAAAATACAGTTTTAATTTCATAGATAAGAGCTTCAAAAATTAATACTTTCTGAATAAAAGTATATAAAGTTAAATACGGAGAATAATTTCAAGGTCTTACTGTTTCAAAATACTCATTTTATTAGACTAAACTTTATGCTTCTACAAAGTTTTTGAAATCATTTTTTTTTTTTACCATTGACAGAACTCATTAAAACTTTTTAATGTTACGAACTATCTTAAAATTAATCCCATTAACTAATTTTGCGTTCTTGGAAAACTATGTAAAATTTTCTATGCATTCAAGTTTAAAGATTTCGCACGAAACAAACTCATTACTTCATTAAAATGTTTCCACGATTCTTGTAATTTTTTAAGATATAGAGTTTTCGAAATATCAGCTTAATATAATTGATCTATACTTTTTAATATTGGAGAAAACATTTTAAATTTGGTTATCCAAAACTTACTAATGACGTTATAGATTGGAGAAGAAAAGGGTTTGAAATGTTTTCTCCCACTGCACATTAAAATCAAATGTTAGAAATTTAAATATATACAAAACACTTTTGTCCAATATAATGCATTAAATCAATCACTTTTAATGTTATATTACTGTAGTTCAGTTTCTCATAATTTACAAGAACATTTGCAATGCCTTTGCAATCTTTTTATTTAAAATAAATAAGTTGCATATCAATATATTATACTTAACATTTTCAGACATAAGAAATTTCATTCGAAATACCAGTTATTTTTTCTGCCAGAATTCTCTTTTCATAAATTGATTTATCCTACCTACTATCTGAAATGAAAATCTTACCATGTTTATCATTAATAACTTTTTGCTCCTTGATAAGTCACTAATGTACTGCAATGCTATTTAGTGTACTTCATCCGAGCAAAATCGGTAAAATTTAGAAAAAAATTTGATAAGAATTCTAATAGATAGCTCGAGTAATAATATATAACGTAAAAAAAAACTGATTGAAATGTGCAAAAACTGATGTTTCGGTGTTGTGTCATTAAATTTCTCGTAAACCGTAAAAATATATCCATACTGGCATATGCTGCGTAAAAATTTACTAACATGCATATGCGTTAGAAATATCACTTTCAGATATACGTTTCTTATAAGACTGGGGTCCACACAAGCTTATAAGAAACTAGCTGAAGTGACATTTCTTCGCACAGGGATCAACATTATTTAAACATCTAATGCAAATAAAAATACATCTGTATTATATAGATACTAGAATAAAAAGCCCGTTGTGGAGGCAATTAGAACGGGCGCTAGAAAAAAAAAACATGTGACGGAAATATGTCTACCCTCAAAATATTTTATCTTCAACCACCTAAAATAAATAACTTCATATTCGGTTTTTATTATATACCCATGCGCTTCTGGAAATGCGCAGAAACTTTTGGCATTCGAACGATTTCGTTTTGTGTACTCAGTACCTCTTATATTAATGCATCAGCAGACGATTATTTTCATGAAAAAAAAAATTAAACCATGTTACCTGGATGAACTATTTTAAACGAATTGGAATTCCAACTGTGTGACGCAATTTTCACTTCAAAAATTTAATTTTGTCACGCAAATGGTTCACTTTTCTTACTCTCGGAAATAAAATGGAGCGGAAAAGAAAGAAAAATCGCCTAACAATGAGGGAACGGGTGGATTTTCAGATTTTTAAAGTAGCTCAGATTGTTTTCTATAGTTTTATACATGATTATGAAAAATTTCAAGCGCAGATCGTATGAACGGTGTGAATTTTATTACAGTAACTTTTTAGTCTGTTAGGATTAATGACGGTAAAAGTTTTGTTTGGAAGTGATTGGACCCTAATTGTAAGAAAGTGAGTGAGTCATGAATCAACGTAACTATATAGTAGCATATATATACATACATACATACATATATATATATATATATATATATATATATATATATATATATATATATATATATATATACAGGGTTAATCTAAACTTTTGGGCAAAACTTTAGGGGGTGATAGGGCACATAATAAGGAATCAGAATCACATAGCAATGTGGGGTCGGCAACGTCGTATTCGTACAGCTGTTAGCAATCACTTTGGAAACAAGTGCCGAAAAAACAGTGCGCTTTCCGACCATTGTTTCGCCAGAAACTAATGTATTTTTCTTAAAACAGAAGACTAAAATGGATAGTTCAAAAAGTTTATTTTATTTCATGGATGAAATTTTCGGAGACGAGCCTATTGTTTATGAAACTTGGGTAAGAAATTAGACGGACACTTCAATGCTTTTCCAAAAGTGATTATTACCGGGTAAGTTAAAACTGCATATTTCACCCCAGATTGCTATGTGATTACGTTTCCTCATTGTGTGCCCTAAGACCCCTTAAAGTTTTGCCCAAGAGTTTAGATTCACCCTGTATATATAAATTCATTTGCGTAATTTATCACGGCAAATTTTTGTCGTAAATAATTTACATCTTTACGTCGGGCTCGAATTTTCCTGTCTGCGAAATTATCTTGATTGTGATCGTCAAAATTTGTTAGCGTTTAACTTGCTAACGCGCTTTTAAACACATAAAGTACAGACAACGTCACAGTAGTTATTTTCAATTTGAACTTTACCATTTAGTCATCATAGCAAGAGTATATAATGTTATTGTTCAAGTTAAATGCTACAATTAAACAAAAACTGAAAAGTTAAAGTTCACTTAAAATTTCCCATCATCTCTGTATAAACTGTTAATCTACATTTTCGTAAAGTTCTAATTCTGTGTGTCCATACTTATGTAATACAGGGATACATTCTGATGAACGTTAACTAAAAATTAGCATTAAGACACCTGGAATATTAAATCCATTTGAAATATCTAAACCTTTTTATTAAAAAGGCCTTTTTATTAAAAAATATTAATTATGAGAATACTATATTTATTTGAACACATTTTTTGAGATATTCAGCAAACACTTAGACTCTAAATTACAAGATTAATTTATTCAAAATTTGAAGTATTTTTTTTCTTTTTTTTTCCCAATTTTTTTTAATACTGGAAATTTCTAATGACAGTATAATCTTATTATAGCTTACAATTATAGAAAAAAGAATGCAACAAATTATTGAATTTGTTTATGTTTCTTTTTTAACAGCGAAACACATGCAATGATTATTATAAGCATATTTGCCAAAGAACCATTCATTAGAGATAATAAAACACGTAGATGGATATACATTTATTTGTATCTTGAAAAAAAAAAACTTTTTACGTATACATGTATTATAATAATGATAATACTTTTATAAGGAGAAAAATATAATATAAAAAGATTGAAAAAAGAAGTGTAAGAGATAATGCTAACACAAAATAAAATCATAAATCCACTTTACATTTTTTTCGAATCAAATATCAAAGACATATATATATATATATATATATATACGTATATACATACTTGTGGAAAGATTTTTAAAAAAAACGAACTATCACAAAAAATTATGAGAGCAGTAACTGCAACCCAAATATTTTTCCTGTGTTTATAATGTTTATAATGAAATATGGAAAAATATGAAAAAAATACACATAGATCACTGTAAAAAAAAAAAACCCTCCAAATACACCCAACTCATTGTGAATGACTTGAATGTATTTTTTTTTTCTTGTTTTTTTATATTTGGTCTTTTCTTATATATATAATATTATTATGACTTATGAGTGGCTAGGCCGTTCATTTTTATCTGGTCAAACTTTGGCGCACTGACTAAATAGTACAAGGGATGCACTAGCAAAATTGAATAACTTTTTTATTTATATTTAATTATTTTATTTTATTTATTTCACTTTATTTATATATTTATTATTATATTGTTACATTTTTGTTTAGCAAGGTTTTCGGCAATTTTTCGGGTGTTTTATTTTATGGTAAGCTGAATTTTATCTGGGTATCATATTTCGTGCATCGTAGGAAAGTCCCAAGAATGGTTTTTCAAATGAATTCTGCTTGAATATCGTACCTAAACTTCTTCCTTTTTTTTAACGATTTTTAAATGTAGGCAGAAAATTGCGACTTTTTAGAATATGCAATCTTTATTAAGTTGCGGCAAATGTATTTGTATACATACTGCTTTGAAATGCTGCTAATTATCTAGAATGACCAATTCACCAGCTAATAATAATGTTTGTTCCTTGAAAAATTTTTTATATTTAGCATATTATTTACTATTTTATTTTGTCTGAAATGGATGTCAAATGCAATCTGAAATACCTGTATTTCATCGTTGTAGTAGGAACTCTCAGTAGGACTTAAAAAAAGGATTTTGTGACTCTTTTCACAAAAGTCATTTTGTGATACATTATTTTTATTATTATCGTTATTTTTATCAAGAAAAAGTTCTTTTTATTTATTTAATTATTAGCTTTCGAATAGTGGAGCTTGGAGATTATTATTATTCGTAGTAGTAGTCGTAGTAGTAGTTATAGTAGTAGTATTTTAATTTAATAATCACGGACGATGTCAATTCTTATATTACTTTTAAATTAAAGGATTAAGCATTATTTTTTTTATTTTTATTATATTTTGATCAACTGATTAAATAATTTTTTTGTATCTGCGTCAAGTATAATGTGTAAAGAATTGAACACTTATGCATACTAATGCCTTTTTTAAAAATTCATATTGCATTCGTGCTTGTAAAAATAGGGCACGGGGCAAGAACAGCGAACATTAGCGGATACATTTTCATCATGTTATACCCTAATACATATTGATTCTTGCAATGCAACTATTGGACGAAAATATGCGCAGTCTTCCCAGAAATGGAAGCTTTAGTCATTGTATAGATTTTTAAATTGTATTTTTTTTTTTTTTTGAGTAAATCAATTATCAATGGAATATTTGCAAATTCGAAAATCTACCCTTCTTAGAACTTTGAATTTACTTGAATGCCAAGTAAACTGTTTAATCGAAAATGCTTTATTGATAGTTATAACTAAATTTATGAAAGTCTTTATTGTGAATAACAAGAGATAAAAATGTACAAGTCAATGAAAACAAAAAGCTGAAAGAAGAACGGAAAAATAGCATATTACATTCCTCCACGGATAACTTACGATACTATTCTTGGAAATATCGCCTAATATGTATCTATAAAATGCTACAACATTTAGCGATTTGGCGAATACACAAACGCGCGTATTCACTGAATATTAATTAAAGTACATATTTCACGAAAGAATCTCCTGCATGTAAATCTTCTGCTGGCTGCTTGGCTGCTGTGTGTTACTGTTTGGGATTACATGTTCTATAAAGTAATGAACAATGTTGCTATTCCAGAGCAAACTGGAAAACTTCACTTTGCAACTAGACTTTATCAAATGCAAACATTTTAGCGCTGATGTCTCACCCCATAAGAGTAATTATAGAGTTATTCAATTTATGAATTCATATTAAAAAAGTTCATAAATTAGTCTAACTGCATTTACTATAAAATACTGACCAGTACATTCCTTTTATTTCTACATGTTCTAATATTGAGAGAATGGTAAACCTTTTTACAGCACTGAAAAACGCTAATGTTAAAAACAGATAAAAGTTCATATTCTTCTGTAAAACATATCGAACTGTGATTTAAAAAAAATTGTACGCAAATTTTAAAATTTGTAAAATGCAATCGAAAGGTGCAAATGCAACAACCAATATGTTTTGAAAATATCTTATTTACTTTCATGTTTTGATTTTGTCGCCGCGCGTGGTTTGGTGAATGTTTTCTGATGAAGAAAAATTCCATTCCTTTTAAAACGAACGTCCAAATTTTTCTTAATTTTTCTATGTTTTGCGTAGAGTTATAAATGTTTATTAATTATTTCGTTTTTTCGCATTTTATTGTTTTAAACGCGCACCGCGAGATCAAATGTAAGGCAGTTCTGAAACAAGGTATTTTTTTTAAATGCAAAGAAGGGAATCTGTACCATTGTATATTCGCAAAGGGGATAACGAAAATTCAAAGAAATGAAAGAACATAACTAAAGTGTACTTATTTCGAATCATTGTCCCTAGCTTTGTTTGGTATAATAGCGCCCGCTTGTCAGAGGAGCAGATTTTGTAACCAGATTCGTCTCATACTTGAACCCCGGCTGACCTAGTGTGCATTCGTAGTACCTCATTTTATAGTGCTGTGGTGCACATTTACAATTTATTGTAAAAAAATGTAATATAAAAGTTTTGATTTGCACTTTTATTTGCATTTGCTCCCGCGGTGGCCTAGTCATTAAACTCCGTTCCCGTAAAAACACTGAAAGTGAAGCAGTACCCGGCTTGGCCTATGCTTGGGAGGGTGAACTTCTCTGGCGGCTGCGCTGCAGTGGGACCGTGTACGCTAACGGGAACTGGCGCATGTAAAATCCGTCCTGGCTCCAATGTCCTTCATGCTTAACGCTACCTCTGAGGGTGCCAATTTCAGATGGTTGGTCTGTCATGTGGAATTGGTTCAAAATTAGGGGACCCCGAGATAAGTCGGACTTTCTCCCACTGGGACTCGGTAAAATGGCCCCTTTCCGCCCAACGCCTTCCTGTATGGGGGGATCTGGAAATACTCCGTGATTGGATGAGGGCATTAGCAACAGCAACAACAAGAGTTGCATTTAATACGTAAAACCATCGACCTAATCCTATCAGCAAAAGATTTTCGCGCACAAGCGTGTTTTATGAGCGCTACTTTGTGAGCCAATTAAAAAAAAAAAAAAAAAAAAAAAAAAAAACTGTAAACACTATAAATTATATGCTTACCTTTTCTAGAGAGTATTGTCACACAAATTTAGATATTATATAGTAATTTTATCTGGTATAAATTGGACTATAACGCCTTTCAAATGCACTTTAAGTATGCTTGTTCGCAGACTACCTATCAGTATGCTTTAGTGTGCTGCATTAAAGAACTGTAAATGCTACACTTTCAATTTTCAGTTAAGGCCTTAGAGTACCAAGCATCAAGCCAATATTAATTTCGTGGCTTTTATTTGTATTTGTGAAAGCTATGGCACAGCCAAGTTCATAGAGAAACAGAGTGAAAAAAGCGGAATTCCGTGTTTTTATAAAAAGTATAAATTTTCATCAGTATGCGTTCCATATTTATGTTCTATATTTTTTGCTAAATTTTCAGACTAATTGTAGCTTGTTCTGATGAAGAAATCTGAAAAAAAATTTTGTTTTTGTAGGTTTCCATAGTGCACACGTGACAAAAATTCACCCGAATTCGGAAAATCGAACATGTTTTTGGAGCCCTTGAAATTACAGAATAATAACAACAACACTAATAATAATAATAAAAATCTTGATAAATACGCAATAAAGGTAACTAAAAACTAATTTAATTTATCTGATAATATAATATATATGTATACCTCAATATATTTATTTATAAACTAAAAAAAGAAAAATTGCAAATTTATATCGCAAACATTTTTTCCGACATGTTACGAGTAATAATATTTATTATTATTATTGTAATGGTTATAACAACAATAATAAACTAACGCTTATTCTTTGAAGTATTTGGTGAAAAAATGAATTATTTTAACTTCATGAAATAATATTGATACAGCTTCTACATCCATATCGTCGAACTTCTCATAAATGTGTTCATGGTCACACTTGCAACTAGCTCCTACTTTATGCTTGACTAAATATTTGCCTTCAGACATAAACTTTTCTTAATGTTTGCCGATTTTTATTCGCACATATTTTGGCGTTTCATTTCTTATCAGATTTATGCCCATTTAAGTAATATTCATTCATGCTTGTGGATATTATAATAATTAACTCAGAATTTCAAATCAATATTAATGTGTGTATGTAGGAACATTATGGCTACATAACGCATATGTTTTTCCTTTTTATTTAAAAACATACCGAACGCAAATGCATACGCATATGTACGTATATACAGTGCATCCAAAAATACTGATCTTGACTTTATTCCTTAGACCTTATTCTATCCATCATCGATTGTAAGAATAAATTACCGATTTATGTAAAAAAAGATATAGAATTCTATGATATCGATTAGATTTTTCATGAGATTAAAGCTAAATAAATGCAAATTTAAAATGTTTGTATGGCTCCCGTACAAAAAAATTCCTAAAAAGTAAAATGTTCCCCACATTAATTAGGTGATGTTTAAAATTTTAGCCTTTGATCATAAAAAGATTCGGGGATATATTCAAACAAATGTGGTGGAGACTATATGATACCAATTGTAGCAGAAATATTGTATATTTATGCAATCATTTTTTTTTTCAAATTTCTATACCACCTCTGAAATACGATCATCTGACGTTATTTTTTTCCCTTCGAGAGGCATTGAAAAGTGGTTCAAGTCAATACATATTTACAGTGGAACCTGCTAAAGTGACCACCTTGGTAAAGAGACCACCTGTCTAAAGTGAACAATTTTATGAAATTTCATTGTAACTCATAAAAAATGTATGGGAAAAATATCCTGTAAAGTGACCGCCTGCGAAAAATGTATAGTGACCAGATAATCGGCCAAATTTAAGTTTTTTAACCTGTAAAATGTGACCACTTTCCACTATAAACTGCCACTTAAATATAAAACACATTCAGATAATATAGAATGCTATATCCCTTTTCAGTTTTTTAACACAAGATTTGATTTCAACAATTCTCTCTTCTGTAACACTTGCTCTCAATAGATGAATAAATAATAATTTTTAAAAAATTAGATAAATAAATTAAAAAGGAAAACTTGTTTTAGTCTAGATTCTTTTATCTTTCTGTTGATGCTATAATTGATTCAGCGTGGTTTCCGGAAAGAGGTGTGTGGGTTGCAGTTAATCACATATTAATCACATACAATTATTTGTGATGAAGTTAATCACACATTTATGAGTACTTCTGATTTCCCTTTACCTATTCTAAAAGTAATACTCTTGCCATTTTAAATCTTCCATTTGTCAATAATGCTATTTAACTGTTTGTTAATTTACTTTGGTTTTAGCCTTTGTAATGTATTTTGCTGGCATCTGTAGTCTGTGAATATATTTAATTTTCTTCCTTTCCTACAGAATTACAATAATTTTTTTTAGGCTACAAAAACTATATTCTGATCACCCCTATGGCGAGTCACATTTAAATTTTGCCAAACATGTATAAAGCCTTACATTTCTTTTCATTTTTTCAACCTGGCGATTTATTTGGCGACCGGCCCTTTTATAACGTTGCTGTTACAGCACAGTTTGTTATCTAAACAATGTGTTCTTGATGTACACTAGTGAAAATTGTGTCATGAACTATATTTGTGCAAACATGGAAACAACCCAAACATTCAAACTGTACTTTAGTAATATGTCAAGCTGCAAAATGGAAATTTATATTTTTTTATTCATATTTATTATTTTTATTATTCGTTGTGACCAAGAAGTATTAAAATATATATTGAAACGTAAGTAAAAGGAAGTCGCATACAATTTGTATGCAATGTGCATTTTAATGTTTCAGTATTTTACTCTCCCACATTCCTCTTTTTTGTTCATGGATATTTATTGATTTTGAGATCTTGTTACAAATAAACTGTAGAGTGTTAGTACAAGTGTTATTTGAATTTTAAGCATAAACAAATTTGAATGTTCTACCTTTCTACCTTTTTAAGGACGTTCTACCTTTGTAAGGTGACCACCTGTATAAGGTGACCAGTTTTGTCGTTCCCGAGGGTGGTCACATTAGGCAGGTTCCACTGTATTTTCAAATGTTTGACACATTTTAAGGCAAAATGGTCAAACTCTGTGCATAACCTGGTAAATGTGTGGGGATAATTTTACTGTTTGGAAATTTTGAGTACAGAAGCAATATAAAAATTTAAATTTCCTATTGATTTAGATTAAATCAAGGGAAAATTTTAATCGACACCATAATATTTTTGTATCTTTTTTAACAAAATTTTGTAGCTTATTATATATGTTTTTGATCAATACTCAGGGAATGAAAGAATGACTTACACTCTGCATAGTATATATGCAGTGAAACCCCGCTATAACGATATTAGATACATTGATAAATCGCTCTATAACAATAAAATTTTGAGGTCTTGCGGAATTTCCATACACTATATTTTCTCCCAGATAAAACGATAATTTCATTTGGTCCCTCAAGTATCGTTATATATATAGTATATATACATATATGAAAAATTATTTATAACCCTATGAATATCCTCCAGAAAGTCCATGTCTAGATAAAGTATAAATAATTAACAAAATAAAGATACGTAGATGGCCAAGCTTAATCAAAGAAAGTTAGTGCAGTAAATCTATAGGTTTTTTGCTCGGTGTCTGGAGATTCACATATCACGTTCTGACATGGAATCTGAATCTCCAGACACCGAGACAGAAATCTATAAATTTATTCCACCGATCTCCCCCTGATGAAGCTTGGCTGTTTATGTATATATTTACTTTGTTATTAATTATATTTTACATGGACAAGCATTTTCTGGTGAATTTTCACAGGTTTATAAATATTTTTTTCATATACACTCGATCCCGCTAAAAGGAATAGCAAAATTGCCACGAAAAATTATTCTAATATGCGGGATATACCATTATTCGAGATCACGCAACACCTCCCAGATCTACAATGCCTGAGAACAGAAACTTTTACGTCATCACTAGGTCCATTGAAATGACGTCATCACACACATTTATTTTCACAAAGTAAAACTATTCAAAGTTTGCGGTGAATTTACACCCGCATAAAACATTTTAATGATTTAAGATAGAAAATAAATTTTACGAGAAATAGGAAATTTTAACTATCACTAATTATATAATATGATTTAGAAGTAGATCCCAATAAATTATTTTTTATCACAAAGTTATTTTAATTTTTATCTTTAACTTAAGATATTTTCTCTAATTTGTATCATTTACCAGAAATTTTAAATACTTTTGTGAAAATAAAACTGTGATGACGTCATCTTAGAAGACCTAGTGATGACGTAAAAACTTCTGTTCTCAGGCCTTCTTTAACTAGGAGGTGTTGGATCATGCCGACTATATACAACGGCTTGGTACATTGAAAGTGCATTACATTAAGCTGGATATTCTTTTAACCGATATTTTACTGAGCGGACTTGACAGTAGTTCCATATTTCATAATTAAGCAACAGTTCAATGACGCTTGTAGTATCACGTGTTTATTTTATGTTTCAATTTTTCTTTACTTGAAATATATATGCATATATATACAGGATAATTCGCTACCAGACTGACAAATTTGCAGGCAGGGGTGTAGGAGGTACAGAGACGGTTCAGAATCACATAGAAATGAGGGAGAGGAAACATGTCTTCATGTACCTGCTAATAATCCTTTTAGAAGAAGTGTTGGAGTGTGCGTCTAATTTCTAAACCAAAAATAAAACCCTCTTCACGGCCCTTGAACCCAAACCAAAATAAGTCAGTTATGTAAAGAACTTCTAAAAACTGTGCCTGTTTCTTCACAAGCTTCACTAAATACTGCAATAAACGAAAAATTTATGGTTTTCAATGAAATTTTCGGGAAAAATTCCTGTACAGCAAAATATTTTAAAGCGTGACGCATTTTGTAAAATATTGGATTTTTAAATACAGGTTTACAGTTATGTACAGTACAGCTTGCAAAAGATGTATGCTAATCTTCAAGTACCTGATATAATTAGTTAATTTGTATTTGCCTTCGAAACTGACGTGAAGTTTTTTTAGAACCGCAGTATCAAGTGATAAATTCCAATTTTGTACCTAAGTTAAAGTATTCTTGTAAAATTCATACAATGAGAAAATTATAACTCCAGTATTTTACCTCCGTGCATTTGCGCGCTTAAATTTCGGTTCAGTATTGGATCTGTACTTAACACAGGAAGAGATCGAAAATTCCCAAAATGTACGTTAACAATAAAGTGGGTGAATCCAAGGTAAACGAGGGCACTTTGCTGTGAAAAAGACTTGAGAAAATACTGTTAATGTTTAAGAGGGGAGCAAATATATATGATAGTTATATGAAGTTATATGAAGAGGACGTTTCCGACCCCGAATTGTTATGTGATTCCTAACCGTCTCTTTACAACCTACACCCACTGCTAGTTTTTCTGTCTGGTAGCAATCACCCTGTATATATAAATTATGTGTGTGTGTGTGTGTGTGTGTGTGTGTGTGTGTGTGTGTATAAATGTATATTATTATCACTTTTTATTCATATATATATTACAACTAGGAGATATTTATAATTAAAAACTTTGTGAAATAACACTAAAAAAGGTACTTATCTACTATAAGATCACTATAAGGAATAGAAAAAGCTATTCCTTCTTCAGTTGCAAAATAGTTCCAATATTCACACTCTCTTTCAGCCTCTTCTGCTAATATTACAGTTTCTTCCAACCCGAGGTTTTTTTTTTTTTTTTTTAACGAGTATATGAAACGTCTTTTTTTTGACACAGTATGACTTTTATTTTAAATAGATGCTTTCAGGTTTAATAATATAAATCCTCAAAATCTACGGTATGCATTTCTATCAGATAATGAAAGTACCAAACGAATGTGGGTCGAGATATGGTAGGTAACTTACAGATGTTACCAATGAAAGACAGTAAATTTCTATTGTAGTATAACTCATGTGGAAAACTGCATGTTTGTCCTTTATAGAAAATATGTAATTTCTACAGACAGTATTATAGATTGTAATACAGTAATTGGACATTTATAGAAATATTATAAATACTTTTCAGATCAAACGAGTGTACAAATTTCGCAAAGTTCCATTTATATAGAACCTAATGCATATGGTAAAACTTTGGTTTAGGAGATATCGTGAAAACATGTTCTTTTAGGTAGCATTACAAAAATTGTAGGACCTTAGCAGTTTATCTGCATACGTAAATATGTCCCCTTATTTAAAGAAATGTACTTCTTTCACAAATGTATGTATATATATAGCATGAAGTACGGTGTATATCTATATATATGCACCGAATAGCCATTACATTATGAACACCCACACATTTTTCAATGAACTCGTCTGGATGGCATGGAGAGCACATAATGATTGAAATACATCTTTATTTACATTATGTGGGAATGGTGTGGTGGTCTAATTTTGTTATGGTTAAAATTTGATGAAAACTAAAGCCTAAGATGATCGTACAGTGGTATTATGCCGCGCATAACCTGCCTGGCAAGTACTCCTAGGATTACGCTGAAAAAATGAAAAATGATTGACATACACCAAAAAACTAAAAAAAACTAAAGACTCTATGAATTGCAAATAAATTCCATTTATTCTTAGTCATTCCACTAATATTAATTAAAAGACGATATTGACATAATTTTAAACTCAAAACATGTCTGGGGGAGATGTGGTTTTGGAGGATAAGGGGTATCCACAAAAGGTTTGAAACACCAATAATAAATAAATTATTTGGGATATTCACCATTATGATGAGGTAGCCATCTTTACACAGGACACGATCGACGCGTGCACTATTGGAACCGCTTTCTTTCTCTTAAGCCATCATCAAGCCACCGATTCCATGTTTTTTTTTTTTTTAACACAACTTGATCATATTGATTCGAAGCACACACACTGATTTTTTTTAAGCCCGTTCACACCTTCTCCAACACTCTCTTCTGCTTCTTCTCTCTAGCACACTCGTTCTGTCGTCTTTTTTCTTCTCCCACGGGGCTGTTTCCTTTTTTCTTACCCCCTCTTACATCATTGGCTGGAGTTTCTGATTTGTTCGTATCGGGGAATTAATGCATCCTCTCGTCGAATCCCAGACATGTAGGTGGGTCATCGGGGAATATACCCCGCCAAATTTGCATATCATTTTCGGCCATAAATATTTTCGGCCATAAATATTTTAACGTTGACAGTTCATTGTGCTATAGTGTCCAGACTGTCCATTGCCTGGCGCCTCTTCTAATTTACGGTCCACTTGTGTGGTCTTCCCATGGGAACCGTCTCAAAATTATATTTTACTGCTGTTTCACTCCACCACATCTCTCCCCCGTGTACATAAAAAAAACAAGAAAAAAAAATATTCAATGTCCACAGTTACTAGTTCATTACACGTAGCTACACATGTGCTACGTTTTAAAATTCGGCACTTGTCCTGTATAGTCCATGCGATATAGTCCATCATACGTGGCAAATTATGTGCTACGTTCTACCGTTTAGTAGTTGGAGTTTAGTCCATACACAATAGTCCATCACGCGTAGCTACACACGGCGAAAGTCTCAGTTGTGATACATTTGTTCTCCCGTTGTGTCTCAAGCATTTTGTGGTTTCACGTGAACATTTTCGTTTTCCTTTGCGGCTTTGTTTTGTCAGATTTTGTTAAATCTGGCAGTATCGATAATGTTTCCGAACCACTTTGCATTAATAACATTAATGAGTTACCTTTGTATCTTGTTTCTCAATTTCTTCAAAATAATATATTGTACACCAATGGGATTGTACACACATTATTATGTTTAATCACACATTCTGTACCAACATGTACCATATTTATATTATTAGAGATGGATATATATATATTAAGAATAACATACAATATCATGTGTGTCTATTACTTGTTACACATATATATTTATCTGCATATCATAAAAAATACTCGTCTTCCTTCCCTTTTTTTTTTTTTTTTTTTTATTATTATTATTATTATTATTATTTTTTTTTTTTTTTTTTTTTGCTCAGACAGGGGATTCATTCCTATATTGCACACCCTTTTATTTATACGGTAAACCTCACGTACAACTGTTCCAAAATATCTAGCCATAATCATCGATGCGTTCTTATTTACTCATTCAATTCATTTCTAAATTCCCACGTCTCTACCTGTAAAAGAGTTTCACCGCTAAATCCGTGCGTTCTGGAACTACCCTCTCTCCTCTTGTATTCCTTTTAAGCAGATCCTTCCGGCTGCGAAACTGTTTGTCGCTTGATAATCGGGACTCATGGTTGAAATTTCCGGTTTTTCACTGCGTATAATACATCCGCGCGTTTGGAAAAGGGGGAAACTGTAGCTCGACGACTCAACTCGTGCTGCATGCAACCGGTTTATCTCCTGCGCCTGGAGTGACTCGGCACATTTTTCGCCTGTGTTCTTTTAGGATGTCAACGTCGTGTAGAGGTAAGTGATTGTTATTTAATTATTTTGTTAATGAAAGCTTATGCCGCCCTATTAACTGTAATTTTGTAAAGAGAAACAAACTTAACGTTACTATTCTTACGCATTATTTGTAAAGAGCCGTTCTGCATGTCAAGTCCATGCGGTCTGATAGGTTATTATTCTGTGAAATCCCTATGTTTACTTTAAAATAAATAGTCTTCTATTATTCTAGAGCGCGTCTTACTCATCGTGGCTATTGCCTGCAATTGCCCGATAAGTACCAAAATCCAAGGGGAAATCTGCAGCTTTCCGTCCCAGGTACTCTGGTGACGCAACTCAATAATTTTATTCTAACTTGTATTAATTAAAATTTGATTAGTAAAATTACTGTACTATGTATTTGTCTCGCCTATAGCTGTATGTCCGGTATTTATTTATATGCATATTTTTGTCTTTTCATATTGCCCTTCTCTTGCATCCTATGCGTGACATCCGACCGAACGACTCGCCGCAAATCCGAACGAACGACTCGCCCCCATGGGAATGACTCCCTGCCGGTTTGTTTACCAACAGCAAAAGCCAAACGACAACACCAGCTGATGCCTTGCTAACTTGTGTTTTACTTTTTATTTATTTATTTTCTTTTTTTTTATTTTTTTTTTATTTTAACATACGTATGTGTGTGCCTGTTATCTTATTGCTTGCTATTATTATCAACATTATTATATTTTGTCCGTCTCTTTTTTTTTGTTGTTGTTGTTGTTGTTGTTAACATTCCCTTCATTTTCAGCTTAGCTTTTCTGCAGTGCACAAGGTTACACGGGATATCCCTTTTGATTATATATATATCATGTCATTATTATTATAATTCTTATTATTATTACTGTTATGATTAGCTAAATTCAATTGCCTTCCAGGTCGCGTTTTTCTCTTTTCCTATCAGTTTTGTAATTCTTGTGTTCGGTTTTCCTTTCACAGAGATTCCAATCCGTTAATCAGCTATTTACGCAATTGAAAATCAACAATCATGAAAAGCAACCCTCTGGACCTCACAACTCGGCTACTGGTAAGAACCCCCTTTTTTTTTTTTTTTTTGAATTTTTTTTTTCTTATGTTTGTGCTGTTTCTCGCCCCTTCCGGGAGCGGTTGCGTAACCAATAACCATGGGTGGGGGTTTTTGACTCGTCAGAGTCTGTTTCTTGTGTCTGGGGTTTTACCCGAAAAATGAGGTTTTTATGGACTTTTTTCGATTCTACATGAGGTTTATTCACTTCTTTAAGTAACAAATTATTATTACGAAATAGTTTCATTACCCTATAAGGGCCGGTAAAAATGGGGTCAAATTTACACTTCTTGTGCATATTTCTCATGTATACCAAATCCCCTATGTGGATTGGAGTATGTTTAGCGGGTTTTTCTAAGTTCTGCGGTTTAGCCGCTTTTTCTTGAAATATCCAGGCCTGTTGTCTGTTATTTAAATTCTGCTTAATTAATTTGTCCACAAATATTTGTATTTCCTCCTGGGACCAACTTGATTCGAAAATATTTTGTCCCTGTACGTCAGTTGTATTGTCCAGGGGTATTTTAATGTCACGACCCAGAAATAGTAACGCCGGCGGGAAATTCGTCGCCCTGTGTTTAGAGGCGTTGTAATAGAGCTGCGCCCATACACTTGCATCTTCCCATTCAAAAGTGTTCTCTGCTATGCATCGAATACACTGCTGAAGCGTGCCTTGTGCGCGCTCTACCGTCCCATTCGATTGTGGGTGGTAGATCGACGAAAAACGACTCTCTATATTGAGAGATTTTAAAAAACTCCTTAATTCCTTTGATCTAAATTGAGGTCCGTTATCCGATATAATCGTATCTGGAAGCCCAAAACGAGAAAAATAACTTTGTAAACATTGAACTATTTGATCTGCAGTGATTTTTCTACATGGAAATAATTCTATATACCTTGAGAAACTGTCAACCACTGAAAAAAAAAAAAACAATTGCCTCTGACACTGCGAGGCAGCTTCCCAACAATATCTATATGTAGGCACTTTCCCGGAAGTGTTGCTCGGTCCATTTTTTGTCTCGCCGTAGCGGAAATGTGCCTGTTTTTGAATTGTGCACATCTGTGACAGTTATCGATAAACGTCTTTACGTCGTCAAATAAGTTGCCCCAAGTGTAATATTTTTTAATAAAATCGATCGTTTTTTGTCTGCCGAAATGTGTTGCGTGTGCAATTTTGATCACGGACTGTTTTAAAGCATGAGGGATCACAATTAAATCTATTCCTGCCCTCTCTCGCGTGGCTTTTTCCCTATAACGAAGAATTCCATGTGTATCGAGATAGTAATTTTTGAACTTAGGACTTTTAGGGGTTTTTTCGCGGACGTGTGGTATTATTTTGTTCAATAATTCATCGTTCTGTTGTTCCTGTTTTATTTTTTCGGTCGTTAAATCCTTCTTCCCTTCGAAGATTTGTGCCGTTATGTTATTTACCTGTTCTTCTTGTAAGATGTATCGGGACAAATAATCCGCGGGGTTTTCCTCACCCTTTATATGTTGAAATTTAAACGTAAATTCACTTAAAAATAATAGCCACCTTGCGGTGATATCGGATTGCTGCGTTAGATCTAAATGGTATTTCAATGATTTCGCGTCACTAATTAATACAAACTCATGGTTCCATAAATAATTGCGAAAATGTCTCACCGCTTCATAAATTGCCATTAGTTCCAGTTTAAGAGATGAGTATCGTTTTTCCGCATTTTTTAAAATTCTGCTAAAAAATTTGACTGGTGTTCTGCCTTCTGGCCGATCCTGCATTAAAATACCATTAATGGCCGTGTTGGATGCATCGGTTGCTAACAGGAATGGTTTTGCAAAATCAATTTTGGTAATTCTTGGTTTTTCTAAAATGATCTGTTGTATGTTCGCGAAACTATCCTGACACTCTTCCGACCATTCAAATTTTTTGGTCTTTCTTGTGAGCTGCACAATCGGTGCAATAATTTGGGAATATTGTGGAATAATCGTTCTGAAGTAATTTGTCATCCCTAAAAATGATTGAATCTCTTTAACTGACTTAGGTGTTTTAAATTTTGTGATTTTCACGATGTTTTTTGGGTCTGGGGAAATCCCTACTTCGTCCACTTGGAATCCTAAACATGTGATATTTTTTCGGGCTATTCTGATTTTTGACGGGTCCAATGTTAAATTAAACTCTTTGAGCTTTTGGAATATTAAAGTCATTTTTTTTCGTAATTCTTCGAGGGAATTAGCTGGTATAATTATATCGTCTAGGTAGAAATTTATCTTCGTTTCTCTCATACCTCCCAGCACCGTATTCATGAGTTGGGTGAAGTAACTGGCGCTGTTTCGCAAGCCAAAGGGTAGTCTCGTGTGTCTAAAATTTCCTCGGTGGGTAATTATTGCACATTTCTCTCGCTCTGCCTCCGGTAATGCTATTTGAAAAAACGCAGATTTAAGATCCATAGTCGTGTACCATTTGAATCCGGCAACTTCTTGTAAGATATCTTCAATATGTGGGATATATGTTTTATAAGGTTCAGTGATGTTATTTAATAATCGAAAATCTGTCGCCATTCGGTATTTAGGGGTTTTATTTTCCTCACTTGTTTGCTTTTTAACGAAGATTATTGGGAACGCGTAACCCCCGTCGGATGGTTCGAGTATACCCGCTTCTAATAGCTCGTCTATTTCGCGGTCTGCGAGCGTTTTCATGTTTTGCGGTATTGGGTACGGTCTACATTGGATAGGGTAATTGTGGGCTAATTTGATTTGCGGTTTCACAGCGTCTGTCACTCCTAATGTTTTATAAGAGGTAGAGAATACCTGATAGTTTTCTTGTAGCATTTTTTTAAATATACGCTGTTGGTCTTCCGGTAAATGATCTAAATCAAAAGTCGCCTCTTCGAATTCCTTTTTTCTCAAGTTTAGGATATTGTCCCTATCATTAGTTGTTTGTGCACAATAATTCATTCCTACTTCTGTACCTTGTGATGACTCCCTTATCTGCCGAACGTTCTGCGGTTCTATGATTTTCGCGACTTTCATGTTTTTTTGTAAATGTTTCGTGGTGTTGGTGTTATTTTCGAAAATCATTTGTAACGACTTATCTGTTTTTTGTTGGATGATGCATATCTGTTCCTTTTGGAATTTGGGTATGACTTGAATGTTGCTTTCATTTTGTTGCTTTTCAATAGGTCGATCTGTTTTTAAATTCACTATTTTTGTGTCCGCGGGCGGAATCAGTACTTTCCGTGCTATTCGAATGAAATTATTAATCTCCTCCGTCTTATCATTTTCTTCCCTTAGCTCCGTATTTTTGGTCTCTGATTTATTAATTGGAATTTCTTCATTATTTATTGTTATGCTATTTTGTTTCGTATTTAAAATTACTTTATTATTAATCATGAAGTCGTAACCTAATATGATTGGGTATTGTGGGTTCATTGCGAAGTTTGCCACGAAGAAGGTGTTATTGCATTTTTTATGCCCTATTTTAAATGAAAACTTCACGGCTTTTAGAAAAGGTACAGTTTGTTGTGTCACAGATTTTATTGTTACCTGTCTGGAAATAAAGTTTATTTTTATTTTACTTTTTATTCCTTCAAATATTTCGTTATTTATTAAACTAATTCCTGCTCCTGAATCAATGAGTGCAGCATATTCTTCATCCCCAATGTTAAGCGTTACTAGTGGTAATTTAATTACATTTTGCTCGTTGTCACTCACCGACATTATATACCTATGGTTCTCTTGTTGTTTGCGTTTATTATCATTTATTTCTTTCGTACTATTTTGTGCTTCTATCATTTGATTTTTATTTTTGTTTTTATGGTCAATATTTACTTTGGTAGCCTCGAGTTTCGTTCTATGGGATCCCAACCTCTGATTATTATTTATCTGTTGCCTCTGGGACCCCTGTATGAGTTTAAATTCTTATAGTCCCTGTTTCCATTGTTGTTCGTTCTGCGGAAATTTGGTTGCTGTCGACCGTCCGCGGGAATTCTTTCCCAGCATGTCTGAGCGGAGTGGTTCGACTTTCCGCATATTTGGCAGATAATTGCAACTTGTTTATAACTACTATTATGTTGATTAACTGGTTGCCTTCTATTTCGGGGATTGAACCAGCAGTCTGTGTCTGTGTGATTTTGTTTTTTACAAAAAGAGCATGATTTCAATGGATTGGATTTTTCATTCACTTGAGAAATCTCGAGTGCCTGAATTTTATCCTCAAACTCTTTTATTTTATCTTTTAATTGCGCGATTTCTAAGTCCTTCAATAGACCAGTAACGTCTGATTTCTGTACGTCAATATTGTTTATGTCCTCTTCTTCATTAAAAATTCTCTCCAGCCTGATTGCCAACTCAACCGCCTCGTCAAAGTGTTTTATGTTTTCTTTTAAAATTTCTCTTCTAATTTCCGGACGTACCGCTTCCGTGAATTTCGCGAGCATGATGTGGTTCTTTATCTTATCTGTTTCCTCTGACGGCTTATCGATCCCTAAAAATGCTTCAGTCTTTTCAGAAATTATGTCCCTTAGTTGTATAATCGATGTTTTCGGGGTTTGCCTAATTGCATTAAATTCCGCGTGAACTTCCGAAGCTGATTTTATTTCCCTAAATCTTTGGAGAATCGCTTTTTTCAGGTATTCGTAATTGTTTCCGTCTTTCGTCTCTTTTAGACCTAGTATAAATGCTTTTGCCTTACCTTTGAGGCATGTCTTTAAAATTATGCCTTTCTGCTCATTTGACCAATCGGTGAGAGCAGCTACGTTTTCAAATTCGCTGAAAAATTGCTTTGGGTTCTCGAGACTATCAGCCGAATATCGGGGCAATAGAGGGATTAGTCCCGTGTCTGGCGTTTTGTTATGCTGGCTTTGTGCCGAACTTTGGGTATTTCGATTCCTAAGAGACTCTGGCGAATCCTGTCTAACTCTGGGACGACCCATTTTTTTTTTTTTTTTTTTTTTTACTTTAAATATTTACAGATACTATTTTACCTATTTTAACACTATATGTTCCGTTACCTTATACATATACAAAATGCACTTTGACACTTTCAACATACACATAAATGAAAAATATTGTACATGAATACATACATATTAAGCAAGTACTAATTCAATTGTTCAGTTCTACTGATTGTTGCATAATATTCCATCAATAAAATATTTATTTATTTATTTTATTTATTTACTTAATTTTATTTATTTTAATTTTTCTATATGTCAATACGTTGTAATGACTACAAACTATCTTATTCACAACATTCTTTCTATTAGAGAAATTAATTGTTTTAACAAAAATACCTTCTTTGTCACCTTTAAAATCAAAGTTCTTTCGTATATATATATATATATATATATATATTTTTTTTTGCAGCAGTATATTAACACTTACAAAACACAAATAAAATATTCAAAGAATATCAATGCATGTTTTTTTTTTTTTTTTTTGAAACTGAGAAACAAGATAGTAACTTCGTTATTATGATGCACAATTTCTCTCCCAGACTTTGTTTTATTTTTGAAAAATCTACTATATATATTTATTATTATTATTATCATTAATTTAACTATCATTTGAGTTACTAGGAGTACATAAAATTGCCTTTTTTCTACGGCACCATTATGTGGTGGATTAATTTTGTTATGGTTAAAATTTGATGAAAACTAAAGCCTAAGATGATCGTACAGTGGTATTATGCCGCGCATAACCTGCCTGGCAAGTACTCCTAGGATTACGCTGAAAAAATGAAAAATGATTGACATACACCAAAAAACTAAAAAAAACTAAAGACTCTATGAATTGCAAATAAATTCCATTTATTCTTAGTCATTCCACTAATATTAATTAAAAGACGATATTGACATAATTTTAAACTCAAAACATGTCTGGGGGAGATGTGGTTTTGGAGGATAAGGGGTATCCACAAAAGGTTTGAAACACCAATAATAAATAAATTATTTGGGATATTCACCATTATGATGAGGTAGCCATCTTTACACAGGACACGATCGACGCGTGCACTATTGGAACCGCTTTCTTTCTCTTAAGCCATCATCAAGCCACCGATTCCATGTTTTTTTTTTTTAACACAACTTGATCATATTGATTCGAAGCACACACACTGATTTTTTTTAAGCCCGTTCACACCTTCTCCAACACTCTCTTCTGCTTCTTCTCTCTAGCACACTCGTTCTGTCGTCTTTTTTCTTCTCCCACGGGGCTGTTTCCTTTTTTCTTACCCCCTCTTACATCATTGGCTGGAGTTTCTGATTTGTTCGTATCGGGGAATTAATGCATCCTCTCGTCGAATCCCAGACATGTAGGTGGGTCATCGGGGAATATACCCCGCCAAATTTGCATATCATTTTCGGCCATAAATATTTCGGCCATAAATATTTTAACGTTGACAGTTCATTGTGCTATAGTGTCCAGACTGTCCATTGCCTGGCGCCTCTTCTAATTTACGGTCCACTTGTGTGGTCTTCCCATGGGAACCGTCTCAAAATTATATTTTACTGCTGTTTTACTCCGTCTCAAAATTATATTTTACTGCTGTTTCACTCCGCCACAAATGGTATTAAACTGTTGCTGGAGAAGGTAAGGAATCGTTCTTGCATTTACGTTTGTGAGTGATGGGAAATTTTGTTGACCTAAGCAAATTTGATAGAGGACCGAATGTAATGGCCCGAAAACTCGGAACGTGTAGCACCGAGACTGCACGACTGGTCGGTTGTTCACGATCTGACGTTGTTAGTATTAATAAAAAGTGTATTTATGACTGTGAATAGACGCCAAGATGATGGGCATCCACGCATCATCCAAGAAAAAGGAAGCCGAAGACTTTCCCGCCAAGTACAACAAAATCGGCGGCAGACAGTGGCTCAGCCGACAGCCCAGTACAATGTAGGTCCAAGTATAAGTACTTCGGAACACACAATTCAGCAGATACTGTTAGATATGGAACTGCATAGCAAACGTCCCACACTTTTGTCTCCGTTTACCAATTGTCATTCTCAACTACAGCTGCAGTGGGCACGGGAACATCGAGACTGGACTACGGATATGTAGAAGAGAGTTGCCTGGTAGGATGAATCCCGGTTTCTGAATCCTCACGCTGATGGTCGTGTCAGGGTACGCCGTCTTCCAGGAGAACAGCTGCTCCTCTCTTCCCGGCAACTCAGAGCTCAAACACCACCCTGTTCCGATATCCCGACACTGTGTGGCTGCTGCTTAAATATTTGATACAACCTGTCTCCAGTATCTACCAAGAACTCGTGGCATCCATTCCCAGCCGAGTTGCAGCTGTTTTGAAGGCTAAAGGTGGCGCATCACGTTATTGAGTGAATGTTCATTATGGAATGGTTCTTCGGTGTATACACATAAAAGTTTAAGCGTTTGGCACGTATGAAAAAATCTCTTTAAGGCTTTCTCAAAAACCACGAAATGGAAATAAATAAACTACAAAATTGAAATACAAAATACCAAGCGTCATGAGAGGCAAATTCTTTCTGTTGGTTACTAATTGTGTACATCAAAAACTTTAATGCATTACCTGCATCTCAAGATAAAATGTACCATGTCCCATACTTTCTGTCTTATGCTTGTTTGCAATCAGGGATAGATTTCTGAGAAATCCTGAATTATACATGTACATAAATGTACTGAATATTTCAGATTGAAATAGATCTTTATTTTACATTATATTTGACAAGATTTTGAAAAAAGTTAAAAAAGGAGACGTTATACTAAAATAAATAATATATTTTTAGTATTTATGATTTTATACCGTCAGATATCTATTTTCTAAACAGTTATACTGCCAAACGAAAGTTCGGGAATTAAAGCGACACATTCGCAAAAACGGCTGTCAAAACTTAAACTGCTGCTGTGTTTGTACTAGTGCATAAATACAAGAGTTGAACAATTTCTAAATTAAACTTCAGGCCATCATTTTCCCCATATTTACACTTCACTTGGTTCACGAAAATATATTATTCCCTATGTCATTTTGCATTTACTTTGTTTTATTTATGATGTACAAATAAAAATCCAATTCAAAAAGTACTAAATTTTTCTTCAGTGCTAACTTAGACGCTTGCATAAACTGAAAATACGACTATACTAATGCTACCAGACATACGGAAAGTTCAATTATTAATTTTGATTTATGACTACCAAAACTAAGAAAGTTGACTTTGAAAGTGCGTAGCATACATACACATTAATTAACGGCGGATACAAGACATTTTAGGAAGATTAAACATTAACTAGAATATATTATACCGAAACTTCTCTTGTAGGAAATTGTGAATTGCAGGAAAATATGCCTGGGTAAAGAGTGATAGGCGTTATTGTTGCATGAGAGTAAGACTCAAAACATATTGCTCAAAGAAAATGAATGTCATATAATTCAAAAGTAATATTGTAACTGGCTACTTTTAAATTATCAGGTATAAATAAAAATACTACAAAAAATAGTTAATTGTAAAATACTTTATTAGAGCAGGAAAACTATCCATCCCGTTTTTCCGACAACATGAAAAATCATATCTCAGACATTCTTTATATCTTCAACGAATGCAGATATATGATATCAACAAATTCAGTGACAAGGTCGATCAGATCAATTACAATTGTATATGTATATTTACAAAATTTTCAGAAAAATGTTGCTAATATTGAAAGAATGAAGTTTAAATTATTCAAAATCATCATGAAGTGTCTCACATTACTATTTGGATTGTTCTGAATTATTTTTTTCTAGTTCTTTGTATTATTTTTCTTGGTTTAACTTTTCATGTGCACCATAAACTTGCAACTGTATACTGCATTCAAATTAGTTACCTGAATTCACTTAAGTTTTTATATATCTTTTAACCCCATTATATATGGATACACGTGAATATTTTTTTTCATTTACGAATTGCTGTATCTGAAAGCAAACATTTGTATCCCTAATTCTCCCATTAAGGAATTCAGAAACACATGGTACTTTTCACAAATAATAAATCAGGATTTGTACTTATTCAAATCATTAATAAATTAAGTCATGTATCTAGTACATGTGCGCTTACTGCATTTCAAATCACAAGAGTCTATCAGGTGGAATCTATATGAATCTATTTAATTATAAAAATACATCATAAGAGCACTTTTAATTGGACTGAAATTAAGTGGATTGTGATATCCTACTAAAAGATCAAATAATTGCACACCATCGAAAAACTAAAAAATCAATTACAACGTTTACTTCAGCTATGCTATCAATTATGCTATCGACTAATCCTGGATTTTAATTATAATAATGAATTTGCATTAACTTTATTAAACTCCCCAATTGCTTTCCCAGCTCAAAATTTTAATTATAATTAGTTTACGTGGAGATCACTTTTTTTTCTTTATGTATTCCAAGTTCAAGAACATTTTATTTTTTTGAAAAATTGTAATGTAATAAAAATGGTTTCGGTGATTTTGTAAGACTGGTGCAAAAAATCCATTATGAAATTTAATCTCTCTCCTAATAAAAATATAAAATACAAATCAGGATTATCCCTATACAGAATAAAAGCTTTGTTCTGTGTGTATTCGCTAAGGTGCCAAAATATTTGAAACATATTCGAATATTTTTCGCGTATTTTATGCTTCGACAAACTGAATTTTCATCCGGAAACGATATTTTTATATTATCAAGAAGTCCAGAGAATACTGATCAGCAGAACGTTATTGACTCGATGATGAATTACTATAAGAGAGGTGTATAAAAGAACTTTAAAACGCTAAAAATTGTATTTTATAAACAGCGGTTGACTAATTTAATTTTTTTTTAAACATTCATTTTCAGAGCCAAAATTTAAATAATTTTTTTTCCCATTAGTTTGCTGATATAAACGACAATTTGTCAGGATTAATATAACATCCGTACTGTAATTTTAAGAATTTGTTTTTGTACTTTGATTATTTTCCCAAGTAACTGGTTGGCTTATTTAACCATTGCGTCGAAGAAAACTGGAATCTAATGTATTTGTTAAGTTACTTAACGGTGTAGTTCGAAAAAATCATGTGATTTTGGTACATAAGTACATATAAACTAATTATGTTAGGCACTTCAAATTTTGAAACTCTCTCTTTACAAGCTGTACTACATACAGAAATAAACAATAAACCTGTATCGGTTTCAAAACTTTCAGAAAAAATTCTTAAAAATCGGAAATTTTCACAAAACGTGTCACTCTTCGAAAAATCCTGCAGCTCCGATCCATGTTTAAGAATTTTTTCTGAAAATTTCACAAAAGGCACAGCTTTTTCACTTATTGCAGTGTGTAAAGCAACTTATGAAGAACCATCTGGAATTTTTTGGAGACCATGGTGCTATTAGTTTATTTCAATTTGTGTACCAGAGTTTCAAGTTGTGAAAACAGAGTTTTTTTTCTTCGGGGAACAGCTTTAATAGAATTTTCAGAATGCACAACCAGACATAAGGAAAAGAACTTTAAAAACGTATACTATAGAGGGTGTCCAAAAAAAGTTGGTAACGGTCTTTAATTCTTTATTTATTAGAGAAAAGTGTGCAATGAAAATTGAAAAAAAAATTCAAAATGAGGTCGGAAATAAGACTCCGTCAAGAAAAAATCCCTCTATGTCATTTACAAAAAGTTATACTTTTTAAATTTGTATATGATCCCCGTACAAAAAGATTCCCGATTAGCAAAACGTGCCCGTTCACTAATGAGGTGAAGTACGAAATTTCAGCCTTTCATCATACATCTCAGAGATATCTTTAAAGAAAGATTATCGGGGACTATACATGATTTTGAATGTAAACATTTATTGCTAAAGTATAAAAAAGGATTTTTTTCGTAAAATCTGTACGACCCTTAAAATGTGATAATTCGACGTGATTTTTTTACTTTCGAGAACCATTGAAAAGTGGTTTAAGTCAGCATTACATTTATCCGGATATCTCTGACACTTTTAAGAATATCATTATCAGATTTTGTGTGTCCCCTCATTAGTGCATGGGGCACATTTTACTAACTTAGAATTGTTTTGTACGGGGGTCGTATGCAAATCTGAAAAGTGTAACTTTTTGAAAATGAACGAGAGGAGTTTTTCGTAGCATAATTTGTTTTCCGACCTTATTTTGAACAGTTTTTTCACTTTACATTACCAACTTATTGGTCATAAATAAAGAATTAAAGCCCGTTATCACCTTTTTGGGACACTCTGTATAGAACTCTTTAAGCATCGTGTCGTTAGCTTTATAATCAGAATTAAACATTTTATATTAAAGAGATTTTTCTATACTTTTAAATTGAGGAGAGTTTAGTAAAATCTGCATACTCTGAAAATAGCTTTTGGTTATTTTTAAACCATTTTTAAGAAGATCGATATTTTCAACGCTGAAATCGATGTATGTTGACTTTCACTAACAATTTTAAAATACTGTATTGTAAAAAACTGTTTACTATGAAGTGTCACTTAAAGAATCTGTCTATCTAAATTTCATTTGATGAATTATTGCATGCTTAAAATTAATGATTACTTTGCATGTTTAATCCATTTCGCTATTTTCAGCGCAAATAATCATTTTCCATTTCAAATGCGTTTAATCATAGAAATGTCGAAGAAATCGGGGAAGTATTAAGCAATCTTTTTACGCTCAAAATTCCTTCAAAATTATTCGAGTAATTTTTCACAATTTTTATATATGTATAAAAATGTTGGCTCATCCTTCACGCAAACTGACAGAAGTGATTGATGCATTGAGCTGCTCACTGTGAAACTTTTCTCGGTCTGCATTAAAGAAAAGGCATTAAAATATTTGCTCTATTTCAGAAAGGATTGCAGGATTACTGTTATTTATGAATTCAATACTTCATAAGATTTCCTCCAAAAATGGGCTATTTATTACGCATTATTTGCTATTTCCTTACATATGCTGTTGTTTGTATAATAAATACAAAAATTTATTGTTTGATAATTTGTTGGTGTGCAAAGGGTATGCGTGTGGAGGGTGTAATGATATAATAAAACTGAAAAAAAAGTTGAATGATGCATAAAGAAACGTTTTCTGCAGACTATTTATTTCAAGCGATATAATATTAAGTGTATTTGCACTTCATTTTTTTAAAAATAGAACTACGTTCCTATGTATAGATTTTTTCATCAACGTTGTAAGTTTTAGTGTTACTCCGTTAGAAAAATAACTGGGTGAATCAACTAAACTAACCGGAATTCCCTTTATGACAGTAAAAACGTGACGTCATAAATAAAAAAAAATATTTAAAATACATAAACTCACACAAAATTTACGTCACTTTTGAAAATAAATGCTCAATTTCCGTGATTGTAAATACCTCATATTGTTTACACAGTTTGACTTTTTTCGCGAGATTAAAATAAATAAACTAATTTTTAACCATGAATGATTTAAATAATAAAAGGTAGTTTCAACAACAGAGACTTCCCGAAAGATTGTTTTAAGTAAAATAGATTGCTTCTATCTCTATTATTTTAGAAATCAAATCTGTTGGTGACTAGTTATTTAAAAATGAATATCCAACTAAAGTTTATGATTTAAACAATCTTCCCAATTTACATAATATAGTGCAACTTTTTCCTCGTTTTGAGCGTCAATTATACATTTTGCACAAAACTTTCCCTATTTCATTTTTTAAAAAGAGGCAGTAGATTATTATACTCTACAGGGTGTCCGAAAAATGTCACAACACGCTTTAATTATTATCTATTTGTAGATAAATGGGAAAAGTCAATTGAAAAAATTGTTCAAAATAAGGTTAGAAAAAAAGACTACGTTTTAAATTTGTATATGATCTTCATTCAAAAAATTTCCAATTAGTAAAATGTGCTCCATAAACGAATAAGGTTATGTTCAAAATTTGAAAATTATGTCCTAAAAAGTACCAGAGATCAGTGTGTTTCGGTAGTAAAAAATTATTAGCATCCACAAACAAAGACTGTTAAGAAGAATGCAAATAGAACTATCGTTTTCTTCGAATTAAAGCATCCACACAAAAGTACGGTACGCCAGTTCACAATTACAAAAAAAATCTTAAAGGATCGTTTTAACAGTGGAAACAAAAATCTCTCTGTAGTGAAGAGGTTAATATGAAGAAAGAATGGGGAACATTATAAGCTACACAGGTTTGATATTTTTCCATTTTGCGGACCCGGCAAAACTGCGGAACCTCTGTAATCTACAATTGGACGAAAATCACTGTGTAAAATCACCCTTTGTATGGGAGATATAATTATGAAAATGAGGTGCAAATGTAGACAAAGGAAGGCTGTAATTTAGAGGAATAAGTATTTTCTTTCTACTCGGTACTATAACGGAAGCAAGAAAAAGAAGTGGTTCTTTACAGTTACCAGAACCTTTTTCTCTTTATGTATAAAAAATGGCTTTGAATTGATGTAGTTTAAGATATTCGAAAATAACAAGCAATCGTTTCATTAATGAGCAAATAGAACTATCTACCAGCAAAAAATTATATAAATACTAATTCAATAAACTTTTTTTTTTTTTCAACGGGCGTGCACTTGCCAATTAGGCATTGTCCACTACAACTTCTCGAAGGGATTGTAGCCAATTTATTATGGGGGCACCCAGTGGGCAGCCAGCATTACCCCCTACGAAGGGATGGACAAGTTAAAATCCATGCCTAAGCCGGGATTCGAGACCGGACCCAACAACAGGCCACGGATAGAGTTCAATGTTTAACTCAAAGAATCGTAAAACGTGCCCCCTGTATTATATAGGGACCCTGTATTATATAGGGTATTATATAGAAATATCTACCAGCAAATAATTATATAAATACTAATTCAATAAACTTTTTTTTTTCAACGGGCGTGCACTTGCCAATTAGGCATTGTCCACTACAACTTCCCGAAGGGATTGTAGCCAATTTATTATGGGAGCACCCAGTGGGTAGCCAGCATTACCCCCTACGAAGGGATGGACAAGTTAAAATCCATGCCTAAGCCGGGATTCGAGACCGGACCCAACAACAGGCCACGGATAGAGTTCAATGTTTAACTCAAAGAATCGTAAAACGTGCCCCCTGTATTATATAGGGACCCTGTATTATATAGGGTATTATATAGAAATATCTACCAGCAAATAATTATATAAATACTAATTCAATAAACTTTTTTTTTTCAACGGGCGTGCACTTGCCAATTAGGCATTGTCCACTACAACTTCCCGAAGGGATTGTAGCCAATTTATTATGGGAGCACCGAGGTGTAGTAGGCAGCATTACCCCCTACGAAGGGATGGACAAGTTAAAATCCATGCCTAAGCCGGGATTCGAGACCGGACCCAACAACAGGCCACGGAGAGAGTTCAATGTTTAACTCAAAGAATCGTAAAACGTGCCCCCTGTATTATATAGGGACCACTAAGGTAAGGGACAACTTTATGATTGAGTTTTATTATTCTTTATTTTTTTAAAGAATGAATGTAAAATATAAATGATCCCCTTAAGATGACGTTATAAAATAAATAAATAATATATATCAATAAATAAATCACAAATACTGTTTCAATTTCCTTTTCATTAATTTGCTAAAATATGAGTTTATGCTTGATGGTGTTTTTTTTTTTTTTTCAAAATTTTGAAACACTGAGTGCTACAGTGCACTTTCAAACGCCAATATAAATGTAAGCCAGAAAACATTTCAAAATTTTAAAATGCAGTTGTTACAAAGTTATTAACCTACTGTTTCAAAAGTTATTGAATGCTTTCAGGTATATTTTAGTGTAAATAAAAGTATGTGACAGGATTTCTATCAAAGATTTGCATATACCGGGTGATCCAGAAGTCAGGACAAACTTTAAAAATTAATAATTCGAAAACGAATCAAGATACAAAGATACGGTTTGCACCAAACGGATGGAAAATAAACCGGGTTTTGTGTAGCAACGAAACGAAAATAGTTCTCTTGGTGTCCAACAGATGGCGCTGTGTGATTTCTGATATAGGATTATGCAAAGCGACAAGCGATATGAAAGGGAGCAACTGGAGCATGTAATGGTAGTCGAAGCTTATACGCATGGAAACTGTCCATAGTTGAGAAAGACCTCTTAGTCAAACTTATTATAAGAATGCGGAAAGTGCCACAGCGGAATTGCGAGCATATCGCTACATGAAGGGAATGTGAAGCAGAAAAGGACCAATAACGTCTTCTGCATTGATTAAAATGATGAAGAAATTTGACTCTACCGGATCTTTGGCGTCACATGCAAGAAATTGTCTTCCCTCAACAGCCGCTGCTGTTGTGAAGCAGACGGTGCAATCCATGTCGGCGATTTCTGCACATGGGGAGAGCAGTGCCCGAGAAGTTTCAAGGCAGACAGGCGTGTCGTACGGAAGTGTGTGGAGAGCACTGCGAATAACTCTGAAACGGTATCCCTATAAGTTGCAACATAACCAAGAACTGAAACCTCCTGACTTCGACTCTCGTCGAGATTTTGCCAATTGGGTATTCAATAAAATGGAAGAGCAGCACGACTGGCTTCACACTGTGCTTTGGACAGATGAGGCGCATTTCACACTTTCTGGCGCTGTTAACACCCACAATTGTCAAGTGTGGACCACAGAAAATCCACATGCATTTGTTGAGGTACCCTTGCAACAGCCTAAAGTAACAGTATGGTGTGGCTTCACTGCTGATTTCGTAATTGGTCCATTTTTTTCGAGGAAGTCACACAGGCGGGTTTCAAAACAGTTTCTGCCACTGGTCCGCGATATGCAGCACTGTTACAGAACAATATTATTCCTGAACTGCAAGCGTGACAGGAACTTCAAACCGTCACCTTTATGCAAGATGGAGCGGCACATCATAGTGCTCTGCATGTGCAACATTTCTCAACAACAACGCTCAACATTTGGGGAGGATCGCATTATCAGTCGCTGCTTTAATCAATCATGGCCTCCAAGATCTCCCGATCTTACGTCCTGTGACTTTCGGCTGTGGGGATTCTTGAAGTTAAAAGTGTACCGCGACCAACCGGCATCACTAGCAGCACTGAAAGATGCCATCCGCCAAAATGTGTCTGCCGTAACGCATGAAATACTACTAAATGCTGTGAACGGTGTGGTGTCTCGTCTCACAACTGTACTTCTGAATGATGGGCAGCACATTGAAAATTTACTGTAGTACCAATTAACTGTAAGTAAGCTGACTTGTAAGTTGTCAACATTTTTTCATTTGTAAATCATCTTTTGGTGAAATAAAACACTATAGCGCCATCTGCTGTTCGCCAATGGAACTATTTTCGTTTCGTTGCCACACAAAACCCGGTTTCTTTTCCATCCGTTTGGTGCAAACCGTATCTGTTTATCTTGATTCGTTTTCGATTTATTAATTTTTAAAGTTTGTCCTGAATTTTTGGATCATCCGGTATTTAACGCATGTAACTAGTTGTGTTAAATTCAACTCTATTTCACAATTCTCGTCAAATTATTCATGCGTATCTACTTAATTATTTATACACTCTCGTTTTCACCCTTATATTTCTCAGGCACTAATAAAATAATATTCATAATTATTAAATTATAACCTTCAATATTCATTTAAGTCCTTAAAATAGCAACTGGGATCATTATTTTGTGGAATACTGAGGGCTTTAGTGATAGCGTATTGTTTACGCCCGCTCGAAATGATATGAATGCAGGGAATTTTTCCTGAAATATGTCCTTTAATTACCAGCGAACTACTTGCATAATACATATTCAGAGACCATTACTTATGACAAACGACCAGTGAATTGTAGTGAAATGATATCTTTGAATAGCGAATTACTTGTAATTACTGCATCTATCGAAGTTGTTTTGTGTTAAATAAAAAATTAAATTAAATAAATGGTGAATAAATATTGTTTTACATATTTTTGCATTAAATGACATTTTTTTTCGGTATTCTCAAATGTAAAAAACATTTATTGTTATATACGTAATATTGTGCATTTCTTTCTTTATCAAAAATATTAAATTTTAGAATATTCATTATTTTTGATTACCTGTCTAACAAACACAAAAACTTTCACTAAGTAAATATATAGCTTTTAGATTCTGGATTAATTCATTTCATGCTCTTCTGATTTTCTTCAGTATTTTAAAAAATAATTTTTAAAATTTATTTCGCGATGAAAACATAAAATAAATAGAAAATATATCCAGACTCTCTAAGAGTAATTTTTTGAAAAGTTTTCTGAAAAAAACTTCGCTTTATCCTAAAACCACAAAGTGTAAAATTATTATTTAAAAAAATATCTTTTGTTAAAAAGTTATAATTTCAGAAATTTTTAAAGTATTTCTTCCGTGAAAGTTTAATAGTTAAAGTATCCTTTTTTTATTGCAAGAAAAGCAGCTGTATTTTTTTTAATAAATTGAATAAAAAATAATATATGTTGTATAGCTTTATACAACATTATTTTAACGTTTGCAATTACTTTATTGCTTTATTCGCTTTATTTGTTTTGGTGGGGGTGTTTAATTAAACACTACATCATTTGAATTACTGACATATATAAAGAAAATAAGAGATTACGATAGGCCGTATATGTTTGCAGACTATTTAGCTTTAATGAAAATGTAGTAGAATATATGAACAAAAGGCAAATTGGGCATATTATCCATGCAAAATTTAAAGGTGCACTTTAAAAAAAGTGAAACAAAATGTCATAAATTGGAAAATGCTATTTACATTTTTCCTTTTAAACAATCAAAAATACTTCTAATTAACATATTAAAAATATAAATGTATTAATTTACAATTTTTGAAAATATATTTATATTATCACTGACATATCTTTACGTAAACCCTTAAAGTATATTTTAAGGTATTCTTTTTAAGAAATTAGAATAGCATTTGTAGAAAATAATAATTAACTAATTAATTAATATGACAACCTGTATAACAATTTTGGTTGTTTGAAAGAAAGGAAAAATACCATTTTCACATTTTCTTTGTACAGAAAAGAGGAAGTATCGTAATGATCACTGAAAACTTTGTTTTTAGATTTTAACCATTCCTGAATGGACTTCCACATGCTTTTACGTGACTTCTCTATGCATAAATGTATATACGAATCTCGCGTAACTTAAAAACGTTTAGCCTAAGAGTGTTGGAATTTGGCATTTCAGCCTGTTGTAACATCTGACTGCGCAATTTTTCAACTGCAATTTTGATTGTAGTTTATTTGTACTACCACCCAAAAAATTTCATCGAACTAAATTGAATGGGACGATAATTGGATTTTGCAGTTCCTTTCACCATAAAAGTTTTTTTTTTTTTCTCAGCCGAGTTAGTAGCTTGCTTGTAGTCTTGACCACTACCAATGTCAGAGATGTTGATCATTTCATTATGGGTGCATAGAAGGTAAACTAATCTTGCCCCATATGAGTGGTCTCCCAATTTTGAACCAATTTCAGATGAGAGACCTTGCACCGGCATTGGTACCCTAAAAGGCATCATTTGAGCATGGAGGATGTTGGAGCCATGATAGATTTTGCATGTGCCTGCTCCCTTTAAAGTGCACGGTCATCAGCAGACATGGTCGAGAGAGGAGGTCACCCTCCTAAGCACTGGCCAAGACGGTGATGCTTCACTTTCGATGTTCTAATGGGAATCGCGTTTAATCGTCCGATCTGTTGCTGTACTTCACTGTCAAAGTCGATATGTGCATTGCGTAACTAAACATTAATATAATTAAATAGAGAACTCAAAAAAATTCTGTTATTTGAAAGTAAAATTTATAAAAGCTTTATAAAATAACACACAAAAATGGCACTCGTGAACAAGAAGATCATTCCAGATGTTAAAAAATTGCCATTCTTTTTTAAATGTAGAAAAGCTAAACCTCGCACGCAAGTAGAGAAGCAGGAACTCTGCGATTATATTTATTATAAATAAACAAATATATTTATTACGTATAAATAAATATTTATTTAATTATCTTATTAATTTTTCGTTGAACTTTTTTTCGAACTGAACAAGGCGGACCTTTTTTACCACCCGAAATGATCATGTTGTTGATAAGAACCATTTTCATGTGTGTTTTTCTAAGTTTTTATTAGTTTTCATTAGTACACTCGATTCTCAATAGCCAAGTCACTCAGTTTTCTCCCTATGGAGGTGCAAATTCACAGAGCTCCTTGCTACTTTTTAGCTACTATATTTGTGTCAATTTTTCAAATTGTACTTGTCAATTTTAAAAATAGTGTTAATTGTATGCAAGCTGATTTATGATGTGCATCATGTATACTGCAAAATCCTTCATTATCAGTATGAATAATTGCAGGAAAATTAGTTTAGTCGTGTGCACACTTATTTTTTTGAAATTAGAATAAAAATGATGAATTATGTATTTTGTTTATATATAATCCATATCAGACATGAAAAAATGAATATTTTCGATTTAGAATTGTCCTAATCAATCATGTGAATCTTATTTCTGTCTAAAATAAAGCTGGTTCTTTTCCTGAAGAGCAATAGGCTTAATTTTAATTATTTTAAGTATATTACTTTCTTATTCAATAACGTATGGTGTACAGACAGATTTAGCAAACTGATAACTTTTTATGCCCAGAGTTCATGATATTTGATATTATACTATATCAGTGCTTCCTAACTCAAATTGACCGGCGGACCACTTGCAGTTTGCCCACGGAGCACTTAAAAAATTCCTTCGGGGGGGGGGCTATAAAATAATTAACAAAAATAAACCTTTGCACAAAATGCAATGATAAAATGAAAAATTTTAAAAAGTACACAGAATGTTATTTCCACTCATTCAGAGATGCTAATGATAGTTATTAAACCCTGTTTACATATGCTAATAGCTGACGACAAAGGTGTGGATGAGATGCTACAATATTTTATCGAATAATATTTATTATTGTGCCCGACAGTTTTCACCTACTTTGCAAGGAATATGAAATACTTCTTAAGTAATAGAATCTTTTTAAAAGGATGATTTTCTTAAATTGATGGCAAAAATTTGGCTGTTTGACTTTTTACCTCGATAAATGGTGATAACACAAATTTTTATACACTCAACTGCTTCGCCGATCACTTAAACTTGTTCATGGACCACCAATTGGTAAACACTGTACTAGACATTCAGGTAAACAAACTATCCATTAGAATTAGTTAGTACAAGAAAGTCTCCTTATAACGAAGAATTCCAATAACGAAACTTTAATCAGAAAGCAACCCTAAGACTTTAATGCCATTTAAAATATTCTACATTTAACAATGTAGATATATTCCCATAATTTTTTCAAATTTTTATGTTTTCGATTTTTCGTTGACCAGACAAATAAAGTTTCTTCTGAGGATGACCATGATATAATCTAGGCCGAATTGAAAAAAAAAAAAAAAAAAAAAGATGGAAAACAGTGAAAGAAAACGAAAGAATGATTCAAGTCTCTCTGACTTTTCATAAATAGATGTAGGACTGCAAATTATTTCCTACTCAACAGATGCAGAAGAGATTTTGAGGAGTGTGATAGACAAAATTGTAGATAAGGAAAACGAAAGCGATTCCGAAAATGAAGACCTGTTATAGCCAAAACCACTGCATACAGAAATGTTAGAGTCACTCTAAACCATTAAAAGAGGATTATAAAGGAAGAAAATGTGCCCGAATCTACTTTTAGTACAATTTTAAAATGTAATTTTTCTATGAAAATGTAACATCACAGAATACTAAGCCCTAAAAAATAATGGATATTTTAAAAGGAGAATAAACGTAAGTATTAGTAGGATATTATTGACCTCTAAACTGTTGAATTTTTCTGAGCAATTAACTTATAGAATGAAAAGTAGTGGCAAGTAATTTTAACAAATTTATAATGCATGTATATTTATTTTTAATTGAAAGTCACAAATTAATAATTTTGAATATACATATATTTTGTCAAATTTACCAAAATGTTCTGTCATATTTACTTAAATAACCGTGAGAATCTGTGTAATCTCTATACGACGAAATTTTTCCGCCAGGAAACAGGTTTTTTTCAACTGGAACTAAGCCAGCTTTTTATGGTATGATTCTAGCGTATTTTCTCATTCTCATTGCGTAGTAAACGTTTTAGAAATTACAGAGAGTGTTTTTGAGTTGTAGATTTATTGCTCGGCTCGTGCTTATCAGATGTCGGTTTGGTTTTTAAGTTGTAATTAGTCCTTGATCATAGGTTTGCTTTTCTGTGATGCCTGCTTCTTGATATTCAAGCTAAATACACTGAAAAGAATAACAAAGCCTATTATTAGAATAATCTTATTTGAGAATGAAAGCTGGAAGTGTTTTTACATTTATAATTAAATGGGCGTCAGTTGAAACTGGGAAAATATAATTTATGGTTTGGCTATGAATACGTATTTAAGTATTTACTTATGTAAATAAATAAATAATCATTCTGTGTTATTTCTGGCAACGTTATTTATTCTTTATAGCGAATTTATTAAATTTGTTTCAATTTTGGAAGTTTTGTAAAAATTGAATAATATAAAAGACAAATTTTGGATTCATCTTATCTTATATATAATAAAATCCGAGAGTAAACATTGTATGTAGCTAGGTTTGTAAGTAGGTTTGTGACCTCCGATCTTCTTGCGCGCGTCTCTCGATCGCATTGCGCCGAGACGGTTGGTCGCAGACCCACCGAATTTTGCATACGGCTTCACTAGGACAGATACTAACACGCCTCGGAGCGATTTTTTCGAAATTCGAATTAGAAAATGTTTTATTTTATATTTTGTCCGATTTTTAGCGATTTTTCTTGCATAATACGTAATAACGCCGGTCATTGCACTCGCAATAAAACGATATTTGCATCATCGGATAGAGGAGAAAATTTTCTTTCGAAAACAGTTTGTTTTGACTATGTAACATATTTTTCCGATTTTTGGGAATTTTTAAAAAGAATTTCTCTTTTGACGACGTTTGCGTCAAAGTAATTTTAAAACTGTTGCATCTTTCATTCTATCTGTCATAACTTTTTTATATTTCGGCGAAAGACGGAGCATATATTTCGCCCACTTTTAAAAGAAGAACGGAGGAAAAATATAAATTAGGAGATTTTTTACGAATTTTTATGTAAAGAAGGATTTTGAATTTAATAAAAGCTGTTTCAAGATTTCGGTATGATATCTTCCGCTATGGTTGTCTCGGAAACAGTAACAATGAATAAAATTGCCATTTGAAAAACATAAATAAAATGACTTTAAAATAACTGAGTTTCCACATGTTAGATCAAAATGACTTAGATTTCACGAGATTAAAACCCCTTTCGAAACTCAATCAAAATTACGGGCTCACAAACAAAACGTACGCCACGCACGAAATTATTCCCTATTTTATAATACGTTGCCAGAAAAAGTATTGAATGCTGTTTTTTCAACGATGAATTATCCAGCATTATTTTCGATATAATTTTTAAACGGGACACGTTTTCGAATCGCAGGAAATAGTTTACGTGCTAAATACGCCAATCTTACAAGAGTTATGCATAAGAATGTATGGAGAGCTGTTTTAATGGCAGCCAGAAAGTGAAATGATTATCGTTTATACTAATGCGTAAATTGCAAAGAATCACCAAAGAATAAAAAACTACATTAGTGGCAAATATCTAAACCGTTTCTTTAAATTAAACATTAAAGATGGAAAAACGAAAATATATTGGTATCAGTAAAGGATACTCTTAGTAATAGTCATTAGATATGCTAGGGCAATATTGATCAAAGCACAATATACCGCGTTAATAAATATTTCGTGAAACTATTCGTTTCTTTTCGTTTTTCAACAGCCATCTTACATCACAGCTAACTAAACATTAAATAATTCTACGTCGCGTTAATATATCCCGCGGTAATTTCAACAGAAAATTCTGTACCTGAACTTTTTTTTTCTTGGAGATTCTGTTTGTCACAAGTAGTTATGATAACATTTTAAGAAAATGTTCTCTTCTTGCCTTGCGAAGAGCGGGTACACACAACTATTTAATTATTTAAAAAAAACGGTTCTTCACATCATGTAGTATCTAAGGTATTAATGGTATAACTTAAATCTAAAAAAGAGTACGATGTAGAAATGAGACATTTTGAAAGTTAGAAATTTTTAGGAGCCGTCACGCTTTTCTTTTTCTGATCGCCAATGACACCGACATAGTTTTTTGTTTCATAATATTAACAATGTTTTCAGATCAGTATTTATACTAACTTTACGAATAACTAATGAGTAACTTTACGCCAAGAGTCAAATCATGTTGTTTATTTTTAGATTCCACATTACTGGAATCAATTCGAATTATACATGCAAGAAAAGGTTTTGCTCCCTACCGTGCGGAGAACGGGTACGCAGCTAGTATATAATAAAATCCGAGAGTAAACATTGTATGTAGCTAGGTTTGTAGGTAGCTTTGTGACCTCCGATCTTCTTGCGCGCGTCTCTCGATCGCATTGCGCCGAGACGGTTGGTCGCAGACCTACCGAAGTTTGCATACGGCTTCACTAGGACAGATACTAACACGCCTCGGAGCGATTTTTTCGAAATTCGAATTAGAAAATGTTTTATTTTATGTTTTGTCCGATTTTTAGCGATTTTTCTTGCATAATACGTAATAACGCCGGTCATTGCACTCGCAATAAAACGATATTTGCATCATCGGATAGAGGAGAAAATTTTCTTTCGAAAACAGTTTGTTTTGACTATGTAACATATTTTTCCGATTTTTGGGAATTTTTAAAAAGAATTTCTCTTTTGACGACGTTTGCGTCAAAGTAATTTTAAAACTGTTGCATCTTTCATTCTATCTGTCATAACTTTTTTATATTTCGGCGAAAGACGGAGCATATATTTCGCCCACTTTTAAAAGAAGAACGGAGGAAAAATATAAATTAGGAGATTTTTTACGAATTTTTATGTAAAGAAGGATTTTGAATTTAATAAAAGCTGTTTCAAGATTTCGGTATGATATCTTCCGCTATGGTTGTCTGGGAAACAGTAACAATGAATAAAATTGCCATTTGAAAAACATAAATAAAATGACTTTAAAATAACTGAGTTTCCACATGTTAGATCAAAATGACTTAGATTTCACGAGATTAAAACCCCTTTCGAAACTCAATCAAAATTACGGGCTCACAAACAAAACATACGCCACGCACGAAATTATTCCCTATTTTATAATACGTTGCCAGAAAAAGTATTGAATGCTGTTTTTTCAACGATGAATTATCCAGCATTATTTTCGATATAATTTTTAAACGGGACACGTTTTCGAATCGCAGGAAATAGTTTACGTGCTAAATACGCCAATCTTACAAGAGTTATGCATAAGAATGTATGGAGAGCTGTTTTAATGGCAGCCAGAAAGTGAAATGATTATCGTTTATACTAATGCGTAAATTGCAAAGAATCACCAAAGAATAAAAAACTACATTAGTGGCAAATATCTAAACCGTTTCTTTAAATTAAACATTAAAGATGGAAAAACGAAAATATATTGGTATCAGTAAAGGATACTCTTAGTAATAGTTATTAGATATGCTAGGGCAATATTGATCAAAGCACAATATACCGCGTTAATAAATATTTCGTGAAACTATTCGTTTCTTTTCGTTTTTCAACAGCCATCTTACATCACAGCTAACTAAACATTAAATAATTCTACGTCGCGTTAATATATCCCGCGGTAATTTCAACAGAAAATTCTGTACCTGAACTTTTTTTTTCTTGGAGATTCTGTTTGTCACAAGTAGTTATGATAACATTTTAGGAAAATGTTCTCTTCTTGCCTTGCGAAGAGCGGGTACACACAACTATTTAATTATAAAATCTTCTTCACATCATGTAGTATCTAAGGTATTAACGGTATAACTTAAATCTAAAAAAGAGTATGATGTAGAAATGAGACATTTTGAAAGTTAGAAATTTTTAGGAACCGTCACGCTTTTCTTTTTCTGATCGCCAATGACACCGACATAGTTTTTTTTTTCATATTATTAACAATGTTCTCAGATCAGTATTTAGTTATTCGTAAAGTTAGTATAATGAGTAACTTTATGCCAAGAGTCAAATCATTTTGTTTATTTTTAGATTCCACATTACTGGAATCAATTCGAATTATACATGTAAGAAAAAGCTTTGTTCCCTACCGTGCGGAGAACGGGTACGCAGCTGGTTTTTTAATAATATTTGAAGCTGCACACTTCACCGAAACATATAATTTTATGAAATTTACTCTTATTCATATGCAACGATTTTGCGATTATTAAAAGTGATTCATAATATGATGTATGTATAAAATAGTTTATTTTCAAACTTTCAATTAATTGAAAATTCTGATAAACAAAATATGCAATGAATTTAGAATGTTTGTGGTAATTCATATCAAAAGCTTGTGAGTTTATTTATTATTTTGAAAAATATTTGGTCAATGCACATTCAAACAACTGTATTTCTAAACATTTTCATTTAATTGTTTTCCTAAAATTTACATTTATTTACTGCATTAAAACGGGAATTACTTAAAGTTGTACTTCCTCACTGATAACAAATCCCTTGATACAGTTAGTTTCTTCTCCAAAACTTTTTATCGATTTCACAGTATACGTTAATTAAGCTGATAAGTACTTTCTTGTGATTAAAATGAATTGCGTAACATTATACAAGATCACAATACTTTGAAACCGCCTATAGACTTAATGTGTTCGAGTTTATGTATTTTAGAAAGTATAACTTGCTCAAGAGTTAAAAAGCAATTACAAATTAAATCAGATTTTTTGTTTGATGTATTGCTACACATATAATTCGAAAAATAATGTTTCATTAATGAAACTGTAACAAACAGTTTTCTTATCACAAGAAAAAATTTTAAGTAAATTTACCATTTAATCTATTAATCAGTATTTTATTTCTATCATAAACTTATATATTTTTAGGAATTTCGCGAGTGAGTAAAAGTAAACATTTTAAATTACCTTAACGAAACATTGTACGTAATTTTGTTACACTGTTTATTTAGTGACTCTGCTTTTACTAATTTTCAAACATACCCTTAAATGTAAAGAACATATTCGTACATGTTAAAGTGTACCGTGTATATTTTTGAATTGAATGATATCCGTTAGAAACAACGTAAAAAATATACACCGTTTCTCCCTAGATTTTTTGTACTCGTAATTGTCATAGTAAAAATCATATTGTTATAAAATACATAACAGAAGAAAAAAAACGAATCAAACCATCAAGCAGGAATCATGAAAATGCTGACAGGTTTCCGTCAGTGTGGTGTGACATACCGTTTTCAGTGGCAGTCGCAAGAGAAATATTAATAAACCATTGTTTATCAAAGATCTAATGAAAATTAATTCATCACTGAAATCAATTATGTAATTAATAAGATTCATAAATATGTTGTTGTGTTTATTTTATTTATTTATTTAATTTTGGGAATTTGTGGTGTCTCATCGTACTTTATTTTGTTGTTATGAGTATGTGAAAAATTCGGAAGATAATAGTTTTAACTGCAAATTTTAATTGTTATTTTCTTTTAAGTGAGTTTACAAAAAATATAATTCATTATTTTTTGTAAGATTAATCAAGATTAATTAATCAAGATTAATTAATCAAGATTAATCAAGATTAATCAAGATTAATCAAGATTAATTTACAAGAACATCGAAATTTTCAGTTGTGTCAGCCATAATGGGTTGCACATTTATTATTGCTACTAGCGGGGCACCCCCTCCAGCAAGCGGGGACGTGCAACCAGTGTTATCATAATATACCAGTCTAAAAAAAAACAGTTCCAAATCTAAGCCAAATAAGTAAAATGTAAAGAAAATGTATTAATAAAATCGAACCTGAAGTGAGACTGACATTAAATTATTACCTCACGGTAAACGACATTCCTGGTAAAAACCCTATTCGACTTGGTTAATTTTCCCTGGCTTGGCGTATCGAGAACCTTAACCCGGACAAAGCTTTTGGATGTTGCTCTGGAGAAAGCAACGTACAACATCCCATGTGAAAATTACAGGCTGTGGCAAATATATCCCAACTTTACGAAGAGTCTGGCCCGGAGTTTTATTTATGGTCATCGAAACTGCCGTCTCTTAGGTTTAAGGCAGTTTGATGTCGGAAAGAGAAAGAGATAATCCAGGAATAAACACGCGCCAGTCAAGATCTCGGCATCTGTCACGTAAGGTATCAATGTGCGAATATTCAAGCGCGTTCCATTACAAAACCCTCAAAGACAGGCTCTTGTTCTTGAGTAGCATGACGACAGCCCCAACTTTTAAGTAAAGTGTTAACTCACTTTCTCAAAATCGGTATATCAGTCATTTTATTTTTCGCCAAACTAAAGAATTTTACATGTTAGTCACGGAAATCTTCAATCCTTATTGTTTGTCGCATAAAACATTTCATTCGTGCTCTGATTTCCCATGCACCCGATATTATAATTGAAAAATGACCTCACAAATATAAACTAACAAAAATCATTATTATTCTTTTATTTTTACTTTAAGAATTTAAAACATTTTATTCGGCAAAATCGCCACACCCAGCAACCACGATGCTTATTTCACAACTTTTTCACTACAGGGGTGTCAATTACGGAATTACGTAGGGCAAAAATTAGCCTTTTTGAGATGTTTTTTTATCAATATCTCCTAAAATAGTTCGATTTTCGAAATTTGAGTTAGCGGAAGGCCATTCCACAGAATTTTCTGAATCCGTGGACACCTTGGTCGAAACTCGACTCCCCGCCGTTCTGGAGGAGACAGGCCCACATACGTACATAGATACATTCGTACACACGCTTGTTTATCTCCGGATTTATTAGTAAGGATTTTCTTTTCTTTTTATCTATGTTTATAGTTTTTAAACTTAGACAGAGTTCAAAGCAATAATGTTAGATAAAAAGAAACTGAGGAAGATATATTCATATATGTATGTATATATTTAGTTAAGTTAATAAAAAATCAATCAAATTTAAGTAACTTTCAAATTGTATGCAAAATTTGTTTACTGTGAAATACATTTTTTTCTCTACAAAATATAAGTTGAGGAAGGTATGACATTTAAAGTAATTTTTCCATAAAAGTCTGTGGGTTTTTCATCTTTTCGTTGAAAATATTTCAATGTATAATAATGATGTAATGATACTAGTTAATTATACTACACAACTAAAGCAGAGATTAAAGAAATAATGAAAAATTCAGTAATTCTTTACTAAGTACAATATGTGCATATTTAGTTGAATATTCAATTTTATCATTACTTGACAATCTTTAAGGTACAACAGGCGGAGAAAAACAAATTATGTTGATCTATGTTGATCGCTCTGCAATTGTTTAGTTATCCCTTAAATTTGACTTAGATTACTAAACATTCTTAGAAAACCCAGCTATGCGTTGTAACTTTACTACTGCGCCAAGGAGAAAATTTTAAGTTAACCTACACGCAATATTCCCATTATAACTTCAAACTTTTTGTAGGTTGCAGACAGAAAACAGACTAAGTGCATGGAATCGATCAACTAGCATCTACTCAAGGGTTAAATCTGCAATCAGCGGTTTAGTACTCCTTAAAAATTGTTTAAAATATTCACTTCATTTATTTAAAAGACGTGATTATTCAGAAATGGGCATTATAGTCAATTCATTTTTTAACCCTGAATGGAGCTGCTAATTATGTTAATCTGATTAAATTAGTCATGATTAATACATTAATTTAGTGTATATTTTATTGTGCAAGTTACTGAAGGAGGCTAGAGTGTAAGTCGAACAAATAGCTGTCTTTGAAAAATAATCATTTATGTTCTCTGGGTAAGCCTTCTATGTAACATTAAGGTTCAGCGTTCTACTAAAAGAAGGATGTGCGTATGACATCAAATAAAAGCGAAGTCTTAACATTATTTAATTCTATGGTAAACAATCAGTGTGTTAGAGGCATTTTTTGTGTACTAATCATTAAAAGCTGAAGAATCATCAGTGAGTACATTATGTTTATGCCTAACGGTCTATTCTTCGATTCTCTGAGTAATGGTGTAGCAGATTAATGGTTACTTCGAAAGTTAAAGAGGTTCATTTTCACTAACTAGTAAATTGATCATTAATCTAGAATACGACTGCTCAGTCATTAGTCGGAAATCCAGACTACAGGCCATGGATTTAGTCATTAATCATGAAAAATATTTGCAACGATTATGCATCAATCTTAATATTTTATCTGTGTAAAAAATTGTCATAACTGCAATAAATTAATAAATGTGTGAAAGCTATCAAATAAGTCACACTGAAACTGCCAAATCATATGTTATTAAGTATTAAAAGTAATTAGGGTTACGTTCTTTAGGTCGAAAAAGGGATTTCAGGAATGTAATTTTTTTTGTCAAATTTTAAAAGTTTATGGGTTATACGGTATTAAAATTGTGAAAGTTTAAAAACTGAAACAGCTTAGAGTTTCCCCAAAATATTTTTTTTCCGTTGATTTTTTTCAAAATTGAGTTTTTAAAATATTTCTATATTGAGGTTTTAAAATATTTCTATATTGAGGTTTTAAAATATTTCTTTTATTTTATTATTTAACTGCGCCTGCTATTATGCCTTTCCTGATCAAAATTTGATTAGGAATTTAAACTTACTTTATATGCTTTGATCGAGCTGAAGTTATGCAAACAACTTGGATAACATTCAGTATTACTTCTTATTTTTTATCTTATTCGTAATATTGTTATTTATTCAATGCTTTGTTTCAAAAGTCATATTTTTTCGCACTTATCAGCTCGTATCCATTGAACTATTCATAGAGTAACTTCGACTTTTGCATCATTGGAGAAATCTTTTGATTTTGCAATTTATTAAATCGGATTCAATCGTGTATCTTAAAATTTTTACTTTGAGTGATTTCTGAAAAAAGTTATCATTTTTTAGAATTATTGCACATGATATATATAATATTAATTTAGGTGGAGATCGTAAAAAGACGATGAATTATTTTGTAAAGATTATAACTGGTACGACTTTGTAGTGAGAGAAACATAGTTTTAAGAACACGATCGGATAGTGGGTCACATTTGAAATTCACACTCGCAACGATGTCGAAAGGAGAATTATTCCCCTTAGGTAGGACGTGCTTTCTTTCACACGGAACACGATGTCGTAGGGGTGAACATGCCTTTCTTCCTCACTGAACGAAAACACATATGCACGAGAAATCCCTCATCAGAGCGACGAGGAAGGACAAATTCCAAAACCAAGAATGAAATTCGCTTTTGATGGCGCATGTCGTTTTACTTCTTCTGAAACATGATCACACAAACACTTTGAACACTGGGCTAACACATTTTACTTCAGGAGAAAAACACATTTTGAAGATCACATTCCCTTTAAATAAGGAGTCTCACTCAACAATTTTAAACTTGATACATATTACTTTATTTTCTCACTGGATCAGTCACTAATTTTCAAAATGCAGGATTATACATTTAAAACTCTACAATACATGCACTCAAAAGTAAACTTGGGGAAGCGTGTTGATAAAAACATCACGGCGTTGATGCTAAAGCGGCCTGGCATCTCGTTGAGCGAAAGACCTGGTCGCCAAAAGTGATCGGCGTAGATGCGAATCCGTTCAACGCATCGGTGGGCAAGGCCTCCTCACGTGAAGTGAGTGGCTTGCCCCACCAAAAATAACTCTCTAACTGCTATAAAATCACCGTTAGACTATTTCTATAGAATAAGGGAGCTGGATCTTTCTCGAACAATCTTAGCAGGTGTTTTACGAGCAATGTGCTTCTTGCGCAGCAGAGGAAAACCGCAAACACATCTGCTTCAGCTAAGCAGAGAAATATGCGAGCGAAGGGGTCTTATGATTAATATTCTTTTAGCAGGAGAAGAAAAAACAAGCGTCAACTGTTATTTTATTTTTTTATTTACGCAGCTGATAAGAGTGAAATGCTTTAGAAGTACGATAATGTGCTGTAATTGAGAAGGCTAAGAGGAAAATTGAAAGCTTTAAAAAACAGTTATTCTTAAAAACTTTTAAATTAAACTTAGAATAGATTATTAGTTTAAATTTAGACAATGTTAATTAAGATTTGTATTAATAATTTTTCATTAAAAAATATGCACGTTGTGTCAACGTGACAATATATATCTCATCTATTTCTGAAAATTAAGCAAAAATATATATTATTATTGTCATTTGGATATCGTACTGACATCTTGCCTAATCGGCGAGGGTTGATTTCTGGAGCCGGACTTGATCCCCATTCAAAATGAGCTCTTAATCCTAATCACTTTTGGTGTGTGCACCAAAGGAGGGTAATGTCTAAATTTCACGTTATTGGTTTTGCAGATAAGAAGCTTAACCAAGCTCGATAAAGAGTATCTTTGTATATTTCTTCCCTTCTCCTTAATAAAAAATTATAGTTATTAACTTTAAAACTAAGTAGAGAAATTAAAATAATTTTTCAATAGCTTAACCCATTAAGCGCCAAAGCTCCCGTTACGGAAACATCTATTATTTTTTTTTCCTTAAAATATTTTAACTCAATTTACGAAATACACATTTTATATAAACATCTACACTATAGGGTGTGTTTTATATTTTTAGCGGAACAATATATTTTAATTTAATGTTTTTTTTCTAATTTTTAAAAAGTGAAATTTTGTCTTTATGCCTTTCTTATATAAAACTAAAAAAATAAATAAATAAATGGTCACTTAAATGTTTCAAGTATAATGCATATTTAAAACCAACGTCTCGAGGAACAACATTCTTAAAATGCTGCATGAATAGATTCCTATAAAGGAATGTTGGAAACGCTTATATTTTCTGTTCCCACAACGGGAGCTTTGGCGCCCTCCCACTAGTTAGCATTTCCAGTTCGATTTTGCTACCGTTCAACAATAAAGAAAGATTTGGTCCTTCGCCAACTGGTTATTTCGTACATTTATAGTATCAACAACAAAAATAATTACTTTATATATACAGTTTGGTGCAGCATCTGCGTAAAAAAAAGGAATTGCTGTATCCAAAATCGAGAAAGACATTTATCCCCATTAGACGCCAAAGCTCCCGCTACGGGAACATGCTATAATTTCTAAATGCTTTGAGTTAAAAAAAAATTTCAACTGTTCTGTAATAGAGACATGCAATGTATGTAAAAAATGTATCTACATTAAAAAATTCTGAAACTTATTCTCATAGCGGCGTTTAATGGGTTAAGGTGGATGAATATATGTAATTACGACTGAGATATAAATAACATTGAGATACACACATGTATAGGTGCATATTCTGTAGTATTATATACATACTTTTTCTTTAGACTCTTTTTTTTAATGTGTGTCTGTTGGAAGGGATATAACCACCAAGTTGTTTACCGTCAAAATTCTAAAGCTATCATATAGTTTTTGTAAGAAACCAGAGCCTAAAATACGCTCATAATCGTTTTCCGTTATGTTCAAATTGAAGTCATCGTGAGAAGAACTATCAAACTTGATTAAGCCTGTAACTCTATGTACTATACACTGTACTATATGTATTTTAAAATTTATAAGTTTATTTCTTCGGCTCTTTATATTATATGCTATACTAATTTTTTATTATAGGTATTGCACGTGATATTACTTGCAATCAAGAGAAATAAATTTCTTGAACGAAATTATCTTGAACACCATAATTTATTTAGTGAGTTTAACAGACGACTTATTAATGACTATGTAAGTTCATCTCGCACCCTCTTATTGAAAATGTGATATAAAAATGAGACATTAAAATGCGTTACGAAAATGCGACATAAAAGTAAGATTAAATGTCCGCTGAAAATGTTAGTATGTGTTACGTAAACCACCGATTTCTATAAGCTCCGTAAGGTTGCATTTATATTTAAATACTATTTGTTCACAACCGCTTTATTCTATTGTTACAATATTTCGAAAGCTGTAGAATATGCATTACATGTATTTTTCCACAAATAGGTTACAATCATAAAATATCGTTTAAATATGGCAATAATGCAACTAAAATATTAGGGGCGAGGTTCAGGAAGGGTCTCCCCTGACGAGGCTCGAACAGCTGAGTTTTTATTTCAGAAAATAGAGTGAATTTTGAGAAAAATGCTTATTCACTACCCTAAATTAATCATACATCCGAAAGTTTTGTAAATGCAACTTAACCTGCGGTCTCTTACATTACCAACAGTTAGATGAGTACACATGCAAAGCTGCATACGATTATTTTGAAATTCATTTTTTTTTCAATAAATTTCATTTAAAAAAAAAAGAAATATAAATATAATATAAATTGTTATCATTCTTAAGTATTTTTCTTTAAAACACACCTAAAAAATATTCAGAATGTTACAGATTAGTTATTTTAAGAAAATCGTCTCCGAACTTAGTCAGATACCTAAGTCATGATAAACTCATTACATGCATGATTTTCATATACCTATAGACGCCCATCCGTTGCGTGGGAGCAATGCTAGGTTTTAGTCCAGGTGAATGTTTCTTAACACATTTTGCATTCTGATCGCTAAGTCAGGGACTTTAGAACATTGTCATTCCTTGAAAACTGCTAACAATCGTCGAATGCACTGCAAAAAAAAAAAAGTTCTTAAATTGACAGAAAAAAAAGTGTCAGCCAGGAAGCCAGTTTTCCGTATATTTTACAGAAACTCTTTCGTATCTTTTTCCTTATACGAAAGATTTCTGTAAAATAAATTGAGAATCGGTAAAATTTATGGAAGACTTCTGTAAAAAAAAAAAAAAAAAAAAAAAAAAAACGGAAAGAAACTAACGTCTTGGGTGACAGTTTTTTGACAGAATTTTTTTTTGTGTGTGGGCCATTGGAATCGCGTAGTTAACGCGCGCGCGCGTGTGTGTGTGTATTAATATGAAATTAATCCCCTTCAAATTTATTCAAAAATTTAGGAAAATTTAGATTTGTATATTAGTTGTAATAAGCATAAAACATTCGAAATGAAAGTGCATAAAATGATATTTTAAACATGGGAAAATTGTACTTCCATCACATCCGTCTTTCGCCTTTGGGTTGTTTGTTTGTGGAATTACAGCCGATTATCTAATCTAGGGATCTAGGCTGAGCGGGTTGCCTTCCGTTCGAGGTCTTTCTAAAGGGTCCTAATCCGTATTTACAGTAAGTTTTGGAGAAAATGATAGAAACTCCGGTTAGATCAACGGACGCGAAGATGCCTGGATTTGAACCAGGCACCTTCCACCTCCCAGTTGAGAGAGTTATGCGCTTCACTACTGAAGGGCCCTTACGCCATTTATATAAGCAAGCACGCATGATGCACATTTTATTGTAATTTAAAAAAGCTAACCAATATAAAACCTCTCCGAATGTATTCTGGATAAATATTTTTAGATTGGTACATCGTTCTTTTCATTTTCTTTGTTTTTTTGTTTGTTTGTTATTATTTGACGATTTACTTAGAGTTTTATACAGTGCTCTTGATCTTTTAAAAATGCACACTTTCTTTTAAACAAGGTAAATAGATGTTCGGAAAAGTATCTTTTATTAAAGCAAAAGCTGTATTTAGTTAGCTTTAAAAATATTTTAATATTTTCAGCAGAATTTATTTGCTTATTAGCAATTAGAGAGTGTAAGCTATTTTAAGAAATTATTTTACATTACACTTTTTTAAAGTTCTTTTTATAAATGACTTAAATTTTTATTCCTTTGCGGACTTATGTTGAAAGAAGAAATCGCCATTTTTGTAATATACTATTTATACCTGCTGATTTTATGTGCAAGATAGTTGCCTCTGCTTCTTGCGAAAGAATGTCGAGACAGGCGAAAATATTCGGATCAACTTACTAATCGAAATTTTTGTTTTATGTGTAGCATTATACACAATAAATTTTAATAACAAAAAATAACATTTATATTATTAAACTTAGCGCTGTCTATAATTTGGACGTCTTTATTATTATTATCATGTTATAAATAAGAATGCATAAAAAAGTAAAAGACATTTCGAAACTTTATTTCACGTGTCTCTCAGCGAAAATATATCCTGTATTAATTATATGCATTGCTTAACCGGAGTTAATTATATTTTGGAGTATTTTTTAAAATAATAGTTTAGTGAGACTCGGTTTAAAAAGTAAAGTTAAATAACACATAAAACAAATAATAGCTTTCATTAGTATGTTAGCTAACGGGAAGGATAGTGTTGATTACTAAACGATTTACAATAAAACGTTTGTTTAAATTATGTACTTTTGTAACACTACACCGATTCTAGTTTAAATAAATATAACAAGGTGTTTACATAACATGATAACAATCATTCTTTAAAACATGATTATTCTCTGGTGAATTATAGACAATAAAAATTGTATGAGTTGAATTTATCCTTATCAAAACAAGTACTCTCCCACCCCTGTTTTAAAATGTGACATAAAATCAAATATTCAGCCGTATGAAATATTTATTCATATATTCAAAATTATTTTAGAAGTTTTCAAGGACAACATTTTATTAATAGCACCCCACTCTTTTCTGAATTTCTTATCTCTTCAAAAATCCAAATCTAAAAACCAAGTAAAATTGTTGGTGAAGAAATGTACAGTACGACTGATAGTTTAGTAAAATGTAATATTTATTTTAAAGTTATTACAAAACCATCTTTTCTGATCTACTACCGACGATTAGCACGTTTTAACAGCATAACAAAAATCGGCACTATGGCCTATTACGACATTTTTTTCTGTAGCAAGCGAAGATGTAAAGCTAAAGATTTCGATTTTAATTTAGAATTACGCTCCTCGGTAATGTTCTTATGTAAATAAATTTTCTTTTTCAACGTCGTCGTAAGTTTCAGTATTACTTTGTTTCGAAACTGAGAGAACCAACCAGGATGGACTAAGTGAAATACATGGGCCTTTTTCTCTTACGGTATTTAAAAACGTGACGTCATAAATTGAAATTTGTCTCAGACGGATAAACTGGGACTCAAAATATGCGTCATGTACGAAATAAAATTCGCAATTTGTGCGATTTTAAATGGTTCCTCCAGATTTCACAGTTTAATATTTTTCACTAGACTGAATCATGGAGGATTTAAATATTTAAAGTGTGGGTTTAAGGGTAGGAAACAATGATAATAGCATTAGCATAAAGAATATATGGTATAATTGCGCTTATAACGATAATATGTAGGAAAGCACAATATACCGAAACAACATATATTTCGTCAAATTAAAATGTTTGTTACATAAATAATTTTTCAAAGAGGCTTCCAAGAAACTAAACAATAAGTAATCCTATGTTAACGTACGTAGTATCCCGCGGTAGTTTAAACAGTGCTTATTACACACTGTATTTTCAGTTACACAAAAACCTAGTCATTTGCGTGTGCTGTAATTTGAATACATTTTTTAGCAAATCAAGTTGCTCAACAACCAAAATCATAATATATAGTATGATTTGTTGTTAAAAATCAATAAGTTTTAAAATTACTAGAGGGGAAAATTCTGCACGGTTGTTCACTTTATTTTATTTTTCAGTTTTTTTTTATGCGTAAATTATTAGTATCTTGCAATAGTTAGGCATATTTTCAAGTACACAAATTAATAAGGGCGAATTGACACCTTTTAGAAAACTATAGAAAAGCAGGAAAAAAACTCGGCTGTTCGAGCCTCGTCAAGGGGAGATCCTCCTGTACCTCCCTAATTTTTTTTGTTTCATTATTGCCATATTAAAGCGATAGTAATTGACTATGCCATTTTATCTCTCATCTTTCGCGTATTTTGCCTGGCAACCCTATGTTGAAATTTTTATGATTGTAACCTATTTATATAATATTCAGAATAATTAATTTATATCTCAAACATCTATTACAGATATAACATTATTTTCACTTTTCGATTTGTTCTACTTATTTATGGTAACAAACTAACTTTTTAAAAACGGACTTTCAATTGTAAATTTCCCGGTGAAAATGCTCACGCAAAAGAATTAAGTGTTCATGAAATTTTTAAGCTTCATAAACAAAAGCGAAATTAAATTAAAATAAGCAAAAATGAAAAGAAAAATGTAAAAAATAAGATTATTTCAAACTCCTATTATTTTAAAGTCGCTATCTTTACTATTATAAGCACTTACTTCACATTTCCTACATAAGGACATCCTGTCTGTATCTTTGTCAGAATAACATTTCCAATCGTGATTTAAGGCAGCGGCTGACAATGCTTCACGTTATTAGATTATATTACCTTTTAAAATATTTCTTATAGTGTTTTGAATAGTATTACTGCATTACATTGAGTAAAGCAAAATGTTTCATAGTTTGCAGTTTCATCAAATCATAAATTATAAAATTTAACAAAAATACACAAAATCCACAGAAAATACATATCTATAATTAACAATTTATAGTTTTAGTATCGTTAAATGCATTTTTTTTCTTTGGGAACGAAATGCCGATGAGTTATACTACATATATTATTACGCATTTCTGGGTCTTTATGCCCTTTCGCGGTTAAATATAATTTAAAAATCGCATTCTACTCTTCAAATAATTGAAATTTGCATTTTGATGCATCGAAATCGGTTAACTAGAACGCAAGATTGGGAATTTGGTGTATCCCCATTGCTTAACATAGGGTTTTCTCTATTTCTCGAGAAATACTGGTGCTAGAGCTTAGCTGGCTTTACCAAGTTTATTTATGGCGCCAAATTTGGCGATATTTCACTAAAAATCCCCAAACTTGGCGACATTTTGGAGTATTGGCGTGATTTACCAGTGGGGCATTCAATGTTTGTTTCCCTGCATTAGTATTACGCAATAGCCCTAATATTACTTAAGGCTATTATATATGGAGCTGGCTCATCGTCGCTTTGTTACTTTTCCTAACCACGTAAATTCAGCGAAACAAAACCAAATACTTGGTGCGGTTACCATTTACATTGTCAAATCAAACCACGTGGAAACGAGCAAAGCCGGAATGATTCAGCCTGTATGAAAGGAGATCTAGTATTACTCGTTCACATTTCAATGACACAATCAAAATCCTCGGTAGATCGGGATTTTTCCGGATATGGCTTTCTCAGAAAATTTCCTGTAACGTTGTCAGTATCTATATAAAAGGCAGTGAACCAGGGAAGACTCAGTTAGTGGGCTATTTTCTGCTGCAGAGAGCGGCTGTCTATTCTGCTGAGAGCTTAAGGCTCTGTATTTTGTGCTCTTTTAGAAGAAAAAATTTGCTTGTATTGAGAAGCTTGTTTTTGAACGCTGTTCGGGAATACTTCATTGTAAATCCTGAGAAACTGTTTATGACTTTCCTCGAAAGTTTTCACCAAATTTTAGCCTGTGAATGAATTATCTGTGAAAACTTCTGTACGAAGCTGACTGTTATAAGTCAAGTTACTTCCTATTCCTGTGATTTGTGTATAGCAGATCGTTTAACGAAGTTCTAGAAGCAATAAAAGATTTGTGTTTCGTCCTGGCAAATGAAACTGTGGACAGCTGAGTTTTCTGTAACAATATATTAAAAAATCTGATGTGGACACTACATTACTTCCATGTACGCCTGTTAAATCATGAATGTTTTCGGTACGCTTCATCTCAACATTTTTGCTTGAAAGAGATAAAGCACTGCGATAATACTAAGGTTTAGTAGTTTCTAGCCAAATATTGTTTATATCAATAAGCTGGGTTCAGTTTTAAATATTCGTTTTTGACTCTTAATTGGGCGATATTTCACCAAAAGCAGACAATCTTGAGATAGTCAGCGAGATTTTGGTCATAGCCGAAACACTGATTACTCACGGACTTTGAACGAATGCAAGGTATCCTTTGAAAGTGTTTTGGGTGACCCCGTTAATAAATTACTCAGTCTATTGCAATCAAAAATGAAATGAGCAATTGTATGTTACACTAGTTCTAAATGCAAAGTCTCAACATTCTAGGGTCAACAGTTTTAGAGTTTTGCAACATATATAATTATTTCTGGTGCCAAATTTGGCGATATTTTTTTCAACACTCGCCAAGGTCGATGACAAATGGGGACATTTTGGGCATAGATCAAACAATGAATGACAACAGACATAATATATAAGATTCCTTGGACATCAATGCGTTGAAATTCTCTTGGGTGGTCCTGTAAATAAACACCCAAGTAGATTGGAACCAAAAACGAGATGCACCACTATATGTTACAACAATCTTTTATATCAAATTTAAAGTCCTCGACTAATAGTTTTTGAGCTACGCACCAAAAGTCGCCAAACGTAGCCACTTTTGGCGCAAATTTTCAGGGAGGAACATGAATGTTGTCGGACCATTATCTAATTATATAGTAGGGTGGTATTTTGCTCGAAATTAATGAATGTCTCGAATACTGCCGTTAACCGTAACGTATTGAAACTGTTTTTAGTGTCCTGTAGAAGAACTAGAAATGATAAAAACACTATTTGAAATGGGGAGATTCAATTTGTAATCCAACATATATCACTTTTGAGTTGTCTGAAATAACCTAATATCTCTAAAATACTTTTTAATGAATTTCTGCCCATGGAGCGTAATATATGGATATCTCTTTTGGGCCCTATAAATAAACTATCCAGTCGATTAGAACCTAAAAGGGAGGTTCACAACTAGATGTTACAATAATCCTAAATGTAAAATTTCAACAATCTACGACTAATAACTTTTGAGGTACGCGAGTTGTAAACATACGTACAGAGCGAAACTGGTCGAAATAGATTGTACATGCATTTATATGAGCACACATACATGCGTACGATGAAATGTCACGCAAAAACTCTTAAAATTAAATATAAAGGTAGTCAAAATCGATTTTTTCTTCAAAATTTGGTTACCGAAATTTTTCGCGATCACATTCCTTCCTTATCCTTCGTACAAGAAAATAAAAATGTATTTCTTTACATTAAATCATGAAATCTGACGTTTGCAAAATAAACGTGAATGATTTTGCTAAAGTGAACATAAATAAAAATAATACAAAAATTAAGCTTCAGTCGTCTTTTCTGATTAAATGGATGGTGATTTTTGCAGTTGAGAAGGGCGAACCTTTTATAGCATTCTAAAACACATGTTCCACGTTATTATTACATTTAAGAGTGTGTTTTAAAAAAGTATAAGCTTTAGGGTGCTATTTCGTTCAGTCCCAGGTTTTTGTTGACATGATTTGTGACCGGTTTTATAGATATGAACTGTCACGGTGAAGGTCCTTTGAAATGTGTTTGCCAGATACCGTGAAGGTGGGGTGGCGAGAGAAGATTAAAATCTTGAAAGTCGCACAAGGTTTTCAATTTCTGATAGCTGATTGCCAAGTTTTCTTCCAAAAAATAACTTCAAAACCGTATCAAGCTTGGCGATATCTTCCGAATTTGGCTTGAAACTAGAAAAGTATAGCTAAAATATGCCTGGCGAAGATTGTAAAATAGTGTTAGTAGACGATATTAGTATAGATTTCAATTCCAAATATCAGTTTTATGGAACAAGAAAGACAACCGCGGCACACTCATGGATTAGAAAGTCCATTCCAAACAGTATTTAAAATGGTGAAATATAGTTGGAATTGGCCAAGATTGTAAAACAGTTTCAGCAGGCGATTTTAGAGGTATTAGGCTGTTTCAAAGGACTCAGAAGTGATATATGTTGTTAAGGGTTACAAAATGAATCTCTCAATCGAAAATAGTGTCTGTATCATTTATAGTTCTGCTACAGGAGCATTCAAAAGAATTTCAACACTTTACGGCCAGTGGCAGTTTTAGAGACATTCATCCATTTCAAGCACAATACCGTCCAACCTATAGTTAGGTAATGGTTTGACTGCGGTCACATGCTTTCCTAAAAAATTACGCCAAAAGTCACGTACGCCAAGCTTTACGACTTTTGGCGTACGTGTGTACGTATATAACTCTCTTATTTCAGAAAATATTAGTTGTAGAATGTTGAAATTTCATATGTAAGTTTGTTGTAACATCTAGTTGGCCATCTTGATTTTTCGTTCCAATCTACTGGAGAGTTTATTTACAGGAACACCCAAAAGAATTTGTGTTCAGTCAGTCAGTAATAGAATTTCAGTAATGTTTATGGACATCTTCAATATATTATGTCTGTATTCAGTCATTGTTTGGTCCATGCCCAAAATCGCGCCATTTGTCATCGTATCACTCTGGCATGTCCATTCAGATTTGATGATATTCTTTTCAGTATGACGTTTATATGACAGTTTAGCTAAATTAGGCTACGATCCTTTTACCTCTGTTAGGAGTTTTATTTATCTCACATGGAACTAACCATTATTTAATAAGAACGCTCAAAAACTGATGTTGAAAGATTAAAATTAATAAAAAAAAATTGCAGAATAGCACACGTACATAAAAATATGCCATAGAATGATCGTTTAGGGTGGTACAAAAGTTCAATATTTACATAGCTGCAAGAATTTCCATCATTCACACAATATAGGGAATTTATAATATTTCTTATACAATTTTAACAGTTCATTATCTGCTCATTTACATTTAATGGTCCTATTTTTGCAAAAACTGATTCACATCTAATAGAAAATCGTATTTCGATTCTGCTTTTGCCTATAACATTTGTAGGATTGTTAAGCAGTGTGTAATATAGTTCTACCAGACTTGTTTTCCGAAGCATGGAGAAAATTATGCTTTCAAATGAACAACTTTGTTTATTTCGGAGGATTCCGAAACGCTGTTTATACTGCAGAAGATTGAACTATCTAGAATGTTGGCCATTCCATCAAAGAATCTTCTCTATCTCCTTTTCTCACCAGATTCATTTTCGTTGTAAAACTTATGACCAAGATAATTCTGTCTAGACTATCGTCCTTCCATTTGTGTAGCTATTGGAACTTCATTGTAACTCTATAAAATCTCTCTTCTACGAATGAACATTTGAGAAGTAAAATATATACCAATGGTATTTCTTGCTTTTCTTTTTAATACTTAAATATGTTTACCCAGTTTTTCACTTAGTGTTAAGATCAGTGATTGCGCAAGTGTTAAGTTACTATATAAAAATATTAAACTAGTTAAATGGTCAAGAATATAAATATATATGTATATATTATTTTATCTTTACTCCTTGTTTATTTTATAAAAAATGTAATCGAGACATTTTAAATTAAAATATTATTCTATCACAAAATTCTATAGCCTCATACATATTTTATAATCAAATATTTCAGCGAAATTATTGTAATATATAAAAAATACGCATCTTTTACATATAAATATATTTCTAATCAAAATGAAAACTACGAATAAACTATATAATTAGTAAGAATAAATATAATTTTATCTCTCATGTATTTTATTTAGAAATGAATTACTCAAAAAAAAAAGTGCCCTAACTCTGCAAGTTATGATTTTTTTTTTCTACTCCGTACAGAGATATCTCGTATGTAAAATTACAAAGTTCAAAGTTTCTTGTGATTAAATTAATGAAAGTCAAGTGCTAATTGTTTATAAATAAAATATATTTAGTGTTGTATTTTTATAAATACATATTGCTAATTTATTGAGAGGAAGCTTGGTCTCTCCCGCAATGTCAATCCAATGGTCTGAAGTTACGGTAGTTTTCTCGAGATGTAAATTAAGAACGATTTAGAGCCTCTTAAAAAGTCTTCCGACCAAGACAACCCTCCTTTATTCATATAGCCCTCTTGTAGAGTTGTTTTAAAAGAAAAACAAATAAAACATCAACTTATCTTTAGTCGCTTCAAAACGAGTCAAAAAAGTGTTCGAAAGTTGGAACAACTAATTTTGTTTAAAAAAATTATTAGTTCCAACTAAAGATTTGTTCAGAAAATTCAACATAATAGAGTCATGCAACAACTTAAATTTATTAAGTAGGAAATTTAAATAGAAAATTAAAGTTCAGCGTTGTCTTGACGAATTCTATATATTCTAGTAACCCAGAAACTTTCAATTGTTCCCGCGTTTTGACGTTATACTTGGAAACCGGGTTTCTCGAATTAAAGTATGTTTAGACAGATTTGTTCATATGACGCAAGCGCAGTTGCTTTGCCTGTTGATATGCTTGACGAAATGAAAGCAATAACGAAGAGTTATTTTTTTAAATATTCTGTCATTCGTAATATTCAAATGAAAGAAAAAAACCCAAATTTTCTTATTAAATATAAAGATGCAATATTGAAAGCATCTTACTCAAGTTTTAAATTTCGTTTGATTGAAAAAATACAGATAATAATTGAAATACAAAAAGTATTTCAATAATTTATCGAAATTTACTAATTTGTACGAGCGGGATTTAAGGAAAGTAATTACACTACTGGTTATTAAAATTTGTATACAACGAAGGCGACATGCTACAGAAGTGAAATTTTGAACGACAGGAAAAAGATGCTGTGATATGCAAATGATTAGCTTTTCAGCGCATTCAGACAAAGCAAGCGCTGTTAGCGACAAATACCATGTGTTTAAATGAGGAAATTGTACAGCCGGTTTCTCATACATAAATTGAATTTGAACGTTGTTGCCTGGTTAGAAGTTGTGATGCCTCGTTAAGAAAGAGAAACGCGTACCAGCACGTTTCTAACTTGATAAAGGTGGAATTGCAGCCAATCGGGATTATAGTCTATCCTATCGTAGTCTTGCTACTCGCGTCGGTCGAGATCCAATCACTGTTAGCAGAATGTAGAATCCATGGGTTTAGGAAGGTAATACGGTACGCCGTGATTGACCTCCTCGGTCCCCTATCACCAGCAGCCGAGAAGACAGGCATGTTACTCACATGGCTTTAATGGATCGTGCAGCCACATCACCAGCCCTGAGTCAATAAATGGGGTCGTTTGAAAGACAACAAGTGTCTGCACGAACAGTTCGGCGCCGTTTGCAGGACTCTCAGCTTGGAGAACATGGACTCTCAGCTCGGACTCTCAGCTTGGAGAACATGGCTGCGGCCACCTTTGCCGCATCACAGGCAGGAACGCCTTCAATGGTGTGATGATCGTAGAAGCTGGGCGCACGAATGGTGAAACGTCACTTCCTCAGATGAATCCAGGTTCTGTTTACTGTATCATGATGGTCGCATCCGTGTTTGACGGCATCGTGGTGAACGCACATGGGCAGCGTGCATTCCTCATCGTCTTACTGGCGCATCTCCTGGCGTGATAGTATGGGGTGCTATTGGATATATATCTCTGTTATCTCTTCTTCGCATTGAAAGTACTTTGACCAGTGGACGTTACATTTCTGATGTGTTACGAGCCGTGGATCTACCCTTTATTCGAGCCCTGCGAAACCCTACATTTCAACAGGATAATGCACGACCGCATGTTGCTAATATTGTACGGAACCTTCCTTGATACGGAAAATGTTCGGGTGCTGCGATGAATAGCACGATATCCAGATCTCTCACCAATAGAAAACGTCTGGTCAATGGTTGCTGAGCGACTTGCTCGTCACCATGCACCAGTCTCTACGGTTGATGAACTGTGGCATCATGTTGAAGCAGCATGGGCATCTGTACCTGCACATGCTATCCAATCTCTGTTTGACTCAATGCCCAGGCGTATAAGTGCCGTTATTACTGCCACAGGTGGTTGTTCTGGGTACAGATTTCTCAGGATCAGTGCATCCAATTTTTTTGAAAATTTAATCACTTTTTATTTCCAGCATAATGTATTTGTCTAATAAATATAATTTTGTTATCTATATATCTTCCTAGTGTAGTAATTTTAGCCAGTAGTTTACTTTTATTTTGATCTTTTCTCTTCTAATTTTGAGTGTTTTTAAAGCAAGCCGCTTTTATTTTTCAAACTAACGAGTAAGTTTCTATTAGAGAATTGAGAAGTCAGTATTAAAACCGTTAAAGCCCATTCAGTTATGTAAATTTAAAAATAAATAAATAATGATAAGCATCAATATGCGAATTAAAGTAGAAAAATTACAAAAATTCAATGTGATATAGTGTGTAAAGCTTTTAAATAAATATTTTATATAAAATTTACATTCTCTCTATAATTCAACTTTATGTGAATAACATTTTGTCAAACTATTTTGACATTAAATTATAACAGATACCAGGAAGCTCTAGCGTTTTGGAAATAGTTCTGGATTTAAAATATTTCAAAATATCGCCTGAACGTAATTCGAAAGTACTTTCATTAGTTTCGAGTTTTAAAATTTGAATAAATGAATATAATATCTCGAATTAGAGTAGCTATACTCATAGGTAATACATACGAGCAGAAATATCTCGACTTACAATCGAAAATTTAAATTTTAAAGCATTGTTCTGGTTATTTCAACAAAGTAAGTTTTCATTTATATGTATTCTATGCATAGGAGGAAAATTGAATTTAGAAACTGAATAAAGTATGGATTCTTCTTTCATTTGATTGAACAACAAATTTAGGAAATTTATTTAAATAGAGCAATTTCTGTATTATTAACAAATATTATGGCCACTCTACACACTCTGTTGCTTTTTCTTTTTATGTGCATGAACGAGTCACGAAATGTTAATTTTAGTATAGATTTATTAAGTTCATGCTTATATTATCTCCTGTTGTACATATATTACTTCCGTTGTGATTGTTATTTTTTTCAAAATTCTACTTTTGAATGTATGCAGTTTCACAACGGATTAGCAGAACTATAAAATTTCATGAACTATTTTATTGATCAGTGTTAGAAGCCAAATGTATCCTAAAATACAATCATGTTTCAGTAACGTAGTCATCACATCCCAAATGTGGCGTAAATGCACGCCTTTTGTGACTTATCTCTGAGTCAAACATGTAATGCTGCAGAATGACGTCGCAGTGTAATTGATGATAAGTCACAAGTGACGTCACTATTCGACATGCGATTTTGCACAGTGACGACGTAGAGTATTTTTTCAGTTCATGTAGGTCACTTTGTGAGATCCATGCTGGTCACCCTATGTCGTCACAAAAACTGGCTAGACGTCCAATTGTCCGTTGCCACAACCTCTTTGGGTAGAGCATGTCACATGACGTCACAAACTCACAGCGTGAGAAATATGCATACGTATTGCAGCGTCATAATGCCACGTAGAATTTCATTGCCAGTGTGTTTTACTAGCATATGCTGAAAGAAACAACAGAATATATATTTATGTTGTTTTTACTGTTTAAACCTATTATTTGTTTAACGGTTTAAATATTCATATGAAGAATGTCAGTATTTAATCGTTAAAATAAATGCTTCATTAAACAATAAGTATGTCAAGTAATGAAATGTCAAATGCATAACTGAATTGCAGTCATGTCCAATATTGTCATAACTGTGCAAAACGCAAAATTTAATTTCTACGTGGTGAAACATGAAAAGTGGAGTTTTTTTAAATGAGAACTGCAGACATTCTTAACTCCGCTAATAGGAAGCTGAGTGTTACATTGGGCACTCGGTACCTTAAACTTTCTTAACTAATGTTTCTCAAATGTTAGTTATTGGTCCATAATAGAATCACTATTTGTTTTCATGCTATTCGAAATATATTGATTCTATTGAAAATAAAACTTAGGTATGTTTTTATTCATGAATTTTTGAAACATGATTCATAATTAATCAAAAATTAATCTAGACAATGTGGTTATCACTGTCTTTGAGATTTTATAAATTATGTTTTGAAATAAAATATACTGAGATGTATTTAATATTTTTAGAATTACGACGGAAAGCTTTAAATATCCCCTTAAAATTTAAGAGATACTTGCTCCTGAAATTGTAACTCATACAATAGTGAGGGAGAGCCAATCAATTCATTATAGCGCATTTCCCGATTCTTCAAATATGAGCATTTCACTCGATTATTTCAATCGAGTAAAAAAAAAGTATTTAAAAATCTTCAAGCGCAGCGACGTAAAATCCTGTCCACTTCATTCTAGGTTTAACTGTAATGCATCTAAAGTTTAAATTATTTATAATACTTACTCGTGTATCAGTAAATATGCTTTGATATTAAAGCTTGTAACTATAATTTTGGAGATCATTTTTTAATAATTACAAATCTTCCTATCAAAATTTTTTTTTGTAATATTAAAGTAGCATGAGGGCCGCAGTAGCCCGGCAGGATAAGCGTCGATCTCGTAGCGAAAAGGTTGTGGGTTCGATCCTGGAACGACCGAAGACCGCTGTGCTCGCTAATGGTGACTCTGGGGCACTTCAATACGTCGTGATCGTAATGTTCTCCAAGTTTGCATGCAAAACGATACCTTTTGGGATCGCAAAACTAAGATTTCGGGCCTTCTTCTTGGTCTTTGCTTCAAAACTAAGCACCCATCTTACGATCGGTAGTGCTGCCATCTACCGGCTCCCGAATGAGGTAGAAATGAACTCTTCGAGAGTTTGTGGTAGAAATTAACATCCTTGGCAGGTACTGCCGCTATCGATCTAATCTGAATTCGGGGTTGGTACAAAATGCTGCAAAAGCAGAAGTGTCTAAGTCACCATAATCCATGAAAACAAGACGGAAAGACACACAAACCAGATATGAAAATTTTGTCGTGAAAAGAGCTTTACAGAGTGTACATTATTTGCTCCTTTCCAAGTCACTCAGAGGGTTAAAAAAAATCTCAAATGCAAAATAGAATTCTACCGAATTTCCATATCCGTATCCACGGAGATACGTAAGAAAATAAAGATTCGTGCTTATCCGTTTAAAGAAGTAAAAATGATCAGTATATGCAATTTGTATCCGTTTCTTTTCCAGCGGATACTTTAAGGACTTTATGAAAATAAAACAAATTGAAATTTAAAAAACTCTGAATTTGTTACAAGGTAACCAATAAAGTTATTGCCGTTTTTAATGACAATAAATAAATAAATAAATGACTTACAGAAAGTGTAGCCTATTATCAGCCTAAGTAATCTGCATCGGCATGTGTCACCCGCTGTGCAACCCCCTTGCGGTAAAACTCGGACAACTCGGGGGTTTGGACGCAAAGAAGTCTGTGAGCGCTTGTAGTAAGTCTGTTTCATTGGTGAAGGATTTTCCACGAAGATGATTGTCCAGGGAATGGAAGAGGAAGTAATCTGCTAGTGCAAGGTCGGGTGAGTAAGGAAGATGGCACAAAGTCTCTCAACCAAGTCGCTGTATGGTATCCCTGGCCACCTGCGCTCAATTTTGTGTCCTCTTAATTCTTTAAAAAACATACATATAAATAATATTTCGCACAAGTTCAGTGTAAACCAAATATACATAAATCCAATCGTGGTTTATGAAACACAATTTTTCTTTTATAGATACTTTAAACAAAAGAAATTTCGGGTTAATCAATAACTACGGGTGATCTACATGTACAAAAATTACCGAAACAAATCATTTACAACATATAAAAAACTGTCATTAACCAAATTGAAGTACGAAAACTTTGACGGAAGCAAATCTTATTTCCTGTTCTCTTAAACAGACTTACAATTATCGATTTTGATAAACGTTTTTGTATGATAAATACGCTCAAAAACGCTTTGAAGAAAATTTGCAAAGATACAAGAAATCTTAAAATGACTCTTATCGGAATAGTTCACGGTGCTCGAGAACAAAATTCAATTTACCGTAATTGTTCAGGGTCATATCTCACACTTACTCTAAAAACTCACGGCTTAGCGGATTGTGGAAAAAAATCCAGAATCCAATTTTTCAATTTCTGGAGTGTCTCGTAAGAGAATGAAGGAAAACACAGGGTTTTCGGGGGAAATATCATGGAATTGTTTTCGGAACATCCCATTTTAAAATTGGATAAACAAAAATCAATACACAATCAAAGTGGAGAGCAGCGTGGCACATTCTTGCTTATATTTCAATCCTGAGTGTGACATATGGTGAGAAACACGTGACACATTTAAGAATCAATAATGCTTTTCAGGTTCTTTAAAGTTTTATAGCTGATAACATGAATAATGCATGTAATGTGAACATTTACTTTAAGAATTTTGATCGCGATAAAGAAACTCAGATGTAGATACTTTCAGTTTTAATTTTTTTTTTCTCAGTATGTAATCATTGTTTATTGCCAAAGTTAATATCCAAGTGAGGATAGCTCTAAAATAGTATCACACGACTGTTTCCAGCAAATTCTACTTCCTTTTCTGTAAGAACGGTTTAAATTATATTTCCATAACATTTCATTATCAGCAGCCACATCAAATTATCTGCAAAGATCATCTTTAATAGTGGTAAATACAAGGCTGTTCAGAAATGATGTTTAAGATGTGAAAATACACACGCCTAAATAAGTAACTTTCATCAAAGACTGCGTGGTCTGAATTTAAGCCCTCGAGGGCGCTGAAGGTGATGCAGTTGTTCGAGACAAAAACACTGAAAGAAAGATTAAGTTACAAAAGCAGGTTTAATGGTATGTGATTACAATAAATGTACAAAAAGAGTGACTGGATATGGCTGATCACGCCATATAACGGCGAAGTAAAGATTGGTGAATATTCTGAAATGGCAACTTTCGGACAGCGAGATCACCTTCTGCGCCCTCTATAGACAGATGTACAGAAATATGACTTGGTTTACTGAAGAGAGTATGTTTTTTTATGTGAATTACATGTGTTCATTTTGTTATGTTTCTCGACGTGTTCCAGTAATATGACCTAAAGTGGGCAGCCATACTGACGTTTAAAATGATCCATTGACTGAAGTGATGACACGTCAGGAAATAAACTTCAAGAAATATTTTAAAGGGAGAGCAATTTATTTTAAATCCTTGGTTATTAACAAGATAGCGAAAACAATTTATCACATTCATGAGCAATCAAGCAATCAAGCATGGGCGCCGGCAGAATATTTCCCGGGAGGGGGCAAAGACTATTCCAGTGAGGGGCAAAGACTACATCAACGTATGGTTACCATGTTGGAAAGAGCAAAAAAACAAGGGAAAACACTGCATACAAAAATCAAGGGGGGCATTGCCCCCCTTGCCCTATGCTGCCGGCGCCCATGCAATCAAGTGACAAGAAACTAATTCTAACATCTATACGCAGCAGAGCGAAGGACCTAACCAACTGCTGCGTGGGGGTGGAAGGAACTAGAGTTTCAACATGAAGTAACTTTAGTACCGGATCCTAGTCATCATGTCAACTCTACAGACGTTCTCAAAATGTATGACTCCCCATTACATTATTTACTTTATTTCTGCGTTTATTGTAGGCGACAGTTTTTGAATTACAATTTTGAAATATTTCATTTTATTGTTTGTGACACTTTTTTATTTTAAAATTTTCATAAAATAAATTATGCATACTATGTAAAACTTATTTTATTTCATTATGTATAGTAATAATTACTTTTAGATCTTTTATTTTGCCGATAAAAAAAATTTACAACTATTTTCAAATGACCCTTACCCAAGGGTAAAATGATCATTTAGACTCTTTTTCGAAATTATATATTTTTTCGTTACTTTATTTGGGTTTAAAATATGCTTACGATGTAAAATATAGTGTAAAATGCCGTTGCAAATGGTCAAAGTTTTATTTAACATTTATATTATTTTATACAAGTTTGGCACAGTGAACAAAGTAACATTTATTTTTTTACGTTGAATAATTAAAGTTAGAAGTCGTGAGATTCACATCATTTTCAGGTCAAGAGTTTTATAGCACATTAGGAAACCATCTACATCGTTTGACATAAATATTGCGCCAATGATGAAATAAAAAATATCTACAACATGCGATAGAACTCGGCCAATGAACAAAGGGAGATACATTTTTATGCGAAAGATGTAGCAAAATGCTTTCTTCAGATCAAATGCAACAGCTTTCAGATCAAATGCAACTGAAACTTTTATACATGAATTTCAGATTTTTTATTGTAACATAAATTTCTAGTAAAAAGCAAGTAATGAGATGTGGTAATGAGTTAATGTAATGAGTAACCTAGTAATGAGATACCAAATGCATACATACAATGCATATGAGGTATCTCATTACTAGGTTCTTAGCAGATTATTCATTGCTATGTTTATTCTCTTATTTTTCTGAATTATAAAAATAGAATTGTGCTTTTTAATACATGAAAATGGTATCATTCTTAAATGTACTGTTTCTCTATTTGTTATCTGTTCATTTACTAGTCTATTTCTTCTCATCTCATCGATTTTTTCGTTTACAGCTACATACGCCTTTCCCAGAAAATTTCTTTACGCTAAGTATTCTCATCAGAGCGAAAGCGTGGTGTCAGGCACTTACAAAAAAGAAAGCCCAATGAATATAATTTTCATTAAGAAGCTTGCAAACAGAGTTCAGATTACTCCACTTGCTGTACTGTATAGCCAGTGATTAACACAAACACAGTAGAGCGTCGATATTCCGGAATTCTAAAATCCGAACTATCCATAATCCGGCTGAAGAGAGTATGTTTTTTTATGTGAATTACATGTGTTCATTTTGTTATGTTTCTCGACGTGTTCCAGTAATATGACCTAAAGTGGGCAGCCATACTGACGTTTAAAATGATCCATTGACTGAAGTGATGACACGTCAGGAAATAAACTTCAAGAAATATTTTAAAGGGAGAGCAATTTATTTTAAATCCTTGGTTATTAACAAGATAGCGAAAACAATTTATCACATTCATGAGCAATCAAGCAATCAAGCATGGGCGCCGGCAGAATATTTCCCGGGAGGGGCCACAGACTATTCCAGTGAGGGGCAAAGACTACATCAACGTATGGTTTCCATGTTGGAAAGAGCAAAAAAGCAAGGGAAAACACTGCATACAAAAATCAAGGGGGGGCATTGCCCCCCTTGCCCTATGCTGCCGGCGCCCATGCAATCAAGTGACAAGAAACTAATTCTAACATCTATACGCAGCAGAGCGAAGGACCTAACCAACTGCTGCGTGGGGGTGGAAGGAACTAGAGTTTCAACATGAAGTAACTTTAGTACCGGATACTAGTCATCATGCCAACGCTTCAGACGTTCTCAAAATGTGTGACTCCCCATTACATTATTTAGTTTATTTCTGCGTTTATTGTAGGCGACAGTTTTTGAATTACAATTTTGAAATATTCCATTTTATTGTTTGTGACACTTTTTTATTTTAAAATTTTCATAAAATAAATTATGCATACTATGTGAAACTTATTTTATTTCATTATGTATAGTTGCCGCTTTGAACTTCAAGTTTGTAAAATATGAAAAAAATCAAGTTTTGAAAAATTTCTAAAAAAATATATTTTTTTTTGAAAATTTCTTGACCCTAGCAATGAGGTTTACCTTTGACTCAATTATAAGTGTGTAAATTTTCAGCTAAGTCGATTAATATGTTCAGTAACCGCAATGAGCCTAAAGTTTGAGAAAAGAGAATTTCGCTGACACTCTTTAGAGACATTTCATTCCTTCATCATTAATATTTTCTACATACATTAAGTCTCAATTACGTAAATAACGTAAAATATGTGTTTGCAATAGCCGTTAACAAATGGCGCTGTAATCGCAAGTCTCCGTATTCTCCAGATCTGACTACTTGTGACTGCTTTCTGGGGGCACACTTAAGGACTATATCTACTGAAACCATCCAAAAGAATAATTATACATATAAATAATGATTGTCGATCGATTTTGTCTTGCAGCTCTATCTGTTACACTTTGCGCACCTGAGGGGGAGGTGTTGGGGGTTTCAATCCCACTTGTCAAATATTTTTCAACATAAACATATTATCTTTAATTTAACAAGGATACATTTCTCAGTAATTGAAACAATAATTACATATTTTGAAGTGCTTACACACAGAATAACAGACAACCAAAGTCATAAATGCTATGTAATGTCTTTGAAAAATATAAAACAGAAGTTATTCTGTGTATTTTTATACTCTAAAAATGCATACATACAATTGCACTTAATGTATGCAAATGAATTGTTTTGACTTCCATGAAAGTGATTTTTAGTAAATTTTAAAGAAACATTAATTAAGTTACAGCGTATTTTTTAAGATCAATAGCTATAATACTTGAAAAAAAATGAAGAAAAATTAGACGATTATTTATTTAAGTTATGCGTATACATATTGAAGAAACAGATTGGAAACTTCAGTTTTCTAATACGTGCTTCTAAGTGTGTGCAAAGAGTATAAAATTCTCATAAACATTATATTTACAAAATTTAAAATCTTTAGTTATTACACTTGCACAGTGAATTTGCATGGAAATGTGATGTACTTAAAGCCTAGGCCTCTTAAAATATCTAGAGCTTATGCGATCATATGATTAATTATAAGAGTGTACATGTCAATTGGATAACATCAAATATTTGTAATTTATAATACAAAGAATTTTTTCATAAGTCTAGAATCCTTATTTGGATTTTTTTTATGTTCAATTTTTATTTTGAAAGCAATAAAATGTGTGAGTGTGCATGAGAAATTACACATTACCTAATAGTGCTTAACTGCAAAACATCTGCTTAATTACTCGGATTCCTTCTGCTGCTCATTTACTTACAAAATATTAGAGAGTGAAAAAAAATAATTTTTTGTACTTCCCTTAAATTTATAACTCTTTAAAAATCAATCTGGATTATCAAAGAAACCTGGATAAATATTGTGTTAGGCCTATGAGGAATGATAGATGAGTGGCGACTTGTAGTTTCAATTATTGAGTGTACTGCCAAAAAAATTGACGGCCCCACAGTGGTCGAGTAAGATAAGGTACTAAACATGGTGAGCTGAAGTGTGAAGGTCCAGGGTTTTGAAGTACTGCGCAGCAGTCGATCTAACGGTCTCTAATTTGGGGAGACTTTGTCCAGACTTGACGTGAATACGTGTTAAAATCCCTAAAAAGTCGTTCGCACAAGGCAAAATCTCCACAGGCAGTTACTCCCAGTGTAGGTTTGCTTTAATACAGCACAGCAAAAAAAAAAGTTGTTTCATTATTCTAATTTTCCGTAAAAAGCATGGTAAAGTTTTAGGTAAATATGGAGGGAAATATGCTGCAAAGGAAAACAAAAGGAATGAAGAGCCAAATTACACTTTTTACATTAATTGCCATGCTTAAGTTTTGCATTCATTTGCCTACGAATAGTGCCACAACCGTATATTATGTCACCCGGGTCAAACTTTAATTTGACCAGGGACTAGAATTCCTTTTATTTGGCATTTCTTTCTAAATCTATAATAACAGCTATAGATTTGTATTTATTTTATTATTGTAACACAGCTTTTTAGGTATCACCCTGATTTTTCGTCTAATTGTTGGCGCAACTCTTTTAACTTGTGACCTAGAATGGCAAGCATATTTTGTTTACTCGATATATCTGTACGAATAAAATTAGACTTTTGTCTGTACATTTCTTGGAATTCAAAAATTTTGCAATTTCTATCCGTTTCAAGCACCTGGGAATCCGGTGCGACCCTCAAAAACAAGTTTGTTTGTCGTTCTGTCATTCTGTCGTGACGCTTTTTTTTTTAAGCATCACGTAAAAACGACTGAAGTGAATGAAATGTAATTTGGCATCATATAATAGGTGGTCACTCAACTTCAAATACTGTCGTCGAAGTTTTAAAAAATCTTGATTTGATTTTGAGATTTTGCGAAAATTATTTCAAACTGCATAAATTTGTCTTCGCACATCACGTAATAACTGCAAAGGTGAAAAAAATGGTATTTGGTGAAGTGATAGGTGATCACTCACCTTAAACTATAAGCATCTAAAAAAATCGATCCGATTTTGGGATTTTGTGGAAATAGTTTCAAACTGAGTGAATTTTTGTTCACGCATTACGTAATAACGACTAAAGCAAATGATATGAAATTTTGTCACATGATAGGTTGTTGCTCAAAACTATAGGTGGTAAACTATAGGTGGCCAATTTTTTAAACATTTTTATTAGATTTTGAGATTTTGTGAAAATTCTCTCAAAATGCGGTTATATTTCTTCAGGTATCGCGTAATAACGACTAATACGAAATTTGGTAATATGATAGGTAGTTGCTAATCTTAATTTATAGGTGTTGAGAGAGAGAGAGAGAGAGAATTTTTTAAATATTTTGATTATATTTTGAAATTTTGAGAAAATCGTTTTAAATTGCTGAAATTTTTGTTCCAGCATCACGAAATAAAGACTGCAGGGAATGAAACGAAATTGGGTGACATGATAGGTTGCCCCTCAACTTAAATTCTAGGCTTCCAATTTTTTAAAAATGCTGATTAGACTTTGAGATTTTATGAAAATTATTTCAATATGCGGAAATATTCGTTCGCGCATCACACAATTACAACTAAAACGAATGAAATGATATTACTTAGTGACTCTCTAACCTGTAATATTTTAACAATACATAAAATTATAACTTCGTTTTCTTTACTTTTGGCAGTATACTACACCCATTCTGTGTACTTCTACAATGCTGACGAAAGTTCTTGCTTTTTGGAAATTTGCATTCAGTACTAACCCGTCAACGACGGGTACTTCAGCTAGCATACTCTAAGAAAAGACTAATTTCCATACATATTTTTATGAAATTTCCCCATTTAAAGAAGATACAATTTTGTTGAGAACATAAAAGATGCTTACAAAAAGGCGCTATCCCTTAAGCGCCCAATACTTTTAACTAGGCTCAATTGTTTTTATCTGCTAAATTTTCGGAGACCTGGTAATCCAACGAACGCTGTTCTACAGGAACTCTGAACTGCGAGCATTCCGCAGTTTTCTCTCCGCTGTTTCTACATGTCTTGGAGTCGCGCAGGTGCAGAGTAATTATACGCAACATTGGTGGTAGCAGCTTCTTGAACAATTCCGTTCTAAGATTTTTTACGGATAGTTTATATTTTTGGGGAGATCTTTAAGTGTAGTAGGGGAAAGTGACCCGAAATGATCCTTTTTAGAGGGAAACGAATAAGATAACATAAATGTTGAATAAAGTTTGTCCCTTTGTCAATATATCTTACACAATATTTTGCATCATAAACATAGTTTAATAATATTTTAAACCCAAGTTGAGTAACGAAAAAAAAAAAAAATAGAACTTTGGAAGTGTCCAAAGGATAATTTTACTTTCATCCAAGGGAAAAATGATCCTTTATTTGAAAATAATTGTAGATTTTTTATCGCTTAAATAAAAGATGTAACAGTAATTATGACAATGCATGACGAAAAAGTAAGTTTCAGAATCATATAGTATGCATAATTTATTTTATGAATATTTTAAAATAAAAAGTGTCACAAACAATAAAATGGAATATTTCAAAATTATAATTCGAAAATTATGGCCTATAATAAATGCAGAAACAAATTAAATAACGTAATGAGGAATCACGCATTTTGAGAACGTCTGAAGGGGACTTGGACGCGGTTCTGTAGTTTCTTCAGTCGACGGATCCTTTTACCCGGTAGTATGGCTGTTCACTTTAGATCATATTACTGGAACATTCTATAAACATAACAAACTCAACAAATGCAATTCACATCGATTAACGTGCTCTATTTAGTAAACAAGCCATATTTCTGTACATTAAAAACTGTATTTCTAAATAAATAGGAAACTTGGTGATTACATTATAAGAGATATGATAAATTCCAGTTTTTTGAAGAATTCTACTCAGACATGTAATATACCGATCACTTAAATACCGCCATTGCTTCTTCTTGACTTGTTCATGTGTTACTTGGTAGATAGCGCCGCCTGTCTGGAAGAAAAGGTGCGGATCTTTCGCTCGCTAGAATAATTTGGGGCCACCTTCCCTAACTAAGAAAGAATAAAGAAAAATACCTGTATGACTGACTGGGATTACTTCAGTTCTACAGTCCCTGTGTACGAACATGGGCATCGGCTGAAAGGTTTCCAGTGGGGGGGGGAGGAAAAGATTACTTCAATATATAGTTACCATATATTGAAGTAATCATAACAACAACAACAAAATAAATAACATAAAAAAACACGGTATACAAAATTCCTAGAGGAAGCAAATGCCCATATCCCCCTTTGCCTATTCTTCTGACGCTCGTGTATACGAGCTGGCACTTGATAGAATAGTTCGTAAATAAAATAAATAAGTAATTCACGCACACTAGAGTGCTTCTTAGTAATTGTTAAAAATATTACCCTTAAATGCAAACTTTTCGACAGAAAAACGAATTATACGTTCCATTTCATTGACATGAAATTCGTTCAATTCGCAAAAAATTCGTTCAAAATGCAATCTTATCTAACTACAAAGGAGGACTAGGGACTTCCAACTGAAAATGAAGTCTGCAAAAAGTTTCAATTTTCCTCTTCCCTCACTGGGAGCAAGTACGTCCTCTTTTCATTCATCTTTCAGGGACACGTGACTAAGCTTAGCCAATCAGTTACTCTCGCATCCTGGTTCTCGTTTCAGCGTCTGAACGTGAGAATCGAGCATCATTTCCAACCGTGACCGTGAAATAGCAGGTTGTTTTGAAACTTTTGGAAACGGGGTAAAAGTTGGCGGACAGTATCTAATGATTTTGAGAGAAGTTATTCAACTGGACTGTTCGATTCTTAGAAGTTTATGAAGAACTTTCACTATTATTATTTTTTTTTAAATCTTTTCAATAATTAGTGTGGACAATAGAAAATCAAGTATTAATTTTTTCGCGGTTGACAAGATTTGAGGTGGAATACTAACATTTTTTGTTACACGTAATTGGTGAGTATTAACCTGATTTGGAGTATTTTATTGATTAGATATGTAAAATATTTTCTTTTCACTTTAATCAATATATGCATGCCTTCAAATAAATATAATAGTTATGTGTTTTAAATTAGAAAAGTTATTATCTTATATTTTTTAAGTCCAATATTTCTTAACTTAAAAATTTTTGGAACTTTTTCTGAAAATATCAAGTTTTTCAACTTAATCAAAGAGTTTGTAATATTGGAAAGCTAATATGAAAATAAATTTTTTTTAATAAAACTTTGAAATTTATTTTTGTAATATCTATATATATATATATATATATATATATATATATTGAAATGTAAATTAAAAATTTCCATTAAAAAGTTCATTATTTATTATTAAAATTATATTATTATATAATTTTAGCTTTACAATAGTGGATGCGTTGAAATTCTATAAATTGATTTTCGTGACGCACTTATTATGAGATGTAAGTTAGGAACTTACAATAAATTGTTTAAGTTTATTTTAATTGTATTTTTGTAGTTTTAATGTGGTAAGTTTTTAATCGAATCAGATCATAATGTTTTAATAATGATTCTTATTTTTTCATCTCAGATTTATATATGTTATATATATATATATATATATATATATTACGATTACGATTTATATATTTATATATATATATATATATACGATTTATATATATATATATATATATATATATATATATATATAAATCGTTCATAAAGTAGTAATATAATATTGAGTTTGATGTCAGTAACATATTTTATGTCATTACCAATTCTTTATGTAAATTAATATATTAATATGAATATTTTTTTTGCGTGTATAGTTGATTATTTTAAAAATTGATATTTTTGGAAATGTTCAACATGCATTTGGCATACACATGTAGGAAAAAAAAAACCCACTGATTGATGGTATTCTTATTGTGACAACTGTAAAACAGTAACATATACTGTACCGTAAGTAAAACGTATGTGTATAATGTCAAATGTCAAACCCGTTTATTACAGTTTATTGAAGATTTCTTGTATTTTTCAGTCGTGCGTATAATATAAGTAGTGCGTAATCATAGGCGCACCCACGGAGGGGGCTATGGGGGCTGAAGCCTCCCCTAAAGGTGGGAAATTAGAAGTGAAAAGTATTGAAAATTAAAAATTGTCACTAATGAGTTAAATGTTTTCTTTTTAAAAATTGTCTTCAAATTATTTCTAAAATACTTTTTACCAAAAAAAGATAGTAGTTTTTAAATAAAAACTTACAGTTAGAGCATGAAACACGGTTAAACTTGGTTACAAGATCACTGAAAAGATCATATAATTATTTGATTCTAAAATGAGTTACATTGCTCGTGGGGTTATATTCTGCGGGCAAGTCGACTAGCACAGAATATTTTGACGTTATAAGAGAATTATAACTATAATTGAGGTCACTATAACCGAGTTCAGCAGTATTTGTAGCCCAGCCCCCCCTAAACTAAAATCCTGGGTGCGCCACTGTGCGTAATACTGATACAGTTTTGAAATTGGGTTAAAATATTTTGCACTTTTAAGCGTAAAGCAATTTGTAAAATAACATTTTAAAGACATTTTATTTTATGAAAATTTTGAATTTATATTTCAAACATAAAATCATATTTCTGTGCTTATTAAAATCCGTTCTCTTAGTTGTAAGAAAACAAATAAAATATGTATCGCAATACCTGCGTTTCCGATAGAACTATAGAGCATAATTGGAACTTAACAGACAGTAATGATATTCCTGGAAAGTATTGAAAAACTCTAGCCATGATATTTGGCTCAAACAGATTCTTACTATAATATGTCCCAAAGATAATTGCTGCGCCCCATTAAAAATATTCAGTAAATAATCATATATTTAGAATAATATGATATTCTCCAAACCTCTGTAATTTACAGTATCTGCCTCTATAAATATTTTAAAAAATGTGTTTTTCACGTTATTATGAAATTTTATTAGTGTCCAACACTTTTATAAAATGCAAATTAACACTTCCATTTTTTACTTGTCTGTGTATCTTTCACTAACACTCTTGAAATGCCTAGAAAATCATATATATTATTATTATTAACATTTACTCTACAATTTCTTATATAAAAGCAGCGGATGTACAATTAGAAGATCTTTTACCGGCTATCACAAAATAATTGCGCACAATAGCGGACAGCAGACATGTTTAATCATGTGAACATATCTAATAATTAGCGTCTTTTGCTCGTTTATTATAGAATGCTTTATATCAATATCTGTCTGAGTAATTTTTCTGTAACTTTTAGAAAGAGGCGCAAGAAATTCCCTTAATGACAGTCTACGGCTAGTAAAGAGATCTTGTTTGCTTCTTTGCATTTCTGTCTCGCCGCTCTACGTTTAGAATGTCACGGAATTTAATTATTTTACTGAGACTCAAGTTAAAAATGTTCCGTATTTAACGATTCATGTGTCAAAAATTTGTATATGTTTAATAGACATACATAAAATTATTCTCATATATACCGATTTTGTAGTAGTAATCGAATGCAGTATTCAAGTCAGCTATTTTTGAGTTTAATTATTTCCTATTTAGTCTTAACAAATAAATCCGAAAATTTTCACAATCTATGTGTTTAAGAGTATTTATCTGCATTGTTTTAAGTTAACAGAGTAGCATTTAGTCTTTAACATTCGTTTTAAAATTATGGCGTCAACAGATCAGAAATTTATCTAAATTTATCGCAAGTTTTTAAAAATACGCTCACAATTTTTATTTTGCAAGCACCAGAAACTAGCTCTTAATATATGAGGAAAATTCCAGATTTAACATAAAAAATGATAGCAAATATATTTTTGGTACGTTTGATTCGTTTTAACATTCCGCTGGTTTTTATCTGAAAGAAAAAAAAATGTCACAGCTATGTCATTTATCATTGTTTGAAAGAGCACTTCAGAGAACTGTAAGCACCGATGATTTAAAGTTTTTAAATGAGAGGCTTTTTTAACGTAAGATTACGTTCCTCTATAACGGATCTATGTATAAAATTTTCCGTCGTGCATTTATATATTGCTCCTTTAGAAAACTAACTGGGTGAACTAACTGAACTAATGGGTATTTCGTTTACGACACTCATACATGACGTCATAAATTAAAAGTTGATTGATATTGATGAACTTTACTACAGAACATACGCCATGCACCAAAACAAATTCTGAATTTCGGCGATTCTACATAGCTCTTCGAGATTACACAGTTTGATATATTTCACGCGATTAAAATAAATAAACTGTCTTCTTCTTATGAATCATGGACAATTTAAATATTTAAACTGAGTAATTTAGATTCGCATGAATTCTGTTTCTTTTCAGATCCGAGCACGGTTTATTAGTTATGTAACGATTCTGTGTTTTTCGGGCAGTTTATATTTTATGTCATAGTTCCTTCCGGAAATCATATAGTTGAATTATTTTCCAAGAAATTCTATTGATTTTAAAGGAGCACACGCGGAAAATACTTCCAATAATCTATCTCTAGTAACTGGACAAAATATTTTAGGAACATTGCGTAGTTTGCTTATGTTATTCAATATGCCGTAATGCAATGTGAGAGCAAATATTTGGTTCTGCCAGTACTTTAAAACTTATGCTTTTAATGTGATATATCTTCATTTTATTTGCTTTACATTGAATTATTACGCCAGAAAAAGTACTGCGTAGAGCAGTTTTTTTAACTATATTTAGACATCGATATAAACAATTACGAAATAAATTATCTGCGTCATACTTCAGGTGATCTTTTTTTAGGTTTGCTGGAAAAATTAATGATATTGTAATATTTCTCCCCCCCTTTTTACTTTTCGAAGATATACCATCTAAGAAAAGTATTGTAATCATGAAAAAAATTCGACTTTGAAATTTAATGTATTTACACGTTTAGGGGTCTTCTGAATTCATTTATGCAATTTTTACAGTGATATATGTATGTATGTGTGTGTGTGTGTGAGAGAGAGAGAGAGAGAGAGAATACGCTAGTTTCTAAATGGTAAGTTCGATTAAGCACAATTGGTATATATACTATATAATTTTGGTATATATACTATATAACATCCTCGTTCTCTACAGTGATTTTGTGTATAGGGCATGCAGATTTTCACAGGGCTACAAAAAAGGATGATTTTACATTATGGCCTATGGACGGAAATTCTTGAAACTTTTTATTCTTTTATTTTTACTTCAAGAGTCTGAATCATTTAAAAAACTTGCCAAATATGGCAACCTAGATATGCTATATTCTCTCTTTTTCCACTGCGGGTTTACAAATGCGAAATGGCGGAGCTAAATTTAGCCTTTTGCGACATGTTTTTTATTGATATCTCCTAAACTAATTCGAATTTCAAAAAAATAGCTTCGAGGTATGTCGGGACCCGTCCTGGAGAATTTCCGTACAAAATTTGTTAGGTCTGTGATCACCCGTTTCGGAGCTGCGCGAGACACAGACAAACTAACTAACTAACCAACCGCCTAACTAACATTTTACAGTTTGTTTTATTTATAGATATTTGATTTTAAGATAATAATGTTAGATTAAATTAAGTAATTCAAAATTGTCAACAGTAGTTGTAAGCAATATGGAAGAATTCTTTTTAGCAGCGTTTCGAAAACTAAATTTTGCAATACGGGGGTCGCGTCAAGATATTGAATCAGAATTTGCACAAATGTGATGAAATATTTAAATATCCTTTCGGTCTTTTGGTATTACAACCACACTAATTATCCTTAAATTACACTCATAACAAATAAATCGACGCACCAAGAAGGGGGTGTCCAATTGAGACGAAAATTGGTGGATAGGAAGACAATGTACAGAATAGTAAATGATTAAAATTTCAGAACAATTGAATAATTTATTTCAGAGTTACAGTAACAAGTTCAATAAGGTGTTGACCCGCCGCTAGCCTGGATACAAGCTGCCACACGGGGTGGCATAGACCCTTAAAGCTCCCGGATGGTCTCCTGCGGTATTTCCTGTCAAATTCGCTCCAATTGTCGAACGAGGTCATCAACAGTCCGTGCCAGATGCAATCGCCTTCCCATCATATCCCAGACATGCTCGATGGGAGAGAGATCTGGCGATCTGGCAGGCCAAGGAAGAGTTTGACAAGCTTGCAGACAGTTTAGAGCAACACGAGCCGTATGTGGTCTGGCATTGTCCTGCTGAAAAACCAGCCCAGGGCACTGCAAAAGGACCGGTAGCAAAACAGGTCTTAGGATGTCGTCCACGTACCGCTGTGCAGTAAGTGTACCTCTAATGACGACCAAAGGGGTCCGGCTGTCAAAGGAAATGGCACCCCAGACCATAATGCCTTGTTGAGGGCCGGTGTGGCGTGCAATAGTGACCCCTCTCTGCCCTGTGCGTCTCCAAACACGTCTTCGATGATCGTCAGGACACAGTTGGAAGCGGGATTTGTCGCTAAAGACTATACGTCCCCAGTCGGCATCATTCCTACCTGATCGAGCTCTGCACCACTGTAATCTGGCTCGGCAGTGTGCAGGCGTGAGTGGCAGGTTGCGTAACAGTCGGCGCGAGCGTAGATTTCGCTCTCTCAACCGTCTGTGAATGGTCATGATGGACACTGGTGTTTGGGTTGAACGTCTGATGGTTGATAGAGATGAAGAAGGCGCTGTGACAGCTGATCTGACCATCACACTTTCCTCACGATCTGTTGTAGCCCTAGGTCGACCGCTACTATTCTGACGCTGCACTCTGCCATTTTCCACCCATCCTTGCCAGCATCTTCGAATCGTCGCATCGCTTCGACGCAAATGACGAGCGATTCTCCGATTAGTCCAACCGGCCTCTTTCAATCCAATGATACGACCTCTGTCAAACTCTGACAGTTGCTCGTAATGAGCACGAATCCTGCAGCGAGGCATTTTTTAAGTTGTTGAAGGGTCATCTGAATCACAACCAAATCGAAAGTTTTAACAACCGTTGAAGAACTGCTCCTTATATACGTCTGCTGGATGCGCAGTTCCGATGCGCTAGAGATCAAACTATTCATTCATTGGACACCAAATTTGAATCATTTGCATATCTGTTCAAAACATTCATGCATACGAAATTTCAATCGGATGATTGAAGCAATCGGATGATTGTTTCTTGGTGCGTCGATTTTTTTGTTATAGAGTGTATTTCAGCAATAAAAAAGTCAAGTGTGAATATGTTCCATATATGTTTGATTGAAAGTTTTACACCTTGCAAATGTGAAATAACTCCATGAATAAACCACGCCAGGCTGTTTTAACTCACGCCTCACCGCCCTAATTTATATTACCTATATCAATTCCGCCTGTAATGATGGATAGATTAGAAGGCGATTGCAGCATTACTATGTCCATATAATATTGTCGATTGAGGTCCTATGGCTCATGCAACAAGCTTCATAATCTGAATACCAGGTAATTTACACCTTCTCCTACATTGATATAGAAGGGCTATTTAATACTTTGGCCTAACATAAAACTGTTTATATTTGGAGAAATGGAAAATAATGTCGATTTTTCGTAGGTCATTATTTCGCTTAGCCAAAAGTACTAAAGCTAATAATACTAACTCTCATACGTGCATTTTTCACTTATGATCCATATTAGAGAACATTTTCCGAATACTTCTACGGGAGGTAAGGGATCCAAAATGTCTTTTTAACATATACCGCGTGATTTCAAAGATGAAAAGAGATATCCATAAAATTATTGCTGTAAAATACAACTCACTGATACCTAAAAATCAATTTCAGGACATTTTGACAATCTTGTCCTCCAAGCAGGGTATACATGAAAAAAAGGGTGGGTGGACATCTTTCATGAACGAATAAATACAGTACACTCTTGATAATCAGGCAGTTGGTTAGTTCGGCACGTTCAATAATCCGGTGATCTTGGTTAACAAATGTCATATTGTTTTCCGATTCGGCAACCCCTACGGACGTAAAGAAGCATGTCCGCTCTTGTGATTTTCTCGCTCTTTCGTCATCTAGTTTACCTGATACATTTTGTTGTGCATTTATCTAGTGTACTACAACGTCAACCAAGCGAAAGTTCATGATTTTAAGTTTGTGTCAAAAGCAAGCAATCTTGGTAAACCTGAATTTTTCAATAATTCGGCGGCTATCTATTCCCATGTACGTCAGATTATGAAGATTGTACTTTATCGATAAAGTTTTCGCTTTAAAATGCAATAAAAATAAATCTTATGTTTAGGCACAGCTTGTTTGTAATTAGAGATTTGTTGCAAATTCTTGCTTATTTGAATTTTATGTAAGAAAAGGACTTTATTTTCCTGTACCCTAAACTGTTTCAAAAATTTTGAAATAAAGTTTTCTACATTCAGTAAACTTTAAAGATGATTTTAAGATTCTTCATGATTTTAAGTTTGTGTCAAAAACAAGAAATCTTAGTAATCCTGAATTTTTCGATAATCCGGCGGCTATCTGTTTCCATGTACGTCAGATTATGAAGATTGTACTTTATCGATAAAGTTTTCGCTTTAAAATGCAATAAATCTTATGTTCAGGCATATCTTGTTTGTAATTAGAGATTTGTTGCAAATTCTTTTATTTGAGTTTTATTTAAGAAAACGACTTTATTTTCCTGTACCCTTAATAGTTTCAGAAATTTTGAAATAAATTTTTCTATTTTCAGTAAACTTTAACGTGTTTATGTTTACCAGTCATCATATCTATTTTCTCTACTTGTAGCTTAAAAAAACTGTTCTTCCTTTCATCTGTTTGGCATAGATTTGTTTCATTTCTATGCTTTTTTTTGTTAACTTAAAAGTGTGTTAAACAGCTTACAGGATTATAAAAGATAAGGACGGTAAGTAGGATTAGTACTAAAAACACAACAAAACTAGAAAAAAGGGATTGAACAGCTGTTGACAGTACTCTTAAATAAAGTTGATTATGTGATGAATTTATTTTTAGGTACATAAAATAAATACGACGTTAAAGTTTCAAATGTAGAATATGGAAAAAATATTTTTCATTAGATTTTTATAAAAAAAAAAAATAAACTTGCAATTTGGATAAAACTACAGTAGGTGTCCAAATTATTAAGGACAGATTTCCATATTTTTGTATATTAAAGTTTGAGTTAACCGATTAAAAACCTGGTGTTAGGTTCTGTAACTATTTTCAATTATGAAAGTATTTTATTTATATCATGAAAGCAACATATTATGTAGATATATGTTAATTTAGAGCAAGAGTAACATTTACAATCAATGAAAATCTTATGAAAAGAAACTTAGTACAGCTTCTTACAGTATTAATCTAAATCTAGACCCCCGTTGTAATGATTAATTTTGCTTGGACTTTTTTTCTTCCTCCTGAAGGTTGGAAGTAAAATGGGGGGATATTGAAATGTGAAAACTCGTTTCCCAGTAGCAGATGTATCCTTGCAAGAAAAGTAGTTTTACAGGTTATCATTTGCAATTGCTAATAACTTTTCAAATACCTTATTTTTTCTCTTAAATAATTTTTTCTCTTTCTTATTCCCTCCCTCTCTCTTTATACGATGTATGGAACAAACAAATGTGAGAATTGATTAAAATATTAATTTGTTGATCGATCGTCTGGCAGATTACTGTCAGTAGGTCGGCAGACCGGTCAGCAAAAATTTTAAAGCTCCTCCACCCGTTTGGTCGATTATTGAATTTAACCCTTTAATGCGTAGTGTTCCCTCTCTGAGAACACCAAACTCTAACGTTTTGACTGTTGCCAGTCACGAAGAATAGATTTGATATCTATAAAAATAGTTGCGGGCGACATAGCTCCACGAAAAACCTTTACTTTTTAGCACGTCATTCCCCGTAAAAAAATTGTCACGATTTTTTTTAATAGCACTGGCATCTGCTGAAAAATGGAAGAATGCGGGAACAGCTGGATAGATTGCCCAATGCTGAAAAAGGGCAGCCGTTGCCATCGCTTGACTTAACTACCATCAAGATGGCGCACGATCGAAACGTTCATCGCGTGCCACAGATCTAGAGACCCTTTTTTGACGCAGCTGGCTGTGCAGCAGCACAACGGCTGCCTTTTTTTTCAGCATTGGGAAAGGGTTGCGCCTCAAAGGCTTAAAAACAAATCTCAAGCCTATTTTTCTTTTAACCAACCTTCTTTAAAAAAGCCTTTCCACATTGTTATTATCATTATAATATATTACACGTTTTTATCGAATGTTTTTACATTCCAACATCCCTTCCTCTCTACTTCAGCCTGTCGGGAAAAAAAAGTCCCAACAAAGTTAATTCTTACACTGGGATATAACGTTCTGTTAATTTTGTAATTAGTTGTACTTGGTAGTGCTATCCTTTGATGCAGTTACAGCCTTTATTCGGGACATGCTCAATACATATATTTTTGCATGTTTCTGGAGTTCAGGTATTGTGATGGCGTTCTTTGATTTGAGTTTCAGTCAATGGCCACTTGATGGTCATTGATGGTGATTAGTTCTTTGACGATCGCCTGCTAACAAATGTTTTCAATGGGAGTAAGCTCCTCGGGCACCCGCACACTTCATACGCACACACTAATACTGTGTTGACACTAATCAAAAACAGGAACAATGATACCAGTTGACTGAAACTCAGTAGCAAACATGAAGTAAAAAACTTTATATGCTCGAAACAAATTTATATGCTCGAAAAATCACCGTAAAATGCCGAAAGTGTTTCCAAACTTAACTTTCATAAGTTAATCCAATGGTCACAGTTACACACTTACTCATTGAAAAAAAGAATTTTTTTTCTTGAATTTAATAACATTTTCTTGTGCTGTGCGAAGGCAAACGCAAGGGCTTTTTGCCTAGTAGAGGGTGCCTTGATCGAAGGACTTTTTAAACGGTTCTAAAGTGTATTCACGTTGCATCCGGAGAAAAGCAAGTAAAACTCCCGATCGTTAGAGCGATAGCAGCGCGATAGGTCAGGACGCTGGACTTTCCCATTTCAACCGTCTAATATGTTCAGTGTCTTATCCATTCGACCGAGTTGGGGCAAGCAAAACTTTGTTACTGCAGTTTTAACCGAACATTTTATAAAGTTTTTAAATTAAGGGAATATTATTGTTCATTCTATGAATTATTTTCTTGATTCAGCGAAATATTTTGTTGATCCAAAAGAATCATTTGACTAAAATAGCGCCAACAAGAAATTCCTGTTGAATTCAACAAATATTTACCCTACACTTGCATACTTAACTTTTTAGATTTGTGTATTTTACCGGCATTATATCTAACACACCATCCTACTTAAATAATTAGAAAGGGACATACTTTTGTCAATCGTATGTGGGATAGAATTTTGTGAGTTAAGCTGTTTATTCTCTTTTTTAGATTTGAATTTGAAGATGTGATAAAATGTAAGAACAGCAACAGTAAGAAGAATAAATATCGAAATGTGGAAATTCTTCTTGGACTTTAAGACTAAAAAACCAGATCGCGCTTTTACGGTCTGAAACTTTAAAAATTATGGCATCCATGCTAGCTGACTCAGTGTGGAGACCGTTTTCTTAAAATAACTAATATATAACAAACAGAAAATTTTTGTGTGTTTTTCAAAGGAAAACCTTTAAAATGATAACATTTCATACTTATATTTATGTTTAAAAATATGGAAATTTATTAAAAAATTGAATGAAAATTGCATTGTTGGTAAAAAAGGGCTACCAAAAATGTTTTTCAAAATAATCATATACGGCTTTGCATTTATATTCGTTTAAATGTTGTTGATGTAACAGGCCTCTGGCTAAGTTATATTTTCAAAACTCGGGATTTATGATTAGTCAAGCGGTGTAAGTAAGCATTTTTAATCAAAATTCATTCAATTTTATGAAATAAAAAGCTGTAAAGCAAAATAAAATGCTCTGATTCTTAAATTACACGCGGGATATGTTTGAAGAGCATCACGTAAGTCAAAATTTCGCATTGTAGTAAAATGTATAGATATACTACTTTTTAGAACACGGAAATAATTATTTTAGACACCTAAAAATATCCCCAAAAACAGATTTAAACCATTCCCTAACTATTTATTACAATTTCTCATATAAAATAATGAAGTACCAGGTTACCGAGCCATGCTCAGAATCTAAAGGCTCCTTAAGTGTAAAATAATGAATACGTAAATGCCTTGGCACGTATCAAGAATCTTCATGGTTGCCAAAGATTTTCATCGCTGTCGGATCACTCATACATTATCAGGGAGACTTTGGTCGGCATTCAATGTTACAATGGCATATACTTTGTTTTGAAGAGGGATGCTAAATATTCGATGGTCGGTGCCATCAGAGTTCAGGAAAAAGTAATTTAACGTAAGGTGCCTCCTTTCCTTCTGTAGCAGATCAACGAGGGTATCAGCGAAGATCTTGGGCGATGCATTCACTAACAGCGTCTTCATTACTTCAGAAATATATCTGTCCATATTGAGGACGTTCAAATTCAGCATCAAGAATTTGAGTTGCTTGAACTGTCAGATGAATGAGTTTATAAAAAAAATTCATCAAGTCTGTTATACACTGTTCGCAACGTAGCAGTACACACCAAAATCGTTAATAGTTTCACTCGTCATATACTGTGAACAAAGCCATTGTAAAGTATGCTTTCAAATTTCGAATTCTTTGAAATGTGGGTGACATCGAAGAAACAAACACCAATTCATTAGGAAATTCGGAATGTCCTACATCAATCTTACAGTCCCCAAAATGTTTTCGGTTAATTTTTGTTTTTACTCTTCAGAAAAATGCAAAGCTCCAGGGTGAATGCAATCCATGTTAAAAAGTTTTAAACTATGATAATAAGTACCCATATTTGTGGCAGCTTTGTAGATACTTAGACTGTTTACCCGAAGTATTTGTCGACGTCTAGCTGTTCCATGTCGTTCTCCTTCCAAATACTAATCATCTGTTTCATGTGCTTGCGTTTGAACTGCACGTTCACACATTTAAATTTCTCTATAGTGCTTCAATTCAAACATAAAATACTTATTTTTTTCTAATTCAAAGAAAATACATCATGCATAAACAAATTCTACAAACGTAAATTCAATCTTATAGATACATAAATATAGATGCCATAAAAGTATAATCTTACATAAATATGCTTTAAACATAATTTTATTTTATAAACTCGCGCTTAAGAAAATAAAAAGTGTAACGCAATTTAAATTATTAGTATAAAAGGACACTTCGAAATCATGAAACCAAAAACAGAATAGATCAAAAATATTCTTCTATAATAACCCTAACAACTACTTAAACGTTGACAATAATAGAACAAACGGATGGACTGAAGAAAATGGACTTCTAACTTCGAATAAATCAAAAATACATCGCTCCTATATAGTTACGCTGATCCTAGACTCTGTCACAATTCGAGTTCAACCACTCAAAATAAAACTTTTACCATCCAAACAGATTAAAAATGTATTGTCTAATAACTTAAAATTTACACAGTTCGTTGGTGCGATCAGCCTGAAAATTATCATAATTATGTAAAAAAAAAAGAAAGAAAGAAAAGATCTGATAATCCGCCCGTTACCTGATTTTTAAGCGTTTTTTTTTAATTGTATTTTTAGCTCTATTTCATTTAAGAGAATAAAAAACGCTAATCATTTGAGTGTAAGAATTATCTATTGCAAGTGACATTGACGTTACATTGAAGTCACGGTTATCAGGCTTTGGAGGAAAAATTACGATTCCAATTCACTTTAGATAGCTTTTCTAAATTACTACTCAGTTTAACTTTTTTTCAAAAATAAAACGGTTTTCTACGCATTAAGCATGGATATAGGAGAGGATGTTGATACAAAACGAAATGTTTCGAATACGAAATGTCTCTGCAGATTATACAATTCGAATTTCGATGTATAATAAAAATTGAATATGAAGTTATTTGATTTTAAGTGGGTAAATATTAAATATTCTGAGTGTAGACATTCTATCGCCCGCTGTAATTGTCTCCACAAAGGGCTTTATCCTTTAGTTTAGTGATAGTACACAACACAAAACAACACAGTCTAATCCACGTCTAAATAAGAATTGAAAATTTATTAGAAAAAATCTTAGTAACCAGATTTCAGCCTCCCAATTTACTGCTTCCACATATGGACAACTCCCAGCCTGCGGCCGGATGGGGCCCGCCATGGCTTTTGGACCAGCCCTCAGAACAAGTCAAAACCCTGTATAAAACCTATATAAAACATTCAAACTTCCATATAAATCCGAATTATACGGCCCGCGATTTCGCTAACATCCTGAAGTCAGGCCCAGTAGGCCACTATCGTAAAGTTCTGCCCGCAACTTTTAAAAGGTTGTCCATACGATGATAAAATAAATGAGTTGAAATCATCAACTGCAGTGAATGAAAACTAAACTGATGGCTGATCATCTGCAAAATTAATTTGAATATCGGCTGCGAGCCCAATTTAGGAATCGATCGTATCATTTTTTCATCGGAGTTTCGAACATCGTTTCATTATAAACGGTTGACCCATTAAAAAAAAAAAAAAAAAAAAAAAAAAAAAAAAAAAAACTATTACCCTCTTTAGCGGAGGGTAATATTCAGCCTTCAGCTGAAATTAGTTTCCCCTCCGCTAAAGAGGTTTTTTGACAGAACCTTTTAATTTGTATTGGCAGCCATGTACAGGATGTATTTGCATGTAAATCAAACGGGGAGAAACCAACCGTTCTTCCAGTGGTGTCAAGTATTTTAAACAATCCGGTATTTCGGGGAATTCGAAGCCATTGCTTATAGCTAATTCTGGTATTGTCAATTTAATCAAACAATCGTAACATGTTTTGCAAAATTTGCCAATATCATCGATATCTTTGTAAAAGACTAGTTTTATAAAGTCCGTTGTCGCTCCTTTGGACAGTAAAGTTGTTTTGGAATGGGTTCTTATTGACTTTTTGAACCACAGTCGATCACAACAATAGCATTGGTGGATTGGACCATCAGCAACAGCTTCGAAAAATTTCTCAGCTAATTTACGAAATTCTAGTTCTTCACACCTTACATTTAGATCAGTATCTGTTCTTGGTCTTTTCGATGGTATATCTAGACAGAGTCGTAAACGTTTTCTGTCTTGTCTTCTGGATTTGGATTCCGCTTCTTGAGCACGAAAATCTGGATCTTCCCTTTTTCTTTGCATAAATAGACGGTTAGTTTCACGATGACTTTCTTCCGGATCAGACAACTGGCGAGGACGGCCAGCGCGGCCTTGAACAACAGTCCCGGGTATATTCTTCTGATATTTAACGATGTAATACTGAACAGTAGAGCGTGAAATACCAAGCCTACGAGCTATTTCACACTGATCCCGCAAAAATGAAAATTTTAGAAATGCCACGACAGAACACCACCACTTGCTCCAAGGAGGGACAAAAGTTTGAACGCGACTCTGGAAACAAATCCAAGTTCTGAAAAATGAAATCGGAACCTCGGGAACTTGACAGCCAGTCGCAGACGCTCTGACAAAATCTTACAGTTTCCCCTTTTGTTTCATCTGACGTTACTTTGAAATTTTTCAAGTATCCATTATTCCAATCATGTGTCGGATCTTGGTGTGTTTCAAATTTCCGTGAGATCTGTAAGATTTTATTTACTATCAATTATCATCCACGACTTTTTTCGTCTGCCAAAAACTATTACCCTCTTTAGCGGAGGGTAAAAAAAAAAAAAAAATCGTCAGGGTAACTACATTTAAATATTTATCGTCAACTTGGCGGAATAAGGCAGTTAAAATAGAATTCGACCTAGTGCCGTTATTTAAAAAAAAAAAAAGAAAAAAAAAAAAGGAAGTTTCATGTTACGTCACAGGATCTTTTTTCTTACTGTGAATGACTGAAAAGGGTGTCATTTTCATTTAAATTATTCGGCTAAGCTGAAACTTTTATGCACTTTTGAAATTCGCATCATATGGATCAATAAAATACATGAAAAATATTTATTGTTTTAGTGTATACGCGAAAATACATTTAGCTTTACGTTAGTTACAAAAGGATAATTGTAATAAATTCAGGCAATTTTTCACATAAGATTTACGAATAGTTTTGTATTAATAACTATTAATTAAGAATAATTAAATTATTTACGTATATTACATCAAGGTGCTTGCGGGGATGGCAACGAAGACTCTTTTTTCTTTTTCTTTCGCTGGTTGCCAGGACGATATTTTGAAATAAAAATAACTTTTTAATTCTAAACAAATTTATGTAGCTGAATGGTGTAATATATCTAGTTTCTAAAATATTTATTTGTCTGTGTACTAAATATCAAGTTCCATTTATTCTATTTCTTTGCGAAATTAATTTTTACTATTATATATCGATGGCGTGTATTTTTTAATCCGCCCCAAACTTATTTGAGCGTCCCTTTTAGGAAGATTGCATCAAGTGTGTTTTTCAAACGCTCAATAGATGGCGCTACCGTCCAAAAATTTTAAATTTTAAATTTTGAGCGTTTTAGAGATTTTTCAATCAATTGACCTAGCTCAATCGTTTCAGGGGTCCAAAAAACCCCCAGGTACGAAATTTAAAAAGAATCCTTAGAGCAGTTTTCGAGATCGTTCGGACATACACACACACCCACACACACACACAAACATTCCTCGTTTAATATAAGAGCGGATAAATGAATACTGGCGCTTCTTGCTGTTGGCGAGAAATCTCGGTGAGGAGTTCGTTTTAGCTTTAGGATACGTATTCGGGAAAAACTCGCATAAAATTCAATACACGTAATTCAAATTGAGGCTTACCGCAAATTCACTGTTCATCTGCATACACATATGCCATCTATTATATCCACACAGTTCCAAGAAACGTCCTTGCTTAGTTAAATCACTTATCGGTTTTTTCTTCTTGAGAAATCATGTTTTTCGTGCAGTAGCTGAACAAAATGTTCATATTCCAATAAAATTATTTAGAGTTTCCATTTTGAATGCTTTGAAAGCTGTAGCCTGATATTTAAGTGACCGTATCCAGCGTTCTAGTCTGCGTAACATAAAAGTACAAGCAGTTTTAGGTTCTTCACGAAGAGGTCTTTTTTACAACAGTAAAAGAAAAATGTGAATTTTTGCCGATAATGACCTGTTAGGAAACAATGTAAAGTTTAAAAATAGTCTGATATGACTGTTTTCTTGATTATTTTTCAGAAATATTTTATTTTATTACTGCATGTATGAAACGCACTTCTTTTTATAACGCCAAAAACTACATTTCGAGTGTATATACTTCCTACCATAATGTCATTACATCAGCAGAAAGCAGGTTCAGATACGAAAGATAAGATAATAAAGGTCATTTTATTATTCTTCCAATTTACTCATTTTGGTACTTGTGAAATTACTTTTTTTTATTATAAGGTATTGAGTCACACGTATTCAGTTCACTAGTATCAATTAAAAAATTAATCAAGATTTTATTTGTTTAAAATGTAAAAAAACAAAGCTATCATGAAAGGCGCGTTGAACTTTAAAAAAATTTAAACACTGTCTGTAATGACGAATAAACTAAAAACACGCATGTATTCATTTAAAAAAGATATGTTAGACACACATACACACACACATATTTAGAGAGAGACAGAGAGAGACACAGAGAGAAAGAAAGAAAGAAAGAGATCGAATTCTAAACGTCATTCTGTTTATTGTCTAGAAATAATTGATTTCAATCAGTTAAGAGCCAGTTTTTTAAAAGTCGGAGATCCTGGATCGTTGACATTTTTTATTTTGTTGAAATTTTAAGGATTCGTTCTTCGCGTATTTTTTTTTTACCCGAATTTTTTATTTTTGAGAAAAAAAATTTTTTTCCCATACTTTTGCGGCTCCCTACACAAAAATCGCTCATTTTTGAAGCATGGTTTTCTTCGTAAACCAGTACTTTCTGTGCCAAGAGTGAACCACTGCACTCGCAATTATTTTTGTTCTACTACGTTCGAATTTACTTGTAAGACACACAGACTCATGGTTGACAAAGGTCAAGGGTTATTCAAAATTTTCGTGATAAAGAAATTTTTTTAAAACTTTTATTAAAATCTTTTTTCATGAAAGGAAAAAAATGGCTCTTAAAAATAATATCTACGGAACTGGTTGCCTTGATTAATTGCGTCAGGAGATGTTTGTAAAATAACTATTTTTGTTTTCCTCAACTCTTTAAAAGATGCATTAATCAATCGTAAAAACGGCATTAACTAATAATAAAATATTTGAGCATACATTCTCTAAAAATATTTATCAATTACATTATTTGTTTAGCATCGACAATTTAATGATGCTCCAAATTACAAGATAATTTTATTGATGAACTAGTTTGCAAAATAACTAACCACCGGTATAAAGATATATTAGGTTAGTTTTTTTCTTATATTACAAATCGAAAAGTAAATAAACAGTTTTGAAGGTTTCCTGATACAGCTGAAAATCTGTCAGACATTGAAGCTGTAAGGAAAGTTTATTATGGATGTACAAAATGAATGTTTAAGTACATTGTATGAAAACACCATCCATACCACATAATAGTTTTTCGCAGATAAATAATTTACATCGCTTTATCGCAGCAATATCTAATTTTCGGCCAAATGGCTCACGTTTCCTCAGCTGCAGTCTTTAAATTGTTTAGTAACAGCTCGCACTAATAATAATAAGTTAAATAATAGCTATTAGAAGAATTTTTAACTGGAATTAATTTGTAAATTAATCTCTGCAGTATTAAAAGTATTTTGTATTTCTGCTTACGTAATGATTAAAGCTTTCAAGAAAGAAAAGCTGGTTCATAGTTTTAACTAATATAGGACCTATCCTCATGAAGCATTTTAGTACCTTTTACGCTTAGATCAAATTGCATCTGTATTTCTGAGAATAAAAGTTCATTGATAGAGAGTCAAAATGTTTAAACCGTAAAACTCATTTCAAGTTCTTTGAAAAGCTCTGAAATCAATTACGATGAATAGAGAAATGAAGTAAAACGTAGTTGGATTTTCCAGCAGTATTGCAATTTTATGCATACAACAGTTAATGTGCAAGGAATCTATACCTTTATACATTGTACAGAGATGTATATATGTTAAAGCAGTATGCTAAAGCAAATTTTCTCCAAAAATATTATTGAAGAAATACCTCAGCAATTAAGAGGGAGTGAAAATAATATTATTAATGAAGTGTATGGAAATATTTCCGAAAACAGATAACATATTGAAGTCAGTTATAATAGAACCAAAAAATGATGATTGAACTTTTATTAATGTTGGCATAATTGAATTTAGTCTTTTTCTAAGGGGTGTATTGCGGGTACTACTACCTGTCCTTTTTAATATTCGCTCCTATATATATTTTATAAATAAAATAATTAGTTACATTCATTGGTATAATTGATTATATTAATTAATTATAAAATGATTTTGCGCATTCTACCCCCCCCTGTTTCAGGTACAAAATCGCCCCCTCTTTCAGTAATTTCTGGATCCGCCCCTGTCGAATATCTGATGAATAGAGAACATATCACTGTAGCTACGGTAAAATAATTTGCTATGATGACAGTGATATCAATAACTATCCAGTAGATTTTTTAATTTCTTTGACTGTGAATGGTTTGGTTTTTTTTTTCTTTTCTTTTCGGTTGCCCGGGAGCAAGTGAAAAATTGCGAAATAATTGTGATCGGCGCGAAATTCTCACAAACCTAAAGCGATTTCCAGTACATAGTTGTTTATCCCCTTCCATATTTTGGAAGTTTAATTTAATTTCGTATTTTTATTCAATTCCACACGTTTTCAGAAATTCCCCATTATGTAACCAATAAGCATACAAATTTCTTTTTAGTATATTGATATTTTTCTATTTATTTAATTCCGTATCTAAATACTATTTTGTATACGGATTAAAATTTCTGCCTTTTTTTGGGGGGGGGGGGAGTGTTTCAGAAGTAGTCTTTAAACGTTTCCCAGAAAAAACAGTTGGCGGGATTTGCACCTAGATAAAAAAAAAAAAAAAAAGAAAACAGAGTTTTCCACTACATAAGTGAGTAAAATGCATCATTATACTAATAAGAAACTTAAATTAGTCCATGGAACAGGAATGCGCATACAGTTTATAGATCGTAATGCTATTGATTGCAAAGTTTGAACTGGAACTGCAGGCAATAAAAGAATTTTAATTCCACTTAGAAAATATTCTGGTACTATTTTGCCATATCCTTTAAAAAAAAACTCAATTTCCAAATATACCTGCATTTTCGATGATAGTAAATAAATCTCAAGGACAATAATTCGAAAAAAAGGGCAAATTTATTGAGGCAGCAAGATTTCATACATGGCCAGTGGTACGCCTCAGCAAGTAGACTTGAATCATTCGACTTTTTAAGATATAACTCCAAACATAATGGGCCTTTGGCTGAGGTTCAGAGGGTTTAGCCGAGGTTCCAGGTTCAATTTTCAGAGGGGTGCCACTAGACTTTTATAGATTAGCTTAAATTGTTCAAAATGCAAACTGAATGCGTGAAATCCAAGGTCGGTAGAGGGGGATGACCCTATGACCCATTCGCTGGAGCTGCCTTTGAATTTAGCAAAATATGATAGAGGTTTTACAAAAACACCGTCCCCACAAAAAAGTGTGGTGGTTGTAAAGCGAAATTGTACAAAAATAGTCACTAAAGAAAAATAGTCTCTTAGCTAAGAAGGTCACTTTAGTAGGTTCCAGTGTATATGGAATGGCGAGACATATTCTTTGACAGAAGAACTTTATTCGCAGTCAAATAAAAAAAAAATGAATGCTTTATGGTCGAGTTTCGACCACTGGCAGACTAGCATTTTTAAAAAGGTATAGCCATTCTTATTCAGAAAAAAATAAGAAATTTGAATAAAACACGCGCATCACCACGAGTTTGCTTCAAATATTGTTTGTGAATTACTGTCTCATTTAATTATTTTCTACGGTATTTTAATTTTTACCTCATAAAATATATATATATATATATATATATATATTTACATCATGTTTCAGTTAGTTTAAAGGAATGTATCATAAGTACACGCTCTCAAAAAAAGTGTTCAAAGTAAGAGAAATTTTCTATTTTAGCTTTGCAAATAATTATTGTTTTTGAAATACTCACAATCCGACAGAAAAATAGAAAGTCATAATTATACATAGCCTAACTGATATTCTGTGATAAATGATTTTTAATATACGAGATCAACGTAGGAAGTTTGTCGCTTACTTGAATATTTTGGGAGGGTGTAGATGTAGAGATGTTTACTTTATTAGATTCAAATGATGTGTCAAATTATTCACTCTTATATAATATTAACAATTTCTAGGTTTAATATAATTTTGTTAGTTTAATAGTCGTTCTTGTATAGCAACTAAACATTTTCAGAATTTTAAGTAAATCTTACAAAGCATCTCATTTTTTGCGAAATCTGAATATAAAAGGAATTTTTAATGCAGTTGTTTAAATGTATTAGTCTGTGTCTAAAATCATTTTATAAAACGTATTCTGGACTTCAGGAAAATATATTAAAAAAGTGGATTCAGTACAAGATTACTTTTTCGATATCATGTTTACATAGCAAAAAATACAACATATGTTACCTTGAAGTATTAAATTTAGACAGATTTATTTAGTTTGAAATATGTAAGCCTCCAAACAAATATGCTTGAAATAAGTGCAGTTTGTTTTATTACCTGCATGTATCCCTTCGAAATATGCAATTTCAGGAAGACATACAATTGAATGGCATACAGTTGGTTGTAACAGAGAGAACTGCATGTTCAGGAATTTTTTTTTTCCTGCTTACTTAATATTGCTCCCAATTTTGAGAAAACATTAATCAGCACACGTAAATTCTTTATCCTACTATATAGGCATTGCTGTTAAATAGAAAAATTTAGTTGTGTAAAATAAACTATTTAGATAAAACAAGGAAACAAAGAGATGCATATCATAAATCGTTTAAAGTACTACACGTTGTCTGCCTATTCTTATTGTTTTACTATCTGCAGCAAATAACGCAACAGTCAATTTTACAGTCCAGTTGAACGAAACTGGGGTTATTTTTATTCTGCGTTATATATTCTGCAATGTATTAATTTTATATTATGTTTGGCAATAAAGCGTGACTTATTATTAGATATGTGTACAATCGCAGTTATTTTTGCTCGGAAAAAGGGTTTACTTCATTTAAAAACCATATGAAGCGTAAGAAGAAATAAATGTAATAATTCACGGGTTTTTATCATAATAACTAATTATTTAATACTGGCACTTACTAATTATTCATTGATTTTAGGTATTTTGAATTAAAATAAATTAATACCAATGATCTACGTACACACATCAAGGCCGTGATCAAGGTACACGGATTTATTTAATACGACCATGATAAACACGCCAAAAAAAAACCAAAAAAATGCGCACACATAAAAAGTTTTGTTGCATTAAAACAAAGAAAGAAAGCAATCAAGAAAGACAAAACATGCTGACGCTATTTTAACTAAGCAATTTAGACGAACCCAGAGAATATCATAGAAATAAAGAAAATTTTGAAGGAAACGCAAAACATTTTGTTAAATCAGCGAAAATTTTTCTGATTAAAAAAAATTATTAAGTTAAAATAGAGCCGAAAATATCACAAGCTACGTTGTATGACTCCGGAAGGACGCAATTAGGTTAATATTCACGCACAAGCAAGTATACGCTTTACACCGTTTATATTTAAGAAGTGGAATATATATATAGAAGTGGAATATAATATATATATATATATATATATATATATATATATATATATATATATATATATATATATATATATATATATGCATGTATGTATAGGCAACCCGGATTCATCGAAGAAAAGGGTTGTTTCTCTTGGAAGAAGATTAGTTGATGGAAATCAAAATCCATCAATTCTGAAAAGAGTCTGAGTTGGTGGATTTCAATTTTCATACGAAACTATTTTACCATTAAAAATAGTTTCTTATTTTTGAGTGAATTATTGCTCATGCTGCCGACCGGTGATGAAAAGTCAAATAGCTTGCAATATTAATCATTGAAAATAGTTCACATGCAATTAAATTTGTAAACTAGGTTCTAATAATTTTAATCAGGTGTATATATGAAATATATCTTGAGAAGAAAAAATAAAAATAAGAATACAGTATATGGAATATCGTGTTATAGGGTTCAGCCACATTAACGCAACTCCTCGCGAAAATCTATAATAGGTAATACGTATTTGTGTCCAACGGGTAAGGAAAGATCGAAAATCTAGTGGAAGAGCTCTGATTTTTGGGGAAGGCAGTAGGGTTTAAGCTATTGTCAATCGAGTCTCCATTGTCAGTGTAACGAGTGATAAACTCTCTATAGTCTAATACGATCATATAATAAAATTAGGAAAGGAACACGAAGGCGAGATTCAAGTGAAACACAATTCGAACGTTTTCCGCGTCGAATAGGGAAAACTTGTTTATCACTGTTTCTTATTCAACTGAAACAAACCAATCGTGTTTGGATCACGTGGCAGCGCCATAGGTTTGTTCATTGGAAGCTTTCTGCCCAAAACTTTCGAACTGCGGACTGAAAAACGTTCGATTCGAACTCGATCGCGCGCGTTTCACTTGAATCTCGTCCTAAGACTCCGGTGCAATTCACCCCTCTATTTGATTAACAGCAGTTGACACGGGTACAATTAACCCTTTTCCTTTTAATGAGAAATTAAAATTTAAAATTATATGTGTAGTAAAATGAAACATATGAACATTATTGCATTATTCATGTTTTTAAGTATGATGTATTTACCAGCATAAAGAAAACAATACCTTTTAACCTTCCGTATTTTCCTTTTATCTTATCTGTAATCTCGAGCATTTTATTTGAGTCATCATCTAAAGCAAGGATTAATGTAAACATTTCTTTCAGAAGCAAATCTAATGTAATGTAAGTTTTTTCGCTTTCTAAGAACACGTCCCGAGATATATTGTCTCAGACATCCCAGAAAAAAAAAATTGTTTGAAAGAGTAAAAATACCGACTCCTGCAATATGTAGAATGACACAAATGTGCTCACTCTCTGTGTCTGTTGACAAATTTCCCTAAACAATATTAGAAGAATTTCAGTTTTCAGGATCATCACATTTATTCTGATAAATTCTTTACAGGAAGAAATGTAAGTGAAGAACATCATTTTCACATAAAGAATGAATGTATTACAGCCATCTTCCAAGTAGCAATTTACAATTTTTTATTATCCAATAAATCTTCATTAGCGTGTTGTAAATCACGTGTTCAAAACAAGAGACGCATCACTTTGTAAATCAGATAATCTAAAAATAACTTAAGAATTTTTCATGAAAAATTTAACCTGAAATTTACGTACCTAAAGATAAAACTAAATAAGGACGTTTAAAGTAAAATCTGCATGCTCTACTAATTGTATGAATATATATTTTTTCATCTTAAATTATATAGCGTTATTATTCTGAAAATTTTTAATGTAAAGAAGGAAGGTATATCTCATCACATAATGATTTTCAGAATTGTTTAAGAGTTATCAGCTACGCAAAAACTGAATTAAAATACATTTTTCATTTAAGACCTGATTCTAATTTTTCGAATTTTCAGTCAAATTTTTTGGTTGTATTAGTAGCATTTTGAGTAATTCGATTCAAGGGTAATCAATTTTACTTTGCGAAGCTTTAAAGAAATGCTATAGTTGTTTCATTTTCACAGTACTGTAACCTAAACAAATTGAAAAAAATAATAATCCCTAATAAAAACAATATCACTTATTTTTAATTAAACAATTAATTCAAGGTAATAAACTCAATGGTACGTGAACTCAATGGTACATATAACTCTTTGCAAAAAAATCAAAGTAAAATCTGATCATTGAGATTTCTCTTTTTTGAAGTAATTTTGAAAAGCCTAATAAATATTTAGGGAGGAATGATGGAAATTTTTTATTTAAAATATTTTACATTTTTTAGCTGAAATGTGTGAATTGTGTTCTTTGTGTCACAAAACTTTCCACATGGGCAAATCATCTACGTATTACGACTTTTGAAAATTCATAGTATTTGCAGAAATATGACGCTCTGGTAATCAAGACTGGAAAATTAAAAAGAAAGAGTATTTACTTTAAATATGCTATGCTTTATGAAAGAATAATATTTCTTCTTATGTGTATTCAAGTAATAACTGTAATAATAATCCAGTACATACTTATGGTTCATTATTTCTTCACACATGCATTCTTTGTGATTAAATTATTCATCAGCGTCATCTGTTCCAGAAGATTCTAGACAAGTCATGGATGTTACAACATCGTTCGGAAGTATTTCAACAGGTTATTCAGACGTGGAAAGCGCATGGCTTCATCTCTGCATTTCATGGCCGTACATTATAGAGAAAAGAAAATCAAAATGTAATACATAAAGCATTAGAAGGGGGGGGGGTAAACTTAAAGGAATACAGAAAAGCTGGTCAAAATATTTTGAAATATCGGTCACATTTCGAGAACTCTCCGATTTATTTAGTCTATTATGCTTGCGACAGCTGAACTATTTTTGGTCTACCAAATGTTTATTATTCCTTGGATGAGTGAAAATATATTACAGCTTATATACTATATATATATATATATATATATATATATATATATACAGGTTAGTGAAGATATATGTATATTAATGTATTGTACACACTGATTCTGATGTTTAAACAAAGAGCAGAAAATTGATGATAACTCTGAAAAAAATGTGCAAATAAATTAGAAAATCTTTTCGATCTTATTTATTTTACCATTTCTATCATAAAAACACAAGAAAAATTTATACATTGAATTAAAAAAAACCATAAGTAATTATGATTCTCCTGAACAGAATTTCAGACCAGATGGCGATGTCTCAGCTTTTCTAATGTTGATATTTATATCAATGACCATTGACTCCGTAAGGTAATGCTAAGCCGATTTGCTGTTTCGAAAAGTGGTTGGATTCCAGCAAAATGCGTCTCCAACAAGAGTCCCACGTATGCAGAATAATAATGACCCAATAAACAGAGCCCTATCGGGTACGTGACGGGCCGACACCTTCTTTAACGGTTCATTGGCAAGGTGGTACCGTTCCAGAAGGTGAAAACGATATTAGTGAGGAAAAAGGTTCCTAAAGTAATCTGTTTAAAACTTGCAAAACGGCACGTTAGTGATACTCTTTATAATTATTTTTTATATTTAACTACCATTTACAATGTTATACCTGTTATTTACAGATACTTAAGAAGCTAAAATAAACATCCACAACAACAACAAAAGACCTTTTTATTATTATTATTATTATTATTTATTATTTTTTTTACCCTATCCCTCGTTCGACGGATACAGAAAATTGGCTGTTGATCATGGCCGTGTGGATAAGAAACACAGCATAGCAGATGACCGAAGTGTGAAGGTCCTGGGTTTTGGCCTACCGCGCGGCTGTCTATCTATTGATCAGGAGTTTTGGGCGTTTTTCTTCAGATGTAAAGTACATACGCGTTAGAACCTTCTAAAAATTTATTCCCCCGAGGCATTCCCCATTTAGGCAGATAGCATTCGCGTTGCTTTGCATAACCACAAAATGATATGAAATGAAACCAGAAAATTGGTTTTAAAGTCATTAATAAAAAATGAAACTTACTAATTTAGCTGAAGTGTATAACAAAAGAAAATATCACCCTAAAACAAATTAATTTTATGGGAGGGGTCAATTTAATAGAAAAGCTGATTAGCTTTAAGATCTCCCATCTTCCGTTTTATCCGGGTATACTCCACATCTGAACCCAGGTTTAACATGCTCGCTCTGATCATTGAAAATATGCGCTGGTTTATTATTTTTTTTTCTGTGACCATGTTCATGCGCAGGACTTCGGTTCAAACGAAGCGTTGAAAGATTTAAGCTGTGTAGCATCAGTGCTCACGCATGAGCTAAAATTTACTCTGAACACCTTTAAAAAGAAAACGAAAATAAGAAACTTCAGGAATGGAATAGTACGAATTCCATGTAATGTATTGGCGAATTAAAAATGTAATCTATATCTAAACTAAATAATAATTAAGTGTTGAAAAAAAGAAAATGTTTATATAATCCATAAATGATTCAACTGAATTAAGTAATATAGGCATTTAAATTGGAATAAAATTATTACAAGAGTTATGTTATTGTATTTCTGATGGCTAATCTAAGTTTTGAGAGTATCTTAGCAGAAAATAGCAATATCTTTTAAACTATTCAAATATTCTTTTTTTTACAGTCTTTTCCAACATGAAAAACACTTGGAAAATACTCAGCCCTAGAATTTTTCAGTTCGTCTCAGCCCTAGAATTCGTCTTGATCGATTTCTGCGTACTGTGGAATCTGATTCTGTTCTTCGTATGGCAAGCGATGATCTATTATGATATCTTGTTGCAATTTTATTGCGATGCACACAGAGTCGCTATTATATCTATAACAGTGGTGTCTCGGGCTACATTTGCAAGGTCTTCGAGAAACCTTACAAATGTAGCCCGAGACAGCTTAGAAACTCTCTTCACAGCTCAGAGCTTAGAAACGCTCTCCACAAACAACATTCCATGGAACTGTCATGCAACGTCATTGTTACAGGTGTTATGATCCATCTTACAACGTGAAATTATTGTTGCTCTCCTCCTTCCCAGACAGCACATAAGCTTAAATCAAGCTTGACATTTCTTTGAATTTGACGTATTAATACAAGCTTGACAGTTCAGTTCATTTTAAGCTTGCAGCAAGCTTGGAGAAGTCATGTGAGCTGTCAAGCTTGAATACAACTTGATGTCTGCTTGATTTGGAAAGCCATATCCACATAACAAATAATTTATCATCAGTCATAAATGTACTTGACCATAGAATTAAATAAAAAAGATTCTATATTTCCAAATATTGATATTATTCAAAATAAAATATACAATTATACTACGAAATTGATTTCAAAATCAGTCGTTTGTCTCGATTTTGGCCAGTATTGCTCAACATGAGTGTCGCGATATTGAAAGTTTAAAAACGTGTGCTGCTTTTAAGTTTATATTATGCTTATTTCCCTATTAGTAGAGTCTCTAAATCACACATAACATTATTTTAATTTTGATTCATCCCATGAAAAATAAAAGAAACAGATCAACACATCACCCACTGATCGATCTCGCCGGAAAATGGCGTGATAACCATAACAGTCACTTCAAACTTTAGTCATATCTGCGCAACTCATGTTGGCCGAGTGGTTAGAACGCTGCTTCCCAACCCTTAGATACCGAGTTCGATCCAGCGCGGACGCTTGATGGTAACAGATTAAAATAACTTGAAATTTCAGCGTAGAGGGGAAAGTGCGTGGAAAAATAAAATATGTGGGGCGAGTTCGTCGACGGGCGCCCCGTGTATTTAGGAAATTTTTTTAAGTTTGCTATGTTAAGCTTGATTCAAGCTTGCTATGTCAAGCTTAATGCAAGCTGGGCAAGTGTAAACTAGAACACTTGATTCAAGCTTGCATTAAGCTTACACGCTTGAAATTTTCAAGCTTCATTCAAGTTTATTGACTTGATAAATCAAGCTTGCTGCAAGTTTGCTGTGCTGTCTGGGTTGCTACCTATATCTCGAAAATTCAATTTTGGCGAAAAATACTTTTCAAACTAATTTTTGCAATTTGTTTTTTTTCGAAATTCTTTAATAACTGTAGTCCTTTAAATAAAGTAACTTACAGAACAATTGTTGTATTACCGAACAATTGTTGTATTACTTACGTAAAGTGACGGTAGCGCACTCTTTTGCATATTGTTCCTACATGTAGCTTTCCTTTATTTGTGAAATATTCCAATTTTAAGAATTTGGAAAGATTTTAAGAATCTGATTTATCGTGTTTTTCCAGTTTGCTGCTTAATTTTTGGAAATCAGAGTTTACATAGAAAAAACTTTGTGTACACAAATATCTGCTAAATTTTAAATCAAGTACTCAGTTGATTAACTGTTTATTCATTTCTCGCATTTCTTCCGAGTACATGGCATTTTGTTTTATTTTAAACTAAGGTAAGAATATTTTTTGTTACATATTTCTGGTGCTTTGTATTTTGTGACTCTGTTTTTGATAGGAAAATTATATCACAAAAAATTAAAGCCTTCTAAATATTAAATAATGTTTTGTACCAGCGGTGTTCTTCCTTTTTGATAAAAAGGGGTATGTCTGATGTTCCAGAAAAGATTCATACCAGAATCTAAGTTAAAACTCCAAAACTATTAAATTCATTACATGGTGTATTTTATCGAAAGATAATTTATTAATCACTAAAGATTGCATTGTGAAAAATCCCTGAAAATAATTTTCAGTTTCATATTAATCATTATTTTAAGCACATCGGCAATCATCCTTTAAGTTGAGCCTATGAGACCGTATATTAGGTACTATCTTTCGCATTTCCCTATACAGTTTCCTAAATGCGTGGCTTGGTATTGATTCCCGCCCTATTCGCTGACTTGCTAAATTTCCTCCGTAGAGTGATACAATTTCATATTTGAAATAAATAAGGTACAACGAATCGATTTATTGAATAAAAATAAATTTGTATTGTGAGTTTCAAAAGTAATGTATAGATGCATGCTGATGTCTACATAAGTAGTTTTAATTTATGTAGGAATCATTAAAACAAAAATTTAGATCTAAATAGCATATTTATCTAACAGCTCGATATTTCGCTTAAGCTCAATTTCTGTTCTTTTCTTTCTTTTGAGTATGTGTGTGTGTGTGTGTGTGTGTGTGTAGGAGGGGGAGAACTATACATTTAGAAATTTCGTGGTTGTATGAATCGTTAATTAGTCAGGTTGTGCTTGACTTTAAGCTTCACTTATTACTTCTCAACACTATAAAAATTGAGGCTTACTGGAAAGTTATATCCGAATTCAAAAATTATGGTTTTCCATTACCAGTAATTTATTTTGACCTTTTACAACTGATAAATTTCGTTTATCTACAGCTCATTGGCCACCAGAACAGTGTTTTGGAATTTTCAGTTGTTGCTTAAATTTTATTTGAAGTGGGTATCAGAGACGTTGTTTCATTCAATATTCAATGAATTTCTCTTTGACTTTGCTATCATTCGGTAATATAATCATCAGTTGTTTTACTTAAGGACGATTGATGATTAAATTACCAAATGATTAACTATACATATAAATAATATAAATAATGAATAAGCTAGAGTTTTCATAAACAAAATTTGTAGAAATGTAATACCTCCGTATATTTGGCTTCCAATATTCTGCTCTTTGACATTTTCAAGTTAATCCTCATTGAAAATGATTTTCGAAATAAATTCCTTCTGTAGCAGGCTTCCACAATGCAAAAAATTCTAATATCTAACAACAGTTACTTGATAATGCAATGATCTAGTGAGAAATGAACAGTCAAATTTATCTCCTTAGAAAAGATGGGATTAGCAACCAAAATTGTTTCTGGCTGTTGCAAATAAAATATTAAAAAATTTTGCTTTTCGGAAAAAAATCGTCTGTATATATGGAGTTTTCAACGGTCTATGAACTGAGAGCACGAAATACTGTTTTTTAATAGAAAACATCCTTAAAAAGACACCCAACTTTAATTAATATTTCGTTTTCTATCCCAACACCATTACGTGAATGATGCCACTACTTATTTTATTATTATCTGATTTTCCAGAAAAAGTAACAATAAATAAATATGCTTTTATAATACACTAACGTTTGAGGTACTAAAATCGACGATATTTATACGCTGCGAACGGCAACAACTAGATGTAATCCATACCATAATAATAATAACGCATGTGCAAAAATCCAAATTAACAGTTTAGTGACGTTAAATGGAGGAAGCACATTCGTTATTTATGTATGTTACGCAGTAGCTATGCATTACAAAATAACAATGGATACGTGAAAATGCAAGATCTTTCAGATCTTTTCACAGCTTTAAAATATCTAATTTACAATACTTTGCGCATTTATCGCTCAACTACAAAATGTCACCATGCAGTGGGGTAAAGCACATTTTAGCCATTTCCTGTTGCTTTCATATTATTGCAACTAGGGATACGTATTAAATAATGGAACAATACTATAAAACGAAAAATATCAGGTCGCTAACTTTGGCACAACACTGGTGTTACTCAAAGAGAAAAGTACCTATTAGCAAAGCCACGGAGCTCATAAATGGAAGGCACCATACTAAATACTGATTTGAGGAATCCCGCAGTTGCTGCAATTAAGAAGTATTTCTGTAGGAATTTGTACAACATGTTTCACACCGTATCACCCAACATCACAGTCTTTTTTATAATCATTTTATGTCACCAATTATGTATTTTTGTACATTTTGCAATGTCAGTACTTGGCATGGCCAACATCGGCTTTTATGATGGCACCTAAAATTTGTAGTAACCCTAACCTAAATAAATTTAATAACAAATTTCGTTAAAGCAAAGAAACTTGATTTTCATCTATTTGAAAAGAGGCCAATAATTTGGCCAACACTGCACTAATCATAAAAAACAGCAAGATATAGGGAGGCGAAGCTGGCGGCCGCCTTGGTAAATAAATAATTCAATTAAATAATTTCCAACAAATCAAGATTGAACTAAATTAACATATGTGAGTATGAACAAAATAGAAAATTATATGTTTAAACATTTCAATAACGAATATTAGTAAACTTATCAAAAACTTTATCCTACTACTGCACAGTTAGTGAAAACACACGATAAAAATAATAGCGTAAACGCAATATAGGTACAATTATATAATACCGTCTTCGAATCGAACACTGTTATACGTTGAATGATGTCACTGAAAAATTTATTAATATACAAATTCTACACAAGAAATGTTTTTAGTATTATTCTCAAATTTCTCCAGAACTTTAAACAATACAGATTTTTTCCCCTTGAACTGAAAAATAATATGTTTCTGTTTAAACAATTTCAAGAAAGATTTAATCTACTATTTTCAATAATTCCATTCCACTACTGCGCAATTAATGAAAACAAAGGTTATATAAATTTTCTTTCTCGTTTTATCAGAAATTGCTTACTAAGTCTGAGTCGCAATAAATTCCACGATATCCCTCCATTCTCTCTACAAACTTTTCTTAGCTTATGTTTCTTTGGATGATTTCGTATCTCCGCTTTGAACATTATTATCTCCGTTGTGACTGTTATCTTGGACTATTGTGCATCGGATTTCTTTTTTCTTGTCTCCGCATCACGTCTAAATACAGGGTTTTCTGTCAAGGCTTTTCACTCGACTTGATATAAATCGCGCCTTTTATCACTGCATCTATATTACCGACGCCACAGCTGATCCAAAGAAACATCAGAGAATTTTCAGAGCGTTGTATAGATAAAAATGTTTCAGGGGTTAATCTTTACAAATAACGGTCTAGACGAGGAATTTTGATCCTATATTGAATTTCTTCGGATCAAACAGTAATACACATGGACAAGTTTGACTATTTGTGCATCCAATGCAATAAAATTTTGTTCGGTCACATGAAAAGCTATATGTAATATTTTTATAGAAAATGTAATCTAACGTTTTAGGTCTTAAACATTCTCCAACTATTTGTCAAAAGCTTTATGATTTTGATTGGTCTGTTTCCTCATTCTCTAAATGCTATCATCAGACATCGTTTGCTACAAAATTTTTGTATTTTGTAGCAGTGGTGCACACAAGGGAGGGGTCTAGGGGGGTCTGGACTGTGACGAAGTTATTTAATTAGGCTGTTTTAAATTATTAAGACTGCGTTGTGACACATGAAAATCCAGGTTCGATACACTTAGTTGCAATATAATAAAAAGACGTTAAATACTTAAAAACTATTTTATTAAAAAGATACTATTGAAACATAAACTTATTACAACGGATGGTGGTGGCTCAGCGAAATAAAAAATACGTCCTATATAGACAGTGAAATTAAGATAAAATGAATTAAAATTACTCCAGCAGAGAATTACACATTGGCGAGAACAATAACTTAGCTGAGATCAATAATGCCAATTCCAGAGCAACCCTAACAATTAATCCAATAAAATTAAAATGACGTAATCACGAGCAAATAATTTTAAAGATGTCGCAGGGCAACAAATAATAACTTATGCCAACGCTATGCCAAAGGAGGGGAATAAAAAAAAACGTTGCGGTAGCAAACGGACGTAATATAATCTATTTTTAGCACAACGGTGCCACCATGTCTCATTTAGAGAAACAAACAATTAAGAATAATGCATGAGGGAAAAGCGAATATCAATTTTGCATACTAAAATCATTATGTAGTTCTTGGCATTTTAATATGTTTAAAAGCTATCCAATTTTAATTTTTAGCAGTTAAGCTAAGTAAATAAACATAGAAACATGAAACATATCGAACTATATTGAAGTGCAGGGTATGATTATAAAAGGTGGTCATGGTCACGAGAAAAATTTTTGCTCCGCATTTATACAGATGTCAACTTTTTGAGCTAGACTCCCTCCAAGAGGTAAAAATTTGTTCCGCATTTTTTCGGGTGTTGTTAGGTGTCACAATACCTATTAAACACCTGAAAAAATGTAGATGTGTATGAAGTTTATGAGCTGTACCCCATCCAAGAGAGAATCCTGTGTGCACCACTGTCTTGTAGCAAACGACTGCTTTGGAATGCAATAGCTTAAACTGAACCGCAGGTTTAAGGGTATATGGTGATTTTTTTAAAAAATCAACCAGACAATGACAGCGAAATGACTGTTAAATGGTTAATCTACTAGCTTCCATCACTGCAAAGAGCGTGATGTAACGATTTCCTTCCTGTGCATTCGTTGCTTCGTGACTTTTTGAGACTCTTTGAATGCCCTCGTTGTGTTTCACCATTTTGCGCATAAAGCGATGCATAGACAGCATCGTTCCAAGACACAACCAGATTCATACTTCAAAAACAAGAGTCGGCAATACAATACATGTATGTCTCTGTGCAAGGCGACATGCTGCGTTAGTCTGACTGAACCGACAACAGAGACGTGATCGTTTATGTTAGACAAGAAAACATGTTTGCTAACTTAGACAGATATGGACGTCTTTATTCTTCACAGAAGAATTCAAATACAAACGGGAAAAGGATTCAGATCGAAGGAATAAGCCACCAAATATAATGAAGCCACTATCTTTGAAAGGCGCAATTGCAGAAGCAGTGGAATCATGGCTCCGGTAAAAATCCCTCTCGGTACGCAAAATCTCTTCTATGTGCTTTTTGGATAAACTGACTAGTGTGAGATAACAGGATCTGGTTTTTGATTCTTTTGTCTACCCACACGTTTCTGTAATTGTTAATATATACTTTCTAAATGATGACAAAACACGACCTCACGGAAGTGGGCTTGATGAGCTTTATCATGAGGTAATAGTTTGGAACAAATGGAATGGCTACCTCAATCTCCGGTCCTTCCGATACAGCATTTTTAGGATCACCATGGCAGTTTGCAGCCGGAAAGTGTATTTTAACTTCCTAAAAGATATTTACATTAATTGGAACAAAAGATTCTCCGCGTCTGGTCTACGCTTCCTATTTCCAGTGTCCTCCACCTTAACTGGCAACATGAAAATTCGATGCAGCCATTGCATTAAGGGTGGACGTATTCTTAATTAGAATCCATTTTCTAATGTTTCTACATAATTTTCCCTCATAAAATAGTGCTACAATGGTTTCTACAAAAACATTTTTTTCTGTCAAGATAATTTTTATTTTTTGTTGTGAATGAAGTCTGTGTTGAACTAGCGTTAATTTCTTTGTCATATACAATAAAGATCTGTTTAGGGCAAATTTTCTGCAAATTTCTTGGTTCTATATTCATTCATCTTCAAAGTGGGCACAGAAAGCGGTGTACCTTAACTTTTGAAGTATATTGGAGTACATAACTTTTGGAGTAAAAAAGAAGAAATTAATTGTGTTTATCCGACGTTTGTGGTGCTAATCGTGGTCATTGACGGTAAAAATTATTATGGAGATAAAACAATAGTAAAATGTCGAATATTTCACTGGATTCTAACCTGTGAGTGAATGATTTAACACATTATCGGAAATTCCAGTATTTATATTTAGAGCATTAAAATGAATCTCCATTCATCCTTATACTGGAAGCTATTTATGGAAACATCTATGCGGTTTTTGTTTCCCGAAGTTCTCTCTTTGCGAAATAATTTTTCTTTCCTTCGCATTCTATTCGAAGCATGTTGCATTGTGCTTTCATAGAAACATTTTTAGCTGCATGAACAGCTACAAATAAGATAAAGTTCTGTATTTTCATCAGTCAGCACTTTATGAATTCTATCCAACTCACGTTTCTCGCGTCATTTCCAATTTCCTCCATGCATTGTGCTCTTTGCTGTTATGACCAAATCTCGAGTTTCAGAATGTGGTTTTTGCATCGATTTTCTACATTTCCGAATACGTGAAAATAACATGAAGTGAATCGTGTTTTTCCAGCTATGCAGGCATTTTGGTACATTTTAGGACTTTTTTAAGACTGTTTTCTCGCCGTTAGGCATATAGAAAACGCCTTTTGTTGTATTGTTAGATGAGATGTATATTTTTGTCAGCATATAAATCGACGTAACCTATTGTACTTGTTTACTGTTATTATTACTTTTTTTAATTTATTATCCAGTTTTGGAAGCAGTGCTGTTTCTATAGTTAAAATGAAATTATAGTTTTAAACATACCTTATGAAACCAACCTTCATACCAATACTATTTATAATATTTTATATGTACTACATAAAGTACCTCTTTTTGCAAGCGAGCGGCTAATGTTTTAACAGTAACTTACAAATACAATAACTTATAAATGCGGTAAGCATATAAATAATAAATAAGTATTTTTAAGTCTGTACACGCCTGCATATGTGAGTAAAATTTCAAACTGATTGATTTAACGATACTGGAGGCTTTTTCTTTCGCAATGACCGCATCTCAATTTCAAAGTGTAAAAATATTAAAGGCGTTTAATTTATATTATGTCAGTAATAAATCTTTCTAAGATGACAAGGAAAAGGTTTATATGAAAAATATATATATATATTGACACTACGTGACTTCCAGGTACGTCTGTTAAAATATGTACATTTTTATAGCACTTAATTCGATGCTTTTTCATTTAAAAGTGACATGTGATACTTTAATAACATTAAGGTTTTGCGATTGCTCGCTAAATGCATGTGATATATTGGATGACCCTGTAAATAAACTAAGTAGTCGATTGCAATCAAAAACAGAGGTACGCAACAAGATAATACATCAGACATGAATACAAAATTTCAACATTCTTGGGCCAATTGTTTTTGAGTCATAGTAAATTCAAGCATGGTCGAAATCATTATTTAAAACAAAATCCAAACACCGACATTTTTCGCGGTTACAGTACCTCCTTTAATTTGTACGAAGAATTAAATTTCACCAGCAGAAGTGAAACTGAAACCATATGCAAATGAGTAATAGAAATGTATAAACATTTAAAATTTCAATTTCTTTTTGCGAAAGCGAACAATATTTCCTTTAATTCTTGACATCTCTTTTAAGTTTTTGACAATCTCTTTAGTTTTATTTCAAATGTCTTCAAATACTTATTTGTATGTCTGATTCCTTTTTTTGCGTGCTACTACTAAATTGCTTTAACAAAGTTTCTGTGGATTTTGAGAATTTCGAATGAACAAATTTTGAAAAAGTTCAAATATCTTAAGCAAACAGTAAAATTTTTATCACTACACGTTCTGAGTCAACAAATCTGCATACATGTAGTGCTCAGAAGGATTTAAATATACTAAACATATCATTTACAGCTTTCTAAAATGCAGTCTGATATAATGATTAACGTTCTTTTTATCATTTTTTTTCACTTATTTTTTGGTAGTTGCTTTAATACACACTTATAATTTAATCAGTAATCCGAAGTAAGAGAACAATTAGTCGAGTATTTCTTTTAAGTTTGTGAAGACATTTGAAATTCAAATTTTTCGTACTGCTTCTCTTATTGAAATTGTGTGTTTCTTTCTCAAATTATAAAACATAATGAAATATGGATTCTGTGTTATCGCAGCAGTTTTGCACTAGAAAAATCTTTGTAGAGTTTGACGTAACTTATGGCTGTATTTGATCTAAAAACGTATACTTGCATGCTTGTACACTTTATAATTACTTGCATTTTTAATGTAACGACAAATTAAAATTTTTGTACATAATTCTAAGAAAAACAAGCCCTTATTTTCCCGGTATACTGCGATAACCATATAGTAATAAAAAAATCAAATCAATAGGGATTTTCTAAGTACTATGTCCTTGAATTTCCTAAGCCATTTACTATCGTCAGTATCGGATTTAATAACTCACCCTAAATTAACATTATGGTCTCAAATATGGTAATATAATTACAGTTCTATTTACAAGGTTAACCATCGTACAATAGGGATTAATTTATCATCATTGTAAGTTAGTTTTTATAAAATGAAACTGGATAAGATAATAGCAAAACTTATTATCCAGAGAAAAATATAGATGCACCGGAAAAATAATAGAAGTTTTATTAGATAAGAATCCATAACTGAAAAGAAATAAGGGTTGAAATAAAGCTTCCTGCTAACAACATATTTGTTAAAGCCTGTAATACCCAGTACTTAGTTCATTTCTCTCGAAGGGTTTTGTAAAAATATTGCTATGGCAGACAGTTTGAGCTAAGTTAGTAAACGAAACTTTTAATATACAGGGTATCCCCAAAAGTCGGTAACACGTTTCAATTCTTTATCCATTATAGATAAGTGCACGATGTAAATTGAAAAAATATTCGAAATAAGTTAGGATAATAATGAAAATGTGAGTTACGGCCAATTATCTACGCTAGGGATCTAGGCTGAGTGTGGGATAGGTTATTTATTTTTCCTAGCCTTTATTCACGAGTATTGATCTTCAACTACACAAAATATTTTAACATGTGACCGAATTGGCATTAACATTTTTATACATAATGATTTTAAAAGAAATTATCCTTTGTTCAAGAAGTTGCCATCAGAAATGTGTGTATTATTGCTGGTATTAGCAAAAATCGAAGAAAGTCGCAAAAATATCTGGGCACAAATGGGTTAGTAAGTTTCGATTTATTTACAACTGAATACGTTTTTTGGTGTATTCTGTGACCCCTTCCTTTTTTTTTACCTTGTCGTATGTATGTATATATGCATTACGGTTAAGAGATATTTCTAATAATAACTCTTTTATGATTATTAATAATAACTAAATAAGCTATTTAAACGGAATAATTAATGAAAATTTATCACATTGGCCGGTTGTTATCGGTAAATGTAAGTGAAATTTGACGAAATAATGTTCCGCACGATTTGGTCTGAGATTTAATGGGGAGTATATTTAAACTGTAAGTTAATATGCTACAGTAGAAGGTTTCAATAAATTATGCTTACAAGGAGAGGGCGCGACCTTGGACTCACCGATTTGAATGAAATTTGTACAAATATAGCTCACAAGACATACAATCACTGATGCAAATTTTAGAACGCAACTCTCAGGCATTCTCCGGAAATCACGCTCCGAACATTCGAAAATCAGCGTATACAGCTTAAATACTTTTTTGATGCCGTACCAAGGGAACGACCGTGGCGTATAGTGTATAATCGTTGGTTGCAGAGCCGTAGATAGCAGGTTCGATTCCAGCTGCCGCTAGATTTGCTTTGAATGTCTCTTTGGTTATTTTTAATGTCCAATTTAATTAAATAATAAAATAAAATTAATTTTATCATCACAGCTTGCGTAATTGAATCGATTTCATGTAAATTATTAATATAATAGGTATTTTTTCCCCTGTGTGGTATTTACAAATAGCATAGCATTTTAATAAGCAAAAAATAATAAAAATAAACATCAGCAAAAAATAATAAAAAAATCCTAGAGAATGTTTCATCAAGGTACATAAATGCTTGGAGCATGCAAACATATCTAATTTTGTGAATGGTTGTATTACGAATAATACAACCATCTGTTCTTTGATGAAACATTCTCTAGGATTAAATTGTTTATTTTTATTATTTTTTGCTTATTAAATTGCTATACTATTTGTAAATACCACACAGGGGGAAAAATAACTATTATATTAACAATTTACATGAAATCGATTCAATTACGCAAGCTGTGATGATAAAATTAATTTTATTTTATTATTTAATTAAATTGGACATTAAAATGAACAAAAGAAACATTCAAAGCAAATCCAGCAGCAGCAGGAATCGAACTTGCTATCTACGGCTCGGCAAACTAACGATTATACGCTCCCTCGGAACTGCATCAAAAAAGTATTAAGCTGTATACGCTGATTTTCAAATGTTCGGAGCGTGATTTCCTGAGAATGCCTGAGAGTTGCGTCCTAAAATTTGCATCAGTGATTGAGAGCTATATTTGTACCGAATTTCATTCAAATCGGTGAGTCCAAGATCGCGCCCTCTCCTTGTTAGTTATAATCACAATAATCTAATTTCATATGTAGTTAATAATAATAACCGATTAATGTAATAATTCTGTATTGTTTACTACATTAATCATGAAACATAATCATTATTAGTAATCGTCGATTACTATTAATAATACCTGCATTAATCACATTGGCTGTAATACATGCATATCGTTCTCTTAAGAAAATGGAGAAGAGAAGAAATTTAGCAACCCCTATAATCTTTACAGTTCAAAAGGTAGTACACATATCGTATGCAATGTTTATAGTTACATTATAAATATTTTACTTATTGTGCAATATAAATATGTTAAAATGTTATACCATTTACAAATCTCCTACTGCAAAGACCCTAATTATTTTTAGAAAGTGTTGCTGTTAATTATGAGGGACCTATCTGGTTGTTAATCCATATTATATTCATTGAGATAAAATGTTTTTGAAGATTAAACATTTATTTATTTTATTGTATTGCCGATATTACTGAGAAAATGTTAGTAATAATCAGCATTTTTAATTAAAAAACAAACTTAACTGGTAAACTTAGCGTAACTTAGGTAAACGTGTTTCTAGAGGAACACCTAGTCTAGTCTTTCTTTATTCAAGTGGAAATTAATCGGACAACTCATATGCAAGCAGAAAGCAAAAAGTGAAAAAATCTTAATTTTACGTTTATTTTGAATAGAATGATTTTTTGTGAAAGTACTGGCCTGTTGTGTTTTTTAGAAAAAGCGATTGCTAAGATGGTAATTTAGTTTCTGATTAGCATTTATCGTGTCATCAATTCATGTAATATTAATATCTCTACATTAAATTCAAGGATTATTGAATTACTTTTAGAAGACGAAATGGAATTTATTTCTAGAAAATATACAAATACATCATACGATCAAAAATTTCTAATTGATAAATATAAACAAAATTATCTTCCAAAAACTTCTTTCGTCCAATCCCCAGAATTATTTTCTATTGACTTAGTTTCTTGTAATCCAGATTCTCCTCTCTTAATCTCTCCTTGAAAATGTTCTGTAATTAATGCGTTACTTATCGGTTATGCTGTGCTGATAACGAAGCACTCTTATATAGAGTACTTACATAGAAAGTGTTTATTGATATAAAGATGAAGTTATAATTCATATTTTAAAGATCAATTATATTTTATCCTCGTTGAGTATAAATTTTCCGATATTCGGTATGTCGTAATTTTTAAAACAACGAAAGTTAAAATTAAAGAATTCAATTAAAAACTACTGGCAAATAAATTCTCAAAATGTTGTTGTTAAGGTCCTATTTTTATCTATATTTATTTATTTACTTTAATTTGACATAAAACTAAAATTTTTGTTTGTTGTGATTCTGCGAGGTAATTACAACAATATCACGTCTAACATAAGAAATTAGAGAATACCAAAAAAAAAAAAAAAAAAATACATATATGTATCTAATTTACACCTTTATAAAATACATAAGATATGGAAAACACAATTTTCTGTAGATCTAGCAAAACTGTCTACTGTTACGACAGACTAAACGCTTCACACAGCAAATTTAAATTTTACTTACGAAAGCGCTTGAAGCCTAGCAAGGTAAATTTGCATTTAGATGCCGAAGCACTCAAAACATTCAATTTAATTATGAGCGAAGAAAAAATATTTATCTTTCAGATGATAAATATCTACCTGTTGCCCGTCGGCTATTGAATATATATGAAAATATTTCACTACAGATATTTTTTTGTGATTTTTTATTTTTTGTTAGAAGTATTTTGGCTTTTTAACCTTAGAACAAAAAAAAAAAATAGTACGTGAAATGTCCAGAAAGTAGTACTCGTTTGATAATTAAAAATAACCACTTAAGTTTACGTAAGAAACTTTATACGTACAAACATTGTTATTTTTCCACGTATTCACCCCGTACGTACATTTATCCACTTATGATACAGTAAAATAAGGTTTTATATGCTTTCATCGTACACCTCACCCGCCAGTTCACACAGAAATTTAGCACTGTTTTCTTAAGCTCTTCGTCATTCACTAATGCGTATGGAAACAGTGCTTAAATTTCTATATGGGCTGGGGGGGAGTAGGTGTACAATGAAAATATGTATGCAAAATCTTGTTTCATAGCATAAATTAATAGATATACTGGATGACAATGTCAAAAAATGAGTTAATGTATGCATATGTGTGAAAATAAAATGTTTGTTGCGAAATCTTAAGGCATTATTGCATGCACATAATTTTCATCAATTTGGTTGCCGCAACTCATTCCACCAAATCGATGAGCCCGCATGAGCATGCAGGGTTGCCAGAGTAAACAAACTCGACGCTTTGGTTGCAATTTCTGTGGGTGCTCACAAACAATACAGATTCGCCACATTACTTGTGACGTAGAAATAGAAAACGCAACTATTGGCTGGCATTTCAGCGACCATCAACATTTTCACCTCTGAAAGAAAAGTCGTTGTTGACCATTCTCAAGGCAATCCAGGGAAATTTCCAGGAAAGAGGTCACTGTAACCAGTTGCGGCAACCAAATTGCCGAAATTTTGCCCATGTATTAAGGCTTCTAATTGGTTGATTGTTAATTGTTAAAAAAGAACTTTTTTCTGGACGTTCCTTATAAATGCCTTGATCTATAAGTCAATACACTACTCCTACCTGTTAAGCTAAATATTATAAATAAAATAGGTAATTTTCTGAAAAAATTATTTATAAAAAATTCTGTAAAAATTAATTTATTTCCTTCTTTTTCAACGTCTGAAGCTGAAAAATATATTGATAAATACTTTAAACATGTATACATCTCTATTGCAAACTACACCATGCAGTAAACAAGTATAATCACTGAATGTATAAATAATTAGATTTACTAATGAATTTCAGTTTATGACACAACAGAGATAATGAGCTAGTTAGTATTTTGGTCTGGTTTTAATAAACTGAAATTCTTGTTTTGAAAGTTCATTCTGACTGTTTAACAAAATTTATGGAAGCTGCAAATTATTTTAAAAAAATTTTATGAGTCTAGGTGAAAGTTCAGACGACTTTTTTTAGACATTCAGGCTATAACCATACATTTTTCTAGCACTGATTTTCGAATTATGTTAAATAAAATTCCTTTTTTTAATGTATATATTGACTTAGTTTTGCTACCAAACACCATCGAAAATGAAAATTTCGCATTAGTGAATCAGAATTTTTTAGAGAAAAAATGCATACTTAGCATACTTACGACATTGTAATTATATGTATATATATATATATATATATATATATGTGTGTGTGTGTGTGTGTGTGTGTGTGTGTGTGTGTGTGTGTGTGTGTGTATACTAGCTGAAGTAGCCGTCGTTGACGGGATAGTACTGAATGCAAATTTCTAAAAAGCAAGAACTTTTGTCAGCATTGTAGGAGTACACAGAATGGATGTAGTATGTTGCCAAAGTAAAGAAAGCGAAGTTATAATTTTTATGTATTGTTAAAATATTACAGGTTAGAGAGTAACTAAGTAATATTATTTCATTCGCTTTACTCGTAATTATGTGATGCGCGAACGAATATTTACACATATTGACATTTTACACATTTTCGCAAAATCTGAAAATCTAATCAACATTTTTGCAAAAATAGAAGCCTAGAATTTAAGTTGAGTGACAACCTATCATGTCACCCAATTTCGTTTCATTCCCTGCAGTCTTTATTTTGTGATGCTGGAACAAAAATTTCACCATTTTAAAACGATTTTCACAAAATCTCAAAATGTAATGAAAATATTTTAAAAATTCAACGCCTATAAATTAAGATTAGCAACTACCTATCCTATCACCAAATTTCGCATCATTCCTATTAGTCGTTATTACGCGATGCTTCAAGAAATATAAACCTATTTTGAGAGAATTTTCACAAAATCTCAAAATCTAATAAAAATGTTTAAAAAATTGGACACCTATAGTTTATGTTGAGCAGCCATCTATAATGTGACCAAATTTCATATCATTCGCTTTAGTCATTATTACGTAATGCGTCACTCAGTTTTAAACGATTTTCGCAAAATCTCGAAATCTGATCGATTTTTTTTAATTAGAGGCTTATAGTTTAAAATGAGTGACCACCTATCATTTCACCAAATATCATTTTTTCACCTTTGAAGTTATTACGTGATGTGCGAACACAAATTTACGCAGTTTGAAACGATTTTCGCAAAATCTTAAAATCTAATCAAGATTTTTGAAAAACTCGACACCTGTGTTTTAAGTTGAGTGACCACCAATCATGATACCAAATTTCATTTCATTCGCTTCAGTCGTTTTTACGTGATGCTCGAACACGAATTTACGCAGTTTAAAACGATTTTCGCAAAATCTGAAAATTTAATAAAGATTTTTTAAAAATTCGACGCCTATGTTTTAAGTTGAGAGACCACCTATCATGACACTTAATTTCATATCATTCGCTTCAGTCGTTTTTACGTGATGCTTAAACAAAAAAATCGTCACGGACAGAACGACAGAAGGACAGAAGGACAGAATGACAGACAGACAAACTTTTTTTTGAGCGTCGCATCGGATTCCCGGGTGCTTGAAACGGATAGGAATTGCAAAATTTTTGAATTCCAAGAAATGTACAGACAAAAGTCTAATTTTATATATATACAAGGGTGTGCAGCCTTAATTTGACCCAATAGCTAATTCGCGAACCGTTCGGTTTGGATATGCACTTTCAATTCGAAAAATGTTTTTAAAAAGGTAAAGAATGTTTATACGTGCTTTTCGAACCAAAAAACCCATTTAGAAAAAAAATACAAAAATTAAATTTTTATACGGTCCCCAGGTTCTATCACTTATATTTAGGAAAAGATGGAGTACACAAAAACAAAATAAACACAGAAAGTTTAATTTAGTACGATAAAAACTGACTGAGTTATGGAACTTTGAAAATCATGCATTTCATCCATTTTCTCGGCCATTTTCAAGACGGTCCTTTACTAACTTCTTTTTGAACGACCACGAAGATTAAAGGAAATGCATAAATAAAAAATAATAACAAAAAGCAAAAAAGAACACACGAACACAAACGCACACAAAAAAAAAAAGAAACAATAGAAAATAGAACAAAGGAAAGATCAAAAAACACAAATAATATAAATACACAAATAAAAGAATAATTTTACACGCACTAACCATAAAGAACAGTAGGGTATATGGAGGCGAAGCTGGCCGCCTAAACGGCTAGTTTTAAAAATTTCTTTAAATAAATCTTTGATAATAAGTGAAAAACATGTCCAATTCTTTCTGTAAACACAATGCACTTAGAAACTTTTATTCAATGCATCTTCTGCATTTCAGTATTCTGACGTCAAATTATTTAATCTTGTATTCTCAAATCTTCAGACATAAAGGTTGATGGCCCATCAAATAAAAATGGACGTTATGCAAACCATCCAATTACTGTGGCTGTTAAAGAAACCGTAAAGCAACTGTTGGGAATAGGTTCTTTCACCTCTGTACTTCCTTTTATGGCTCCGAATTCATCAGCCACGTCTTGACTGTAAAAGTTGTGGCAATGCTTAGGAATGTCTTAAAATGTGCATGCTGCAGAAAGACAAGATTAAAGGAGTAATGTAACTTCTGTCTTCATTCCAAAAGTTTAGTCTTTTCTAATATTTAAGCGTAAATTCATTGTCACTGAGGTAAATATTCTCAGCAATAAATATTTTTAATTTAATGCTCAACGAGTAAAATTTTGTGTTGGGATTTTCGGTGAGAAGACATTTTGAATTTGCAGTAAACCATTACCAAATATTATTTTAAAATATTGGACTATTAAAAAATCAATAATAAATCAATATATGAACACCAAGAAACTTTAATGAATCTCTTAATGTATGATTTTCAAGAATATCCCTACCTCCCCCTCCCAAAAAACATAGAAAGAAAAAAATCTAAATTGTGTCTGTATTGTTTATTTTTCAGTGCTCTTTTTGAAAAGAATAGAGTATGCAGATATTTGCCAGAGAAACAATGCAATTTCTAAGAAGTAAAAAATTTCTAAGAAGTATACAAAACCAAGACAGAGATCACTATTGAATTAAACACTGAAATTTTTCTCTTTTGCTCAGAGTATGTTTCAAAGACTTGCAAAAAATAGTAACATTCGAAATTTTAGTTGTACTGATTTTTTTCTGAACGATTATTTTTAAGGATTAAAAAGTAATAAATAGATGAAAATAATTTTTCTTCCACTGTGAACATATCAGTCAAAGATGATGCACAGACTATAGTTGTACGAGGAGATTAAATGAATCAGAATATGTTAGTCAAATATAAGAAAAATTAACACTGTAAATTATCTTATAAGTATAAAATAACTTATGGTGCGATATTTTCTTCTTATATTGGCTGTATTTTTAATAATATAAAAAACAACTCTAAAGTATGCAGACTTAAAGAGAAAAACAGTTTCTAAAATCTTAAGGAAACTGCGCATTTTTAAAAGCGCCGTAAGACCTAACAATTCCCAGTTTAGAAGTTTTTGAAAATGAAGGCTCTTGAAATATAATTAATAGCAGGAAACTACTATGCTATTAATTATACCTGGTATTTCAAGAGTCTTCTGTAGTTATATTCTAATTACGTTAAGTCACTTGAAACCAAAAAAGCATCACACTTACGTATTACGGTAATTAAAATATTTAAGTGAAGCAATACAAAATCACGTAGCGTTTACATACTTATATACTACTATTAGAACATTAAGAGATGCGTCTAAATTCTTAGAAAGGGAGAAAGTACGTAAAAAGATAAACTTTCGTAAATTTACATGTTACAAAATAAGTGCCATATTTTTTTTCAGTTTAGCACTTATTCCATTATTCCTCTATATCAATATTGATGTATTTACACTTCTTAAATATAAGTACTGCACATTTATCAGTTAAAATATACGCTATGTATAACTTAATAATCATGCATTACTATTCTTTTAAATTTATATGGATAAGAATAAATCTGAAATGGCCCATAAGTAGTTTGTAAATCCTTCTTGGAAAGAAAAAAGTTTTGCCGTAATGCAGGAATGGGGACTCAAGTCACGAACTTATCTATATTTATGTTGGAGAAGGGACTATTTTGCTGCAGACGGAGCTGTTTTTAAAATAAAAGTTATTACAATGATCTAAAAGTTTTAAAAGAACTTTAAATTCTTGCGCATTTATTTCTATAAACCAATAAAACTTTTATTTTGAAAAGCTAATTCAAAACATCTGGGTAAATGCTATTTCCTTTTCTTCTCTTGAAAACTTTCATTAAATAAAGACGTTTCGCTTTCTTGAAGTCTCTGATCTTTTGTTTTCAGAAGATGATGTGCAGCCGGAATATTAAAATGTAAGCATACAGAGGAACTTTTTTATTTTGTTAGTTGTAAAAATATCTTTCATTGAGTTGATATATATATAGATATATGTTTACTTTAGTAATGAAAATTGCACTATGTAAATGCGCCTTTTCATCTTAATGAATTAAACTTAATAAAACAATGACAATAAAGTGAATACTTCTTTTTTTGACTTAGAAATAAATTTATGACTTATTATCAAGTAATTTATATTTACTTTGTCATTCTTACAATATTCAGTATGACCACTAAAGTCCCTTGCCACATTTTTAAATTCGGAACGACTACTTCTTTCTTTAAAAAAATAATTTTTATGTACAGTGAAGCAGCCATGCGCTTTTTAATGAAACCACCTACGATGCCATCTGGTGGAAAACTGTGGCGTTAGCGTTCCCATCTCGAAAATGGAACGAAATATTGCATAAAAGTGATTTACAAAGTTGTAGAGCTTCATCGATTTATTAAAATTATTAAGAATTGAGCTCATTAACATGAAAAATTTTTTTGATTTGTTAAAAACTGAATACGCAAAATGCAAGGCGTAAAAATTTTTATTGATGCTTTTGCTAGAGTGTCAATAGCCATGTTGTAAAACTTGTAGCGGGAATTGTAGGCCAGAATCCAGAGTTGTATTGTTGCTGATGGAAAACACTTTCTTCATGAAGCATAAATGAGTTAAATGTCAGTTAAGTGCAATTTTGGAAAATTCTACGACACAAATATGCGTTTTATGTCACCCATCCGCTGCACTATTATGCGAATTAATGAACAGCTACATCATGTGCAAAATGATGTCCTTTCTTACTAAATCGACGATGCTGAACAACTTTGTAATTGACTTTTTTCCCGTATCTCGCACCGCTTCTGAGACACGAACCCTAACTGCAAATTAAGCCACCAGATGGCGCTGTAAGAGGTTTCCTTGCGTAGCGCATGGCACCTTTACTATACTTAGATATCACTTTTATGAACATAGCAGCAGCCGTTCGAAAGTTAATAGGGTGGCAAGGGACTTTAGTGGACATATTGCATAATGTTTTTGAGTGTGGTATATAGGAATATTTAACCATTTTGAAAATTATTAACAGAAAGTATAACATTTTACACTCTAGTAACGTTTTCAGCATGACCAACGATCGAACACTTTACGTTTCGCCAATGCAGTCTCACTTGACCTTAGTTTACGTAAAATGTATAAACATATACCGCAGGTTCGTCCTCCCTTCCTGGTTGGAAGAAAATCATATTTCTGAAGTCTGTCCGGCTGACGGACGACCTTTTGCTTATGATTAAAACCAGATCTTAAAAATATTGTAATTTATCTCCACTGTAGGATCATCATTGCAAAACGTAGAAAACAAAATTTTTTCTGCCCAACAACTGAACATTTGTTAACTGAACTGTTGTTTGAACATTTAGAGTATCAGGCATGGCACATTCATGATCATCAAACAAAAAATAAGGAAAAAGAAGTCATTAAAATTGTATTGACTAATATCCTTCTATAATTTTATAATCGCAATCTCGTGTCGCCGCACCTATCCTTTCCCCTCTTAGAGTATCAGGCGATGACTCATGAACAATATTCCAATCAGTATGGAATTTGCTACGCTTTTGTGGACTTTGGGAGATTCGTGCCACGTGTTGTGGACTTTGAAAGATTGGTGTCACGTGGTGTGGACTTTGAGAGGTTGATGTCGCGCTGTGTGATCTTTGAAAGCGCAAGGGATGAACGAGGTCGGTGCTGGCGCCATCTATCGGTAAAGGCGAGAAGGAGAAAGCGTGTTCGTTGTGCATGTCATCAATGAAATCGTGTAGCGAAAGCTAGATTTCTTCCTTCACTTTCGACCTTCAACCGCCGAGGTGTAACGAGGGTGGAGAGGATCTCGCTCTCCTGCAGTTTTAATATCTTGTTAATTTGGCAAAAAACTTTTTGGGTGCTTTGAAAAAACGCTAGATTCATTTTTATGTATGTATTAAAAATGTAAGATTTATTCACATTCAAAATACGCACACACATGCACGCACACATATGCATTGAAGCGCCACTAAATTAGGGATAGACTAGACAATGCTAGGCACATTGTGCAGTGGCTGCATCTCATGTATGCGCACGTGATGGCGTTGTGGCAACTGCATTTAGAGCGAGTAGAGTGGTTGTTGCAATCTGTATCATATAAATAATTTTTAAAAAATTATGTTGGAAACTAAGTTCATGTCGTTTTTAAAAATTTCTTGAGTTTATTTTTCAATAAAAAATAACAACTAATTAATCTATTATACGCACTCCCTTGTTGTTTATAACTTCCTCCCATCGTTCAACAAGATTTTCCATACCTCCTTAGAAGAAATCATCCGGTTCCGACTCGAAAAACAGAGACGTCCAGACCGACGTGCGTCCCTGTTGTCAAAATTTTCATCTTTGAACTTGGCATACCAATCACTCCCAACTATCGCACCCTCTCCATATACATCACGAATGTCACAAACAGCTTTGGCGGCCTTAAAACCTTGATTGAAAGTAAAAAGAAGAAGGTGTTGAAAATGCTCATTTCTATACTTCACATTCCATTTTAATGATCTGAAAATTAGTATAAACTCGAACAACGAAAAACATAGGTTCTTGTAGAACGAAATCCTTCCTTTTCGAATGATTTAAAACATGCCAGAAATATTTAATCGAATGTGGAATGTTAAAACGCAATGTTTTCAAATATATTTTCGATGAAAAATTTTTGAAATTAACATCCTCCCATGCCATTTTCTTCTTCTTTCTTTTTCTTTCTTTCTTTCCTTTTCTTTCTTTTTTTTTTGAGGGGGCAGAACATAATTAATTTAGATTTACAAAATAACAATTAAAGATAATCGAATGCATATTAATTACATCTAATTATAGCATGCATTGTTATCTATGATATATACATAATCGTTAAAAAACTCAACGAAATCCACGAATTTGATAAATGATTCATTGCAAAAATGAAAGTACAAATTGCACTAACAAGTATTAGATATCTTCAACAGCTGTTTAAAACACGCTTATTTTGATTCCTTGCTTTTATCTTAACTAAAACTAAATATCCTATTTTTATTTTTAAATTTAAGTATTAAAATAATCCTTCCTCCAAAATGAAGTTTATGAAATGAATTAAAACAGGAGATTTACTGCTTAAAATACGAGGCATGGGAGTTATTAAACGAGGGCATGTTGTGTTTAGTAAATCTTCCTAACTTTTTTGCAAGGCACTGTGGAGACCTGGCCCCTCTCACCCGCTTTTACTTAAAATAAGCCATAATATATTAGCTATAATATATTTTTATCGCTATCATATATGCCTATCATATGTGCCTATAATATATTTTTATTGTTCAGCCTTTTTGATTGAGAAAAGAGGGGTAAGGCTGGAATCGGGAATATTTAAGAAAAAATAATGAAAAACCGACACAATTTTTATTTATTTATTATTATTATTATTTATTTAAGGGAGCAGATAAAAATAATCGTTTCCTCGACAACCCAAATAAAATTCATAGCCATAAAATTACCGAATAGTGAGAAAATGGAGGCTGGGGGGTTGTAAGTATTCTAGGAAATGGTGGGTGATGGTGCAAAATGGGGGTCATGTTTGAATTCATTAGGCCATTTTACATAGGAATGATCTGGAATGATATCAACTATAGAAAAACAATTTTTTTGCAAATCAGTGTTATTAGGGACGGTTACAATTTTTTCAATTAGTTCGGGTGCACGTGATTCCAGTTTGAAGTAGCATAAGTTCCAGGTATGCATTGTGCATACACTGAAAAAAAATGTTTTGTTGATTCAACAAAATTTGGATTGACTCTATTTGAAAGAAATATTTTTATTGAATCAATAAATTTTTTGTTGATTTGATAAAAAACTTTCTTAAAAACCAACAAAATCATTCGATTCGAAACAGCGCCAGCCAAATTTTGATGAATCAACAAAAATTTGTTAAATTCAACAAAGCATATTTTTCCATTTATGTGTACAATCCAAATAGTAAGTGGTCCACGAAATTTTAGGGCTGTTTTTATGTTTTAAAATATGTTAATTATGAAAGAGCTACAGAGTGATAAAGACGTTGTGGCATCGTAACTTGGTGTACTTTAAAGAGCTATTTAGTATTCTAAAATTTTTTACTCTGATATTTATTGAATCCTTAAAACTAAAATTTACCCTAGCGTATAGAAGCCAACGGTAATGTGGCCAAAAAGTGACGGACATTCTTTTACCTCCTATTTTTTAAATTATGTACTTTAATTCCAGTGATTTCGCGATAAGTCGAATATCCTTCTGTGCCGAAATTTTTACATAGTCCCGTTCTGATCAAATAACTTAAAACGATCCAATGACTTAAGGATAAATTCAATGTTAAAATGTCTCCTTAAGTCGTAGTGGATATCTTTTAAGTCGAAGTTTATTTTCTCAGTTCTCAGCGCCAGTGCGAGTTCTATCAATCAACAGTGCGAGTTCTATCAATGGGGTAATAAAACTGGACCACAAATGTGACATTTTGGAAACAATTAGACTGCTTTCGAGCGCCAAGTTTTGTCCCGGTTTAGAGCTTTCAAACAGCCCAAATAAAGTTCATCTTCGTAAGTCTCCGAATCCGACTTACTCTGGTTTATTTCTTTCTACATGAGCTTCAAGAAGAATTTCTCCACTTCCAGTTTTTTTCTTGTAAATTTTTGGCATCACTGAAAAAAAAAAGAAATCGCATGATTAAAAGCTTGTTGGTTATGTTGATATACCGTATCAAACGGGTCCAAGAAAAAAAATATCAACTTGATCCAAACGACGCCCCTACACAAACCGTAAAACAAGTAGGCAAAACAACCGAGAACATAAACAAATTTTGCTAACAGAAATCTTACCACCTTTTCAATGAACACAATGATATCTTCACTTATGCTGCAGAAAGAATTTAACAGAAAGTGGGAGAACTCAAAGGACAGCTTTAAATTTCGTCATGGTCACAAAAAAGCAATTTTTATACGAATAAATCAGAAACGGCGAACAACAGATTCTTCTGCACACGTTCTACGAATTGTCCCGAAATTAAAGTTTTCTAAACCAACTTTTCATCTTTTAGTGCACATGCGCTCAGAAGAGAAAGGTACTGTTATCAACTTGACCCAGTATCAACTAGACCCAGTCTTCCTTACTACTAGAAATTACCATTAATGTTATAATAAAAAGTTAATTAAGAAATGAAGTTATTGTATGTAGTATTATGCAGTATAAATATAGAGTGCAGTATGTGAGTGTTTATTTTATGAATTTAAGATTCTTCGATTTACAGTAAGTCGAAGTTTTTCTTCGGTCCCCAGAATTTGACTTATCGCAAAATCACTGTACACATATTTTTAGCTGAAATAATAAAGAGAAGTACAATAAATAAAAATAAAATTGTTTATCCTATCTAACCAGCATTTTTCCAATTATTTTTTGTTACTAAAATACCGAACTATTATTTTTTGAACTGCTCCTAAAATTTGGAGAACCCACTGTTCTTGCAATTTTGTTGCTTTTCATTGAGTATAGGTGTCTGTCGAATGTGTTTAGATATCAAACCCACTATATATCAGTTACGTTTCTGAAAATAACTTCAACTGTTTCTGTCTTCTTTTGTCAATAAAGCTTTATTTTGAAGTGAGTTTTTATTTTGTACTAGCTGTAGTACCCGTCGTTCACGGGTTAGTATGTAAGGCAGATTTCCAAAAAGTCTGAATATTCTTCAGCATTGTGAAAGTAGTTATGTGACCACCTATAATGTCACTAAATTTCCTTTTATTCGCTTAAGTCGTTCTTACGTGATGCGGGAACAAATATTTGCAAATTTTGAATAAATTTTCGCAAAATCTCAAAATCTAATCAATTTTTTTTATTTGAATAGCATATAGTTTAAATTGAGTGACTATATATAATATCACCAAATTTCATTTCATTCGTTTCTTTACGTGATGCGCGAATAGAAAAGCGTCACTGACAGAATGAGGAAATGACAGAATGACAGACAAACTTTTTTTTACGGTTGTACTGGGTTCCCAGATGCCTGAAACGGATCGAAATCGCGAAAGTTTTGAATTCCAAGTAATGTACAGACAGAAGTCTGATTTTATTTATATAGATGTAAGTAACTTTGTGATTTAAATTTTTGAATTCGTAACCATTTTGCATGACTAGAACTGTAAATAACTGGATAAATGAATAGAATATTTGTGTTTGACTCTTATTCTATTTCTTACCGAGCTTCGCTCGCCTTCTTTCGAAATTTAGCTCGCCTTTCTATCCATTATCCGGTAAAGATTTATGATTCGCAGAATCATCCATTGTTACATATGAAATGAAGAAGTAGTCTACCCCGTCTGGCATTCGTCTAGCTCGTATTTTGTCATCACCACAATATAGATTGCGTTGGTTGCATCATTTTACATGGGATAAATTCTGAAACACACATGTTTATTAATATCAATATTGCTTAACAGACTCAAGGGGATTTTAAAGATGGATGATTGCGTTTCAAACATTTTTCGGTATTTTTTAAACTGTGATGTAAAATATAAAAATAAAATTTTCATAGAGAAGATTTTTTGTGCAGTATTAGATCCTTAGGAACTAATTTAAGTAAAATATAAGTAAAAACGTGTAAAATTGCACAACGCAAAGTGGTTACTCTTTGTATAAAGGAATTTTATTAGCAACAAGAACACTCGGGATGATTTGTAAGACTACATTTTTGTTAATTCTGTAAAAAGAATCTGTATTTTGAAATGCATTTTGCATGTTCAGATAGATACAATGCGTAATATAATGTACACTTTTTTTAGATTAAACATTCAGCTTGTAGTACGGCGATGAAAACTAACTGTGCTTCTTGATAATATGAATTGTTTGCGACGCTGATTAAATAATCAACTATGAAACGTAGAAGAAAATCATTACCTTTTTAACAGTGTTTAAAAAGAATTTTGTAAAATACTGTACACAGCTCGAGTCACAAATCATAGCCAGTATTTCAACTGAAGGACAATCAGTTAATCGCAGTAGCTTCGTAAGATACTATTAATCCAAAGTAATAAAAACATTCTACTAGCAAACATTCTGGATTACCGGTCAAAATTCTTATCGGTCTACAGTGAAATATATAGTGTAGTTCTTTAAGAAAAACGTCGAGACAAACATAATTACAAGTATTTTGCTCACCGGCCCATAAACACAGTGCACAGGGCCGGATTTTAACAGGTTTGGGTGGCGCTCATCGACTAGCTGATGGTCAACTAAATCGAGGATTTCATCTTCCTCTTTTTAAGGATTTTTATGGTTTGACAATTACATTAATCATTGGCAATTGCTATTTATATAATCCTCTGGGCATTATCTGATGACTTTGCTACACAAAAAATTATAGCGAAAATCTATATAAATAAAATTAGATTTTTGTCTGTACAATTTTTGTCTGTACATTCAAAAAGTTTCGGATTTCTGTCCGTTTCAAGCATCTGGGAATCCAGTACGAACGTCAAAAAAAATATGTATATATATATGTATATATATATATATATATATATATATATATATATATATATATATGTATATATGTATATATATATATATATATTTCTGTCATTCTGTTGTTCTGTCCGTAAGGATTTATTTTTTTCGCGTTTCTTCATGTAAAAATGTTTGAAGCGGATGAAAGGAAATTTCGTGACATGATAGGTGGTCACTCAACTTAAACTATAGGCGCCGATTTTTAAAAAAAAATCGTGATTGGATTTTGATATTCTGCGAAAATTGCTGCAAACTGCATACATTTGTGTTCTCGAATCACGTAAAAATGACTGAAGGAATGAAGTGAAACTGGTGACATGATAGGTGGTCACTCAACTTAAACTGGAGGCATCTAATTTTAAAAATAAAATTTATTAGATCTTGAGATTTTGCGAAAATAGTTTCGAACTTCGAGAATCTTTGTTCTTCATGACGGTAGCGACTCAAGCGAATGAAATGAAATTTGATGGCATGATAGGTGGTTGCTGAACTTCAAGTATAAGCTTCGAATTTTAAAAAAATATTTTGATTAGTTTTTGAGATTATGCGAAAATCATTTTGAAATGCGTAAATATTAGTTATCACATCACATAATAACGACAAAGCGAATGAAATGAAATTAGGTAACATGATAGGTGGTCACTCAATTTAATTGTATGTTTTGAAATAAAAAACAAGCTTAATTTTCTTACTGTAATAATTAAAAGATTCTGAGATTTTGCAAAAATCGTTTCAAAGTGTGTAAATATTGTTGCGCGTCATATAATAACGCCTAACACTTATGAAATAAGACTTGTGACATGATAGGTGGTCTTTCAACTTAAAATATACGTGTCGAATTTTTAAAACAAAATTGAATAGATTTTGAAATTTTGAGAAAATTTATTCAAAATGTGGAAGTGTTTTTTTTTAACGTGTACCATTTTAGAGAATTAAATAAAATTGAGTATCGTCACAGTCGGTCATTTAAACTATAGGCGTCAAAGTAATTTACATTTTTTATAGATTTTGAGATTTTGTGGAAACTGAGTACATGTTTGTTCCATTCCCGAAAAACGGCAATGAAAATAGAGTGAAATTTGGAATTATGTTACACGCAAGTTAATTTAAACTCTAGATGCCAGAATTGTTTTAAATATTTCCTAGATTTTAGGATTTTATGAAAATCGTATAAGTGTTTGTTCTCGCATCCCTAAAAAATGGATTAAGACAATACAATGAAGTTTAACAAAATGATCAGCAACCACTAAAGTAACACATGTCGGAATTTTTGAAAAATTTGAATAAATTTTAAAACTTTTTTTTATATGTTTATTTGCTTTTATATATTTTGTGAAAACTGTGCAAATTTTTTGAGGCATAATGTAGAAATATGTGCAGTGAATCATTCAAAATTTAGTTACAGGTTATTAACGACCACCTGACTTGAAAAGCTCTTTCAACCAGAATAAAGCTTTAATTATTAAACTTAAAAAATCTCTAATGTCAATTTTGCTCATCATTTTGTTACTTTCTAACTCGTAATCTTTTAACAGTACACAGAAGTTATAATTTTGCTTTCTATATACTATTGACAATTTACTAATTCCACTCTTTGTATTCCTACGATGCTGACGAAATATCAGGCTGTATGGGAATTTGCATTACATACTAACACGTCAACGACGGGTACTGCAGCTAGTACATCTATATAAATATAACTAGAATTTGTCTTTACATTACTTGGAGTTCAAAAATTTTGCGATTTTTATCCGTTTTAAATATCTGGGAACCCAGTACGACTATCAAAAAGAAGTTTTTCTGTCGTTCTGTTATTCTGTCCGTGGCGCTTTTTTGGTTTGCGCATCACGTAATAACGACTAAAGCGAACAAAATGAAATTTAGTGGCATGATAGGTGGTTTCTCAACTTAAACAATAAGGGTCGAATTAAATAAAAGTTGATTAGATTTTGAGATTTTGCAAAAATCGTTTCAAACTGATTAAATCTTTGTTCCTTCATCGCATAATAAAAATTAAAGCGAATGAATGAAATTTAGTGGCATGTTATGCGGTCATTCAACATAAACTATAGTTGTCGAATTTTAAAAAAAAATTCATCAAATTGTGAGGGATTGCGAGAATTGTTTCAAAATGCGTAAATGTTTGTTCGGGCATCACGTAATAACTACTAAGAGCGATTGAAACGAAATTTGGTAACATGATAGGTGGACACTCAACTTAAACTATAGGTGTCGAATTAAAAAAAATTGGATTAGATTTTGCGATTTTGTTAAAATTGTGTACATGTTTGTTTTATCCCTGAAAAAATGGCAATGGAATAGAATAAAATTTGGAATTATGCATTTAGATTGCAAGTTAATTTAAACTATAGATGCGAAAATTGTTTTAAATATTTCATGGATTTTGAAATCTTGTGAAAATCGTATAAATGTTTGTTCTCGCATCCCTCAAAAATAGCTTAAGAGAATAGAATGGAATTTAGTAACATGATCAGCAATGACTGAAACAATGAATGTCAGGATATTTTGAAAATTTTGAATAGGTCTTTTTGAAAACTATGCAAAACTTTCTTGAGGCATAATCTTAAAAGATTTACAGTGAATCAAACAAAATTTAGTTATAAAATAGAAATGAATTCTTAATCTGAAAAGCGCATTCGTCCAAAATTAAATTTTAATTTTGAAATTAAACTTTCTCTATAGTCAATTTTACTATTCAAGCTATATTAAGCACAATAGGAAAATGTTTTACAGAAAAGAGATTTACTTTTAAAAGGCCTGTGTATTAAAGAGCAAGTGTAAAGATTATAAAATTCTGCCATAAGTATTTTTAATATATTGAAGGGAGTAAAACAGAACTCTAGGGGAGCCGGTGACTGTGAGGATAAAGGCCTGTCCTCCTAAGTTATTGTACTATGTCTTAAAAGATAAATTTGAAATTTATCAGAAGTTTTTACGACTGGCAGTAAATCAAAATTTAGTACAAAACACTGTTTTGCTTATTAGTTAATGTTCACTCCAGAGGAGGATTCAAAATAAACATAAATGAAACCTCTTTTTTATAAGTTTATGTATTTGTATACATAAACAAATAAGTAAAACAATTTATATGCCATTTTTGCATTGTTAATTATTTTATATTTGTATATATATATATATATATATATATATATATATATATATATATATGTGTGTGTGTGTGTGTGTGTGTGTGTGTGTGTGTGTGTGTGTACTCTTTTATTTATAAATCAAATTTTTTTAAACTGAAAATTAAATTAAAGCCGGTCAAAACTTGTTTCAAAATTCATTATCAAAAAATATTTACTGGCGTGTCCCACCTGGCTCAAACCGTTCTCAGCAACAACGTTTGAAAAAAATATTATCTAAAAATAAAGTATTGCTCATGGGAGAAATCAATACTATATTTATATTTCTTCGGAAAAGCAATATAATGATCTTTGTACATTACATCAATTCAATCATCCTTACAGATGTATCCCTGAGTTTTCCGCCAAATGTAGAAGTTACATAAACAAGCAAATAATCTAGTCCCAGAATGATTTAATTACAACGTGTTATGAAAGACTTACTGCTTACTTAATCTTCAATTTCTCAAAAAGAATAATAATCCCTAATGAGTGAGTAAATTGAACATACCACTCAAGTATTGGATGATTCGAAACGAATATTATGTTACCGGAAAAAGCTGATATGGTAAAGAAAAATACTTTCCCAAGATAAATATTTTGAGGATATTTTTACCCAAGGGCAGTTTATTTCTTCAGGATAGTAGAATTTTCTCCATTTACGTTTAATATATGGGCTTGTAATGGCTTTTTTTACCTCCCCGTACATCTAGTTACATAAGTCATATTTTCAGTGTTTGCTGTTTAAACCTGCATGATATTTCTCGTCTTTTAAGTTCTCTCGAGTGACATTACTTATTCTGTAAAACAGTTTTTTATGTGCTAGCACTACCTAAACAGAAAAGTAGGTCATGCTTCAGAATACGCAACAGTTTTTTTTTTTTAACCATAAGGTTGTTTTTTATATACTGTTTGGAAAACTATTACTTTTTTTTAGATTTTCGAACGACTCGAGAGAAATGAGAAAATAATGAAATTGCTTTAGAATAAAAATATCCAAGTAAATCAATTGTGGTTTTTTATTTAGTGTGAACAAGATCTTTTTTTTAAACTTAATGATTTTTTTTTCACTTAAAAAGAAGGAATAAGCTCTAGAAAAAAGACAGCGTTGATAATTTAAAATCAATTAAAATAATTCCTGCTTAATTATTTTTAGCTAAATGAAAAAAAAAAACTAGAAAATAATGTACTGAAATCAGTGGCATTTGATGAAATGATCTACAGAGGACTAGAAAATCTCACATTTTTCTTATTGCATAAAGACAAATTTCACGAGTTTTCAGCAACTTTAAAAGATCCTCTACCAAATTTCTGTTATTGAAAAAATGACAGTTTCAAAAGCAGGTATTTCTGTGTGTATGTGTGGGTGGGGAGGGGATGATTTAAATCTGTCTTCTAAACTGTTAGTATATATTTGATTACAAAAATTGTGAATATAAAAAAAAATTCTAAATAATTATTACTGTAATATAAAATGCTCACGAGGTCACAAAATCAGGGTTTATTTCTAAAGGAAATGAGGAAAGCTGGCAACAGTTAAATTTTGCTTACAAGTATTGCAAGCACGATTTTTTGTGTATTTTCTTTATATCCTGTTTCATTTTTAAAGAAAGCGACGTAAAAGTAAGTATTCAGTAATAAATGAACTTGCAAGCTAGTTGATTTAATAAAAATATTAAGCATTTAATTTAAATATACTGTCTGTTTTATTTTGAAAAAAAAGGCACTCCAAAATTCTATCATATAATTTGCTAACGGTTGAACGACAACGATGGATCAACGGCAAATCTCTCAGTAAGCTTCTGTGGCTTTGATAATTCAATTAAACTGAAGAGACAGAAGATGTAGGAAATACTGTTTTCGATCGACTCGACACTCCATTTGAAAGGCTTAAAAAACAAAAAGTATACCAGCACGAAAGTACTAAACCCTCCATATATAGCTTACAATTCTCCATCAAGTAACATAAAGCACATGGCCAAAACATTTTATTTTTAACCCAAAATGTTCATTTAAAGTATGTTTAAGACTTATGGGCCAACGAAATGTTTTTTAAAATAGATTTTTCGACACTTTGTTTTATAGCTTATGATTCTCAATCAAATAACATAAAGCACATTGCCAAAACATTTTATTTTTCAAACATAATGTTCATTTAAAAAACAAAGACGTATGGGGCAACTCAATACTTATCTAAAATATATTTTTCTACGATTACCTCAAAAAAGGCAAGATAAAATCATAAATACTATTCTAAAAAAATACTTATTTATGATTTTAGTTTGTCTGCCTATCATCCGTATCTTCGTGCCTTGGTAGTTGCAGATATTAACTGATTTGCTAAAAATTTATACGCATAATTTTTATATATATTAACATTAGTTCCTGCTGAAAATATCTTATGTATCATTTTGGGTGGAGTACACAAAATAATATATCACGATATTTGTGCAATGGATTTAAGAGCATTTCAAAGGTGTTAGTCTGTTTCACAGAAAAACATTATATATTATTATTATATATCATTAGAGTTTTTGAATTTGGAAGCATTTGCTTCTCACTGGAAATTGTGAACATGGAGTTCATATACTTGTTGAAGATAAAAACAGAATAACTTTCTTACGTTACTCTCTAAAAGCAGACTTTCATAATAATAAAAATATTTTCTTCTAAGTATTTTAAATCTATACTTATTCCCTCGTAGAAAAGTCATGTTTCTAGAATACTCATTTTTATGAAAATTTCTAAGGAAAAAAAAATATATATATACTTTAATTTAATCTTTTTGACATTTTTTTCTGAATTAGAAGAGAATGGTAAATCAGCTGTATTTAACTAAAATGTACCAACTCAAGTGGATAGAAAATTTTTATTTCCCTTGTGGATAATGACCCAACTACTTTTCTGGCTCATTAAGTCCAAAAGTGCATAATGTGCCTTATAAATACTATTATCTGATATAGTCGAAGCATTAATACTTACAGTAAATGCACAAGATCTACCAATTTAGTTAGTGCATTTACTTAAGTATGCTTCAAGTATATCAGGTTTCCTCAGAATGGAATAAAATAATAAATGTTACTATTTATATTATTTTATTCGATGATTTGTGCTAAGATTTGAAAAGACTAAAAACTATATATCTTAAACGCATGGATTAATTTTTTTTTCTCGGCCTTTTAATAATCATTTCATAATAAACAATGAAGGAAATGCAGGTGATAACTCTTGGAGAAAAAAAATAATAGCATTTTAATCTTGATATTTTCTGAAAATCATTTTAAAACTGAGCATTTTTTCTTTGTTGAAAAGCATTCTCTTTCCATTATTGATATTTTTGACTGTAACATTATTTATAATATATGTTACTATATATTAATTACTCTTTCAAGCCAACTCAGATGGTTAGATACTGTGCCCTTTTCTGGTCCAAATCAACCGCACTCTATGACTTTATCACAACATACGCAAAGGACATTTTTTGTTTTACAAAATATGTAACGATATACGTTATTATTAGATATTACAGGCTTTATATGTGTCAAATCACTATTAAGTAATTACATTAATAAAATATTATAATAGTTTGTTTGGGCAATAAAAATGATTAAATTTATTTAATTAACTTACCTTGCAAGTTTTTCTATACTAAAATTCTTTCATTGATATAGTATGTTTTGCGATTTATTGTGAATTTTTAGAGCCTCAAACGATGAATAGCAAATAAAGTAATAGATGTGTCTGAAATAACCGATTAACGAAGCGACCCTACTTCCCAATGTATCATTTTAAAATTATGTAGCACGACAGTAGCGTTTATATGTTTCCATTCCGCGGGGAGGGGGAGTACTTTAAATCGTACTTTCACTAGAGTTAGTATAAATGTTTTAAAATAGCAGCATTTTTATAATTGCTTTGAATTTTCGGAGAAGACCCGGACTCCTCCCTCCACCTTCTTAACAACGCCACTATAGCACAAACAACAATTTTCTGTTGCTCAGCACTCGAAAGACAAAAGCATGAAATGGCATGCTCTCACCCCCACATCACTAATAAGTATGCACACTTCCGACTGAAACCGGGTGTTCACATAAATCTGAAATTTGTGGTCGGACAGTAGCAACACTAACAAACGCTAGCTAACTCAAATTTCTTATGACTAATTGAAAGCTATGAAAAGCTAATTAACATTAAAATACGAATCAGCCAATGAACCTACAATTAGCCAGATAGCTAACTAAACTAACTAGCCATCTAAACTAACTGAAATAAACAACTTCATATCGTCAGCCATAATGCAAACAACCGTTTTCTTGAAATTTAATCAAATTAACGATCAATGATTACTGATATTAATCGCGATTACAGCTAATTTTTTGATCGCAATTCATTTAATCACGGCTAATTTAAATTGATAAAATCTTAGTCGATTAATCATTATCGATTAATAAAATTAGTCGATTAATCACAATACACTTTTGGAATTGAATTTCAGATACAGATAAAAGAAAGGTATCGTTTAATTTCGGTATACTTTATCATTTTGTTTAATAAATTTTCCTCAGGGGATATCTATGTATTAAAACAGATCTACGGCTGTATTTCTTCGGCCAGGACCGCAAAATATCATATTTAAATACCATAATTAAATACCATAATAAAATATATTTTATCGTTAAACAGTGAGGTAATTAAATTTTGTCCTAAGGAATCAACTGCACATTAAAAGAGAACACAGGTTTTATAGTTCAGTGGCAGTATGATCTTTTTACTTATTTGAAGCCAGAAAGTTAAAAGAAAATAAAAAATTGAAAATACAAATCTTTATTAATGTTCAATGAATATGAGCCATAGAGCACTGAAAAAATGCCCTTCTCAGAAATTTTAAACTTAAATTCTACCATGTAATTATTGTGTGTGTATGAATGCATTTGATTAATTCAAAATATGAAATCATGAAGATAGCGATAAGTTCTTCTTGTAGTTTATACATGTTTTCCATGTGTAAGTTCTCAGTTATTAACCCTTTGAGGCGCAACCCTTTCCCAATGCTGAAAAAAGGGCAGCCGTTGCCATCGCTCGACTTAACTACCAGCAAGATGGCGGACGATCAAAACGTTCATCGCGTGCCACAGATCTAGATACCCTTTTTTGACGCAGCTGGCTGTGCTCGCGCACAGCCAGCTGCGTCAGCATTGGGCAATCGATCCAGCTGTTTTCGCATTCTTCCATTTTCTAGCAGATGCAGTGCAGTTAAAAATAATTGTGACCATTTTTTTACGGGAAATGACGTGCTAAAAAGTAAAAGATTCTCTGGGAGCTATGTCACCCGCAACTATTTTTATAGAAATCCAATCTATTCTTCGTGACTGGCAACAGTCAAAACATCAGAGTTTGGTGATCCCAGAGCGGGACCACTGCGCGTTAAAGGGTTAAATCACATTTCAACATCTAAATAACAGAAACATACATAAATTTTATTTTCATTAAAATTAGTACAGATCAAACTCCCCCCTCCCCCGTACACATATATATGTTAGTTCCCTTTGGACAAGTAGTGTAATAGCTAATTTGGTTAAAATTTAATCATAAAAGATGGTATGCTAAATTGTACAATATTTGATATCGTCATGTTCAGTTTTCGGGTAATAGAAGCAAATATCGATACAGTTTTCATTTGATAACATGCTCATTTTTTCCATAACCTTGTGGAATTTCATAGTAGAATACTTGAGGCCGAGAAAAAGTGAGCATTTAAGAATAATAGCTTGTATTAGAAATTTCAAAGAGTTAAATGAAAAATAAATCTGTAGATGGCTTCCGAAAAAATCAAATTTCGCATAGAATGATAGGAAACATATTCTAAAAATAGGTAAAGACACCGTATCTCTATGACATTTAGGTTTAAAGATATAGCACAGATTCTTTTATTTTTGATGTTTGTTTGCTATGACAAGCCAACATAAGAGGCATCTGTCCATCGGGGAGGGGATGCCTTGGTCGGCGGAATTCTTAAGGGTTTCTAACGCGTATTCACGTTAAATCTGACCCAAACTCCAGACCGTTAGATCTACAGCCGCGCTGTCGGACCCGAACGAGAGACCTTTACACTTCAATCGTCTACCAAGTTCAGTGGCTTATCCACTTGGCCATAAGGTGATAACACTTGACTTGCGTGTAAATTCGAAACGCAAGTGATAGCGACTTGCTGTAAATTAATTGCTCCAAACAAATTATTTTGCCCAGAAAATTTCAATTTCATCCCAAATGATTTCTTTTTTCTCTGATTTGAAAAAAATCAAGTGAAAAATAGTGCGGATAAATTTTAAACAAAGTGAACTTATTTCGTTAACCTTTTGCATTCCAATATTCCCAATTGGGAACATCGAATTAAAAAATTATTTAAAAATGAAATTTTATCAATATTGACTTGAAAAAATTAGCAGATAAAGTTAAAAGATGACTCGATTTTTGAGATAGAAGTTGCATTTCTTTCATTATTGGGAAGCTGGAAAAAAATATCATGAAAATAGTTCTCTAAAAATTTATAAAAACGGCTATCTTAATTCATATCTTTAATTTAATTTAAAAATAAATCTTTAATTAATTCTTTATATTTCACTTATTATTTAAACTACCCATCAGAATATTTAGTTTTTGAAACTAATGTAAATTATAGTCAGAAATGACCCATGTGCCCTGGTGAAAAAACAGTGAAAATACTTTTTTTCCCCATTTAAATGATTAATATCTCTTAACTAACTCATTAGAAGACAAAATATCCAAAAAGCTAATTTAAAGTATGCCTGGATCAATGCAGTCTGTAAAAGGTTAAGAAGGACAGTCAACGAACACAGCTGGACAGATTTTTTTTTTTTCGCATTGAGGACAGCCAATCACAACAGATGTTCATAAACTTGATGTTTTACATGGCAATATAAAATACTATCATGTACAAATACAGAATAATTCGAATGAAAGTTTGTTTTCTAAAACCCAATTCTGCGGATTCACTAAAATGCTAATGCGGAAATAAATCAAATAATTTTTCTCCCAAAAATTATAGCTTGTTTTCGATATTATACTCAATTGCGTAATTATCATTAATACGGATAAAAAGTTCACGTTAATGTGTGAACTATGCGTGTAAAACGATGCAATTCCTAAAAACCTTAGCCAGCGAATCTGTTTTACGTACATAATAGCCAGAAATTCATCTTAAACGGGGCCGTCTTAAGCTGAAACCAATTCTCTGCTTTCAGTAACTATGGCATAATAATCAATATATATAATCTCAGACCGCAAGCTGACTGAGCAACACATAAACTAAAATGAAATGTGGTGAGGAATTTAACGGAAATTTGGTAATGATATTTCCACTCATCTTTGAAACGTTAAAAATTACACTTCTATTTCCAACATTTTGGGAACACCAGTCTTAAAATCGAAAGCAGGAATAACGATCGTGCGCTTAGAAATATGTTAAGTTACTAACAAGATTTACCACTCGTATGCTAAATCAGATTTGATAAACATGCCTTGAGTTCAGAAGTGAGCGTTTTAAAGATACAATACTGAAGTGCGTTCCACGCAAAAGATTCATTATTCAACATCGCTTTATTTCCATTGCAAATAACATGCTGATTTGAGACTTGAATATCGACCGCTGTATCACCACTGCGTCTCCAATACTCATCGATACTTGGCGCATCTGGAATTTTGATGTTTTTCGATGACGTGAGAAATAAGATTGGAGCAATTTGTATTTGTGCTTCAATCCATTAAAGTTGGCAATTCATTTCCGAGGCAGTTTCCAGGAATGATCGATGCTACAAAATGCTCGATTATGTAACACAAATTCAGTAAATATGGTTGCTTATATCTTATCTCTATTTGCCCATCATGATATGTTATTTATAACACACATAATTCTCTCCAATAAAAATAAAAGTTTGACTAATGAGTTCTTGAAAAATAAATAAATAAATAAGTAAAACGAAGAAAACGATTTGAAAGAAAAATACTCTTGTTTCAAAAGGCAGAATATCTGATATTCCCACCAACTCTCTTTTTTTTTCCTAAGCAGCTTTAGGCGATGTAGATATACTCTGCTATATAAAAAAATAACATTCTAACAAATGACAAATAAAAAGAAAGAAAAAAAAGAAAAAGTATTCTATAAAAATTCGAAAATTAGTTTTTCCTGATAGTTACATTCAACCAGATTTTATTGAATTTATATAAATTTGCATCATTTATAACTAGAAATATGCGAGTATGAAGATATAGAAAAAGAAATCTCTTAAAATAGTATTATGAAGTTTAAATCAAATAATTATTAGTTATAGCTTTTAAACATTAACCTTATGCTTTATTATTTATTCATTTATTTGCCGTTGGTATAATACATATTCATGTCAAATGCAATCATTTTTTTAGGATTTAACTTCGTACGGAATTTTTATCTTTTTGGATGGCAATGCTTTTGGTAAAAATTAATTAAAATAGTCAATAGCCTACCAAAGAAAAATCATTACATTTCATATAAATTATATCTGTTAAATACAACTAAAGAAGTTACTATGCGTCTCCAAATTTCTTTTATATAGACAGTAATTATTTAATATGCGTACCATCATTTTCATTAATCTTCCCTAAATATAATACAATTGTAATGACATCTTTTAGTGGATTTCTGGGGTTCTCGAAAAATTTATTAGCTAAGAATTGTGAATAAAAAGCTACAATTGAACAGATATAATTTTCAAAAATCCTTTCTAGGAGATATTGCCTATTTATGAGGCCATATATTCAATTAATCTCTCACAGAACATGCGTGACTTCACCTTTACGCCATTGTTCCGAAATTATTTTAAAAATACGCTTTGATTAATGATGGGGTACGCGGGATATACCTCACGTGAGGAATAATTTTTGAATTAATACAATTTTGTATTTTGTTTGCGAATAATTCACCTGATTAAGTGTATTTACATGTGTCTGTTTCGTACAAAAACATTTACTTTCATTTTACAAATAACTAATGCCTACACTTAAATTTTTAATGGTGAAATTAGTGACATTTTAAGAAACAATATTTCACGCTTCTGTAATATACTCGTAGCAATGGTTAATTATTCTCTCACAACACAAATCAGATTAGTCAAGTGCTGTAGATTACTTATATTGCTAAGAAAATTAACTCATTCTATGTATTGAAATATTCCCGGGTGTTTATTTCGAGGAAGTAATTTAAGTCTGCCAGATTATCAAGCAAACTTGATATATACACGAAGCTCTGAGCAGTCATTTGAACCATTTCCAACATATATTCTAATCCCTGCTTGTTTAGAAAAGTATTTAGATTACTCGTGTCTTACTTAACTACTTTATTAAGTAAAGAGTTTCGCATGTAAGAGGGATATTTTCCCTTCCATCTGAGTTGCGCCTGTTTCTAATACACTATTATAAATTTATGCTGGAACAAAACGTAACTGGAACATATATGATGTGGTTAAGTATGTTGATAAGTAGACACTTTATGGGTAATTATGAATGTCCGAGAATTAAAGCAGTCGTCAACAAGCTCAGACATAATATTATAGCATACACATCTGCGATTTTGTTAGCATTGAAAAACTGTTTGATGCAGCGATAATATTTTAGTTCAAAAGATTTTGTAGTAGTAAAAGTACATATTTTTAATCCAATTTTTAAGCCCCCCCCCAAAAAAAAAAATAAGTACTTTTATTTTCACGCAAGATACTTAAAATCTTTCTGGAAAAAAAGTTTGAATTACATAATTAAAAACTTCCAGGTTTTTTTCCTTTGATCTTTCTGATGAAATGAAACCGTAAATATCCTACGGACGAAGACCTTTCTTCCGTAGGATTGACTTTTGCCCCACCTTGTGTTTGTCCTTTCTTTGGCGTGGATTTATAAGCGGTTCCTCGTGACCAAGCACACAAATCCAAATGCCTGTTCGGACTACAACAACAAGATCACATTTTGCATGCGGACAATTGAACATAATCATTTTCAATAAAAATTGGCAGTAAATTTTTATTTCTCCAATTACATAGTCGATTCTGGGCCAGCTGAGTGAAGGCCAAAAGTCTCAAAAACCAATTCGTTTGGGATACAACCTGGGAGACTGTAATACTGGAAAGATCTCATTTTGCATGCTGACAACGGAACGTATACATTTTCAATAAACGTTATTTTGCTGTCAATATTTATTGCAAATGCACACATTAAATTGAATGTCCCAATCAGATAATCCAGTCTGGGCTATCTGAATGAAAGCCAAGAATCCCTGCCATCAAACCGAATGGAAGGGGGTAGGATTTATGATTATTTTTATCTTAAGGTTACGCGGTCAAAAAGTTTTGGAGATCACTTCTCTAAATCACTAGAAGCTATTATTAGATAATGAGCTACTGGAACTCGAAGTTTCAATAATTACACATTCGTAACGAGTAATTACGTTCAAATGCTTTAGTACACATTCGGAACGTGTTCTATATTTTGTTGTGAAAGTAAATTTAAAAGTTACAGATTTTAAGTCTAAATCGGAAGCAAAATAATAATAAATGATTTTTGTGATAGGTATACATAAAAACAGATTTTTAAAAAGTTATATCGGAGAGAAGTATTATTTTTTAATGCATTTATTGCAAGAAAATAATGCATTTTTACAATTCCAAATAGAATAAGCAGCGATATTAACACAAAAGAATGATTTAACCTACAGCATCTCTTTCATGCAAGAATATTTAATACGAATCACGTAACATTGATGTTTACAGAAGGAAACTGAAATATCCCCTTCTCCGAAATTTCGGTCAATAGTTTATTCCTGCTCCCAACTTCAAACAAAGATTTGTGAGACCACTTTTGTGAATATATAGCAGAATTTATCTTGAATCCGCAGAATAGTTTCACTATTTCTATATTTTAGTGTTGTATTTTTATAAAATTTGTATAGAAATGCCAATTTTGGGATCACTTTTTCATTCTACAACGTATATTCCGCTACGCTAACAAATGTTTCGATATAAGATCGAGAATTTTACATATTTGCTTGTTTTCTGATTAACAACATTACTGTTTTTCCTAAACTAAGAACAGTTCTCTATCATACCTGAATTTAAAGTAAAGGTTATACGACAAGATTTAACTGATTTCCAAGGTTTAGTAGTTCTCCCCTACTCCAATAGTATTTCAAGTATCTTACTACAGCTAATTAATCTCATTGCAAATTTTATGAAATCTCAAATAACGCTTTCAGTTTTGTTTTAAGAGTTTGTTCATTTCAAGATGTCATATTAAGAGTAGATTTTTCGTATATTACAACTGTAAATTTTCCATAGAACTCTTGCAGTCATTCATCAAATTAATATAGGTTTTATGCCTAAGATTCAAATAACCCATAGTTCTGAAACTGAATTCCACACTGCCACCTAAACTTATGCTTTCACTCCCATTTTACCAGGTACATTAATATGCGTCGGCGAGTAATATGTTCATTGAATGCATGACTTTAAAAAATCATATTTCTCGTCATTGAAAATATATTTCTAATTATATTTTTCTTTTTCTCTTATTCTTTCTCTTATTTTTATTTCTTTTAATCTGCCACGTATAATTCTAATCTTCACGACGAGTCTGGAATGTATTTTAGCATGTATTAAATATTGAAGAATGAATTTAAGTTGCAAGTATGAAATGTTATTTCCCCCGGAAATTAATCTTCACTAAATGCTGAAAGGATATGACCTTCCCAGGTGGTTCGCCTCTACTTTTGCAATCGAGCTATTCAATGAGTGGGCGTTTCTTAAAATTACTCTATCTCAAGTAAATACATACCTATTTATTTCAACACGAAACAGAACACGCGCCTTGACCATTATTTGGAAAAGCCTTGAATGAATAGAAAGCATTGCGTTACACTGCTAAAATACCAGATTCAAAATTAACTCACAAAAATTGAATATAAGTTATGAAAAAAATTCCGTTTACAAGCTTTTATTTTCGATCATAAAATTACGTCCCGTGCCAGTGAAACGTATAGGCATTTTCCTACAAGCACAGCGGTCAGTAGGGAAATGACAAAAATCAACATACTAAACTAGCTTACGAATAAAACCTATATTAACTTGATGAATGAGTGCAAGAGTTATATGAAAAATTTGCAACTGTTGGGATGGGTTATTGTTAACTCTCAACTGATTCTGGCAGGTAGTTTTTTTCTTTCCTTTTTCTAAAGTAGAAAGATGAGATAAGAAGTGTAAATTGAAACATTTGTTGGCGACGCATTATTGCAGTTTCTGGCATATTTTTGACAATTAGAAAAGAAAGGTGGTCACAGGGGATACGTTTGACAGTGATCCAGGGGGGAAAATGTCATTTCAGTCTAACTAGTTTCACTTCGACAGTTGCTGAAAAAAAACAAGAATATTACAGTTTTTACTTTACAGTTTGTACTGTATTTACACACAAGTCATTCGAGTCTTTTTCCACCTATATTAGAGATTTCAATGCTTAGGTAGATGACTAACTCAATTTTCAATGTTATTCAATCATTAATGACAGAAAAACATATCCATGCTATTTTATTTCTTTCGTATATTTTTGTTTCCTATAGACTCAGCAGATGATATTATGACCATGTAATAACAGAACATGTTATACAGTCGGTTGTGATTTTAGATAGCCTTTTTAGAGCAAAAAATCGTGACAATGGTTAGAACCAGTGGCGTAGCCAGACATTGTTCATGGGGGGTCACGATTACTGAAACTCAGATATATGTGTACGTGTGTGTGATAAGGGAGTGAAGAATATACATTTTGCACGGAAAAAAATTCCTCATGGGGGGGGTTGTGACCCCTCACATCTTCCCCTTGGCTACGCCACTGGTTAGAACACTTAGAAGAAAAGTCCACCATTCAATGGCGTGCGGTGGGATATACTTAAAATAAGCAATACATTTAATTTATCTTGAAAATTAAGTTGGCTAAAGGGTTTTGCCTTTAAATTATCAAAAACACAGTAAGCGTTTACATTATGGAGAGTAGATGGTAGCATTAATATCAGGAGCAGAGGCCAAAGTGCTGACATAAGAGAAAAAAATTGGCGTTATATGAATTTTAATAAATGAGTTTATAAAACACATATTTGATATATTTGATGATTGTAAACGATATTTTAATTATTAAACTCATTACTATTGAAATAATAAACTTTTTTTTTGGGGGGGGGATCAACTTCGGTAATAACAACATCAACAGTAGTGATTCTCAAAAGCAAGTCGGGACAATGCTTCATTTGCGAACTTGGCAAAGTCTTTTGGCTAGTAATAAACACTTTTTGTTATGGATTTAGCTTGGTTGTGGCGATTAAAATATTTTTTAAATAATGTTAATGGAACTCGCAAAAGCAATTTGGAAACCTCTTATCTTGGCGTACTTGGGCTTTTTACAGTAGCCTTTTGGAGACTAAAAACATTATTTTTTACAGTTTCTATGGCTTCCATGTAAAGATTTAGCTTATTTTTGGCGAGTAATTTTTAACATATGGAAATACTTTTTTTGAAATATTGTATAAAATAAGTGCTCATTTTTAAATATGAATTATAGTTAGAAAAACAATGCTTACATTGCTTATATGGACTGCAGGTCACTTCCACCATTCGTACGCAGTTCCTTGGAATAAGAAAAGGGGGGAGTTACAATAGACACTTCTTCATTTGAACTTATGGAAGATACTCATATATAAGCTTACCATATTTTTTTTGTCCAAATCAGGACAAAATTAATGTTTTGGGGGTCCAACCCTGGACAAAATTATATTTTTTGGGGGGTCAACCCCGGAACAACCCAGCGCTTCAGTAAAATCTCGTTATAAAGAAATTCCAAAGGGAAATTAAACATGTAATTCTGAAAAAATTTGTTAAAGTGAAATTTCATTGATTTAATTAGTACTAATTATTGTCTTTAATAAAAATATTTAATTTTTAACCCGAAGTATTTATTAAAGTTTATTTCATAATAGCGAGAATACGCAGCAATTTTGGAATAACTTTTAAAAAATAAATTAAAAATCTTACCTTAATGGAACATTAAACTTTATGACATTTAGTGACGTCATCGTCGATTTAAAAACTGGATGACTACCCTATAGCTCGAATTTCAATAACTCCGGTCAGCACTAAAAAACCAGGACTGTCCGGGCTAATCACGGACGTCTGGTAAGCCTACTTATTCACTGTATCGTACATTTTCGAAGAGCAAAAAGCATAAAAAAACGTAAGTTAACATAAAGAACACTCACAAAGCACACTTAGATAAAACAAGAGAGGCAGACACAAGCTCAAAAAATGATCTTGAATAATTCTGAATTGTAGCTGTGCCGAAAAGGTGGGGTAGATACGTTAGATATACTGTAGTCTTCCACTATTCTCGTATGGTAAATTGACGGCTCACCATAGCTTTATTTCGACATTATGCAAAAATCAAAGGATAATACTTCGATATTATTCATAAAGATAAATCACCAATTCATAAAAATCTATCACCATTCATAAAATTTACGGAAGATGAATTCCTATCACTAGACGAGAATCTTCATTCGCAGGATCATCACCAAAATGATCCTTCGTTTGAAAATAACTGTAAATTGTTTTTTATCGGCAAAATAAAATGTATAAAAGTAATTATGACTGTACATAATAATGTACAATAGTTTTTCATGCAATACAATCAAATAGCATACAAAACTTATTTTATTAAATATTAAAAATAAAAGTGATAAGTGTAAAAATAAAAGCGATAAGTGTAAAAATAAAAGCGGTCGCAAACAATTAAAAGAATGTCTTTTTCTCGAAGTGTGTGATTCCGTTTTCTTTAACAACTGTTGGATATCACGTGGACTAAAAGAGAAGTATGTGAGAGAGCCACGCATTTTCAAAGCGGTTGAAGGGCTGCCATCATGACGTGGAACGGTATTAGATTTTCTTCGTTCAATGGAACATTTTACCAGGCAAAATGTCTGCCGATTACAGGCTATATTACTGGATGACGCCGAGAAATATAACAAATTTCGCGAGTGTAATTCCTATCTAAAAATACATTCCATTCAGCAAACCTAGTCATATTCCTGTACATGAAAGAGAGTTTACCTACATAAATAGGAAAATTAGTGCCTGCCTTATAATAAATGTTATGAAACCTAATTTTTCGATAAAATATACTTAGACGTGTTATGCTGTGATCGCTTGAATACCGCCATTACACCTTCTTTGCTTGACACAACTAGTTTACGAGTTACCCGGTAGATAGCACTACATATATGGAAGAAAACATATGTGGATGTTTTGCCCCGATGCGATTATTTTAGGTTACCTACCCCTACAGTCAAAATAGTTTTCAGAAGATGCTTTATATTATATTTGTGATTAAAATCTTGAATAGCATTAAGCATTAGTCAGTTTTGTTTCAGGTGTCTGTAAAAACATGTTCCTTTTTATTTCATGTGTGAGAGAAAAATATTTAAATTTGACCGTTGAATTTATATTCACCGATAGTTAAAGTATATTCACGAAGTATAGTCATTATAATTTGAAAAACATAGAAAGTTAAACTGGTTTTCCTCTAATAATAGGAAAACCGCATTTTAACGAATAAAATATGAAATTGATTTAATTTCAACTTAAAAATTCATGGAAAAAAATACCCTTAAAAATTATAAAAGCATTTTATTTTGTTTGGATTGACAGATTTCACCATCTTTTAACTTTCCAAATTTTGTGTCTAGACGAACATTTTATTCATTATAATATATAAGTAATTCTAAAAAATCATTTACTCAAGTTTTAAATTAATTACTTTATGTTAACAAGAATAAACAAAAATAAGTTTTTTATTGAAATTTCCCCTCAAAATTGATACTATAATGAATTGCGTTAATGAAATTTCACTTAATTTAAGAAGTAGTCAATGTAATTTTCAAGACTATATACTGTAAAGTAATAAATAAATCAAGGCTGAAAAACTTAAGATAAATTTAGTTCTGTGCTCAGAAATTCAATATGAAAATTCCTTTTTGTAAATAATTTCATAATGTTAAATTCGAATTTCGTAAGAGTATTCTTTAGTAGGAATTGGTACCTATTGAACATATTTTCCAGCTAAAAGAATGACTAATTTCAAAGGATATTATCATCTTCTTGACAAAATCATAAATGCAAGGTGATATAAATAGTGATACAGTCATTAATAGCAAAGCGAAGACCAGGGAAAGTAATTCCATATTTCAGGGTATAGCAGCTACAGAAAATTGAATCAAATTAAAATGATGATTATATTACAAGGTTATGAGATAAATCAAGCAATGAATTGCAGAATGGCTAATGTTTCCAAGTTAATACCTAAAAAACTGATTACTTTGTCACAAACATAGGTCTAAATAATTTCTTATGCAACAATTACGGCTCAAAATATGATCCAAGAATTGGAATTTTTCTCTCCCGCCGAAGATATTGATAGATTCCTCGTACTAAGAAAAGCTAAAAGGCCTGCAGAACAAAAGAGAAAAAAAATTCTGTCTTCAAGAATATATATGTTTACACATTACATAAAAATGGCTGAAGCGAATGAAATTTGCCAATGACACATAATTCAACTCAGTGGTTCCCAACCTTTTAACCTCGTGACCCCCCCCCCCCCAAGAAAGAATGACGCCAACTCTCTCATATTCCTCAGCATACGTACTTATTTTTTTAATTCTTCAACAGTGAAATTTTTTTCACCTTTTCTTGAAAATAATGTTATTGGTAAAGTATCAATAAACACTTTAAGCGGAAATAAATATGTTTTGCAAGAAAAAATAAGAATAACTAAGAGGATTTTTTAACACTCTAAAGCGCAGTGTTCCCGCTCTCGGAACACCCAACTCTGACGTTTTGACTGTTGCCAGTCACGAAGAATAGATTTGATTTCTATAAAAATAGTTGCGGGTGACACAGCTCCACGAGAATCGTTTACTTTTTAGCACGTCATTTCCCGTAAAAAAAATGGTCACGATTATTTTTAACAGCACTGGGCAGCATTATTTTTAACAGCACTATGGGACAGATGGCTGTGCCCACGCACAGCCAGCTGTCGCCAAAAAAGGGTCTCTAGATCGGTGGCACGCTATAAACGTTTCGATCGTCCGCCATCTTTCTGGTAGTTAAGTCGGGCGATGGCAACGGCTGCCCTTTTTTCAGCATTGGGAAAGGGTTGGGCCTCAAAGGGTTAAAACCTGCATTATAACATGTTCTTTGTCTGTTTTTCTGCAATCTCTCTGCGCCCCCAAAGGTGGGCACGCTCCACCTATTGGGAGCCGCTAGTTCAACTTATAAGCTTTGATTTTTTCCAAAATTTTGAATAATATCTCTGAGATATTTTCACTGTTGCGCAGCTTTTTATTTGTACATCACCTGAAATCATGACTGACATATTAGAATTGGAAGTCTACATCCGGCCTACGGAGATGGTGGAGCTTTTTGTATCTAAGAAAAGGCGGACACGCCTGAATCGATCATTTGGTGATATTTTTTTTAAGTGTGATATTTTATAAAAGTTTTAATTAATTTTATCGCAAAAATAACTTTTTTTGTTAATTTTTAGCAACTTTTGACGATCTGTGCTAAATTATTCAAATTATCTACTAAAGACAGCTTCCCTTCACAGTTTCAATTTTGCAAAACCTACTAGGTATTTTCTAATTAATCGATGAAAATTTGGTGACCACTAACTCAAGATCTACAAAGAAAGTAGCTTGAAGAAAGACATTATCAATAAAATAAATAGGATATTAATTTTCTTCCAAAAATCTTTAAGGGGAAGCTCACCCCAAGGATTTGTAATATAATTAAATGAATATTGAATTAACATATTTTCATTATAACAAATTAATCAATAATCAAAGGAATTTCAGCTTGAAACAATGCTCAGAAACAATGCCAGGTGCTTCCAATTTCACTTCTCAATATTATGAGCTGTTCCTTTAGTAGGATTTCTGAAAGTATTTATTGAATACTTCCAAGGTATGCAGTATTTAAACAGTTTATTTTCCAAAGTGAAGCAAAGCTGAATTTAAAAAATACTACACACGCTGTCATGTTAAATGTGTTTTATAGAACATCCTTTTATGTAATTTTTTTTGTTATTACAATATTTTACCTTACTCAGTGTGTGTTTCATAGAAAAAAATGCAACGAATTCTAAAACAAATTTTAAACTAAAATCGTTGATTCCGGGTTTAAATTTATCATTAAAACTAAGAAATAATCATGTTGCAAACTTCAAATTCAAAATACGTGTAATAGCAAACATTTTTCCTTTTTTTTCTATACTCAAAAGTTTAAAAAAATAATATTGCACATTTCCTAACATAAGTGTTTTGAAATATGTTCGGCACCTTCTACATGTAACATATTAAATTACAAAATATTACAACTTTATGAGGGCTAAGAAAATATTAAATGTTTATAAGCAGTATTATCTTGACGTTCAAAAATAAACTCCGAAAATATATCATAACCGGAGCAACGTTTTAAAGTTGCTTCGTCTACGTGATAGTAAGAAGTTATGGTCTTAAAATAATTAGCTATAAAGTTTTTTTAATTAGTTTTTTTTATGTTGTGTTTCATTTTGGAATAAAATTTTTTCCTGATAATGATAAAAAAATTAAGTTAGTTTATAGCTCCTGTTTTCAATTTATGATTACAAAATATCGATAAATTTTGTTTTCGTATGAAAGACAAAAGATGCAAAATCTTGGTTTCGGTGTAGAACTATTGAAAATTAGTTTTTACTGAAATTATTTTTTATGAATAAAATTATTGTCATCTCTAGTAAAGACTATTTAACTTGGATAATAGTTCTGCGAGTAACTGATTGAATCATTAATAATCTTATAATTTAATGATGCTTGAGCATTTTTAGAGGAGTCGTATTTTATCTTAAATAAATTTAAATAACAAAGCTAATGGCAAAAATACGATGAATTTATGTAACTTATCATGTTACAAAACTTTTTTACGGGAAAGAAGTATGTTACATAAGAAAAGCGAATTCAACCAAAAGTTTACATAATTCGTGTTGTCTTAGGTTTAAAACAGCAGTTAAATAGAATATTTGTAGTTTAATACAATTTTAAATTCAAACTTTTGGTGATATCAGTGAGCAAAGCATACAAAACCTTCCTGCTGAAAGTGGTGTTTAAGAACTACTTTTGACGCATATTCAGTTTCATGTGAAACATTTCATCGCTGTTACGGAAAAATAAAATATGTTTTATGGTGCTGTATTTTGAAAATTCAGTCTTATGGACATGAATCAAAAGGAAATAATTCCCATATGGAGAACGTTTTGTATTTTTCTTGATTTATATATAGATTGTAAAGTTTTGCAACGCTTGCTCTTAAAAATAGAGGTGGATAACACTTTGTAAAATGTGTTTTTCAGATAGGACAAAAACAAAATACGACTTTCCAAATGTATTATTAAACAGTACGCGTTGGCGTCCTCTGAAAAGAAAAAAAATGTAGGGCAGTTGTTGGGATATATATATATATATACAGTTTTCAGTTTCCAATTTTATGATCTCTACTAGTCCTACTTTATGCTATTCTTAAAAGGTTACAAGTAATAAATTTTTATGTATTGGCAAATGGGAAAAGTCTAAAAAATTTCAAAGTAAATCCACTTTCTATCTTTAAAGTAGTTTATTGAAATCCTTAATGTTAAGATGGCCTTGAAAAACGATGAAAAATATAGTATCATAAAGATAAAAATACATTGTTTTCCAATTATGATGACTATTTCAGAATCTTTTTTGTTTTGTAACTTTCAACAGATGTTCCAATGGACCTGCGCATCAGCGAAATATGATATTTGTTCGTTGCAAACTCTGTCTATTGAAATATGATTATAATGTAATAGAACTATTTTATCTATTGGCATGATGGTTGAAGTGACCGTCAAAGTAAATCTGAAGAAGACAAGAGTTCAATATTCTCATTACATTCGTGGAAAATAAAAAATTTAAAAAATAACTAAAAAAGAACGTAGGAACAGAAGTAGCATAAGAAACAAAGTTAGAAACTAAAAACAGAAAAGAAACGGAATACACAAAAAGAAATGAAATACAGTATTATTAAGTAAACTCCATTGAGTTATCTTTATTATTTTAATAGTGTGAAATAAATGATCAACTCAGAAAAGTACGTCAAGTAATGACAACACATAAACTTCGCGTACAAACTTGGAAGGGAGGTAGACAGCATCGTTAAGAACCATAATTACATAGGAAAGCATAGGCGGAAATCGATAAGTGGCGCTGAACGTGCGCTCTCGAGATTGGCATGTGTGGCTTCCTCATTGCTATTTCTGCCAACTTTTACGGTTTTGGGGGAAGATTATCTACCACTAATTCATATTTTAGTGATTCGATGTTTGAATAAATCCAAATTTTTAATGTTAAATAAATCTGCTTGAAAGTTGTGGTCGATAATCGTCCGAAAAACTCGTAAAAGTTGGCTGATTGCTTTGTTTTGTTTTATGGCAAACCTACACGAAATGCATCAGCCTAGGGAGGTACCTTCGGCAGAAGACTTTCTAAGGGGCTCTAATGCGTATTTACGTTACAGCTGGAGAAAATAACCCACAACTCTCGACCGTTATATCGACAGCCGCGCAACAAATTAAAACCCGGTACCTTCTCACTCCGGTCATCTACCATGTTCAGTATCTTACCACTCGGCTATGGTGGGGCAGACTATGAGGAAGCCACACGGGATGACCTTGCGAGCTCGCGTACAGCACCACATATCAATTTCCACCCATGCTTTCCCATGTGATTATGATTCCTAATCATGTTGTCTACCTTCCCTCCAAGTTTGTATTCGAAGTTACAGGACACCCTGCAGACCTCAATGTATTAAAATATTTTTACATATCCTTGTCAAAAACATTTATTTCACAAAATATTTAATCATACATTTTCAATAGGGCACATGATATTGTATTTAGCAACAACATAGGGAAGTTCTTGAAGTATAGGCGACCTGAGCTCGTTCTACAGTTTGTTAATATTTTTACAGGTCAGCTGGACGAGATTAAATCCTATAAAAGACATTATAAACATCCCATAAAAACATAAAAAGTTCTTAAAACTCATTAAATAAATTAAAACATTAAATAAATCATTAAATAATTACATTATAATTTCAATTATTTTTTATTTGAGATACACAGTTGAACGTCGTAGTGAATTAACTCGATGAACTACAACAAAGTTGATACTTCCTCTACGATAAGTTTTGGAAATATTTAGACTGACCACCTATTCTAAAGTTACCCTAGCACAAACACTCCAAAAAATAATAATATGGTGTCAAAAAGTAAAATTTAATTAAAATCTTTGGAAAAGTAACACACTTAAAAAGGATACTTGGAAAGCAATCATTTCGGGCTGTGCAAAAGGTCTTCACTTTATTTTCCAGCTTTGTTGTAAAGTGTTTAAAGAAGGAAGGCGAAAGAAGAAATGTGCCTGTGTGTGTTTAAGGAAAGGGATATGTAGTTTCTTATAAAAATTTTGCTAAATAAGTGTTTTTAAAAAAAGGTTTAAAACACGTGCTGACATTTAAAACTGATCTAAAAAGAATAAGATAATATTTTATTCTGTTACCGAGAAACAATGAATGGTTTAGTGACCAAAAGTATAAGTGTAAGCCACCCACAGTAGAGTAAGCTGGCCTAAAATGATCCCCTTCAGGGGAAAATGTGCAAAATAACATAATGCTTAGTTACAAATTTTCCACTTTGCTATTATGTTTTACGTCATATTTTGTATTATAAACATATTTAATAATATTTTAAACCCACACTTAGTTATGAAAAAAATAGAATTTTGAAAGAGCGCCCAAAGGATTATTTTACCCTCACCAAAGTGCAAAATGATCCTCCATTTAAAAGTAACTGTTAACTGCTTCTTATTGGCAAAATAAAAGATTTAAAAGTAACTATAACAATACATAATGAAACAAAATAAATTTTAAAATCCAATAGTATGCATAATTTAAGAAAATTTTAAAATACAAACAATAAAATGGAATACTTAAAAATTATAATTCTAAAATTATAGCCTACAATATTTTTAAAAACTTGGGGGGAAGTCACGCATTTTGAAAGCGGATGAAGGGCTGCCATTATGGCTAGGACCGGTACCGGATTTTTATCAGTGGATGGATCATTTTACCCAGCAATATGGTTGCCCATTTTAGGTCGTAGTATAGGATGACGCCGAGAAACATAACATACTTAGCAAGTGTAATTCACATCTAAAATTATACTCTAATAGGTAAACCAAGTCATATTTCTTCACATTGAAGACTGTATTTCTAAATAAATAGGAAAATAAGCGCTTATCTTATAAAAATGTTATAAAACTCAATTTTTCGAAGAATTCTATTTAGACGCGTAATATTTTGATCGCTTGAATACCGGCATTGCTTCTTCTTCGCTTGGCACAACTAGTTTATGTGTTACCCGGTAGATAGTACTACCTGTATGTTAGAAAACATGTGGATCGTTTTACCCGCTACGATCATCTTACGCCACTTTTTCCCCTATATTTTACATTTGTAACATATAATCGCCCCACACTTTTTTAAAACGCTTTTATTATTTTCACTTGTATGTATGTATGCATGTATGTGCGTATGTATGTATGTTTCAATGTAATGAAATCTTGTAATTCAATTTTCACCCACTTCCAGACGTCCAATTAACTTGAAAGTTTGCAGCCTGTAAAGATTCGATGGAAATACAATAATACAGAAAATGGTGCACTTAGCAGTTAAAGTTTTTTACAGGAGCACGCAAAAGGATTTCAATGCATTACGCCACTATGGAAAGTCATTGTTTAAATTTATAAGACTCTTTGATGATCAATGAATTAATTACCTTACAAAAATAATTTTATTACGTATCCCATAAAATTACATCCTGCTATTTTAAAATGTTGATGGAATTCTAACGTTTTTTGTAGAATTTTGCAGCGCTCTTTTGAAAAATTCTTAAATTTTAATTTAGTGTCATTTATTCATATTTAGGCACGTAAACCGGATATATTTTTGCAAAAACATGTCATACGTTTTGCGATTCCGATCAAAACGTATGAGTGTTTTTTGAAATTTCGAAAAAAAAATTGTAAAGGAAATTTGAAACCCTACTTCTTGTATACAAGCTAAATATATTAGTCAGGAGAACATGCGGGATTCGCTCAAGAGTGAACACTCTTTATTTTACGTTAAATGATTACTATAAAATGTTATAAAAATCAAAACCTTATTTTAAAAATTTTATAACTGATTCGAGATCTTTAGGTAAAATGAATTAGTGAAAAAAGGATTGCTAGACTTGACCCAGACATATAAAGTGCGAATCGAATAACAGTGTGTAAAAATCTTCTCAAGCTTTGAGTCTAATTTGCAATATGGGGTTAAAAGTTATAGCGCAGTAAATATTATCACACATAAACACATTTTTATAAGCAGTATAAAATTTATACGCAGTCATATTTCATATATGCTTTACTCCATTAATAGAAGTAGTTCAACGTTTCACCATACAATGGAGATAAATTAGCTGCACCTTTCTATGAAGAAACGTTGAACCATGATTCGGTTGCATTGATTAATTTAAGCACCAAATCATGGTACAAAATTTCTTCATAAAAAGGTTGCGTCTAATTTAGCACCCTTTTATGTTGAGGCTTTGCCGGCTTTTATTAATAGTATACTTCAAGTACCTACTTTGATTGCGGTTATTTTTTATAGGAGTTTATTTAAAATTAGTAAGCTTGGAATACTTTGATAAAGATATCGCCGTTTCTCACGAACATACTTAAGAGACAATATGGTATCTAGCAGCAAACGTTATAGCCTGTGTATCTGATATTGAACGATTGACCACGTCTCACGCGAATCACAAATACGCACGAAAATGCTACTATCATGATAACGGGACATAAAGATGACAGCCAAGTTTGCTTTGCGTGCGTAACTGAATTCGATTTTAATGTAACAATAAAGAACAAGTTCATATAAATGTTCCTGGATCCACGTACTAATGGCAAACGATACCAACAAATGGATAACCAATTCTCTGTTTGAAATGTTATATAAATACATGATGTCGTCTTTTTAACGAAAATTGTATTTTGTAAACTACAGGGATAGACATATTAAAATGTGCGTTTGAATATTGTGCTTATTTTCAAATATCGATGTTTATTGAATAATTTTGTAACGAATATAATTCAAACAATTTAATAATAAATAATTCAAAGTACTAAAAGTTTTAACTATAATAATTGAATGTTTTTACTTTTCCAAAATATCTCGATGGAATACAGAACGGATGTTCATGAATGAAACCTTTTTCAGTAAATCTGGGATAATAATTATCTACAGTAATTTGAAATAAAGCATTATAATTATATTTCTGTACTTTTTTATTTAAGTTTTCAGTTTTAACTGGAACGGAACAACATGCAGTATGAGTTTAAAAAGAGTATTCTGTATAAACAGCTGCAATAATGACAATAATAATAACAGATATTTTTATTCGGCTGAAAATAATACAAGTAATAGATTTATTTAGTTATAAAACAAATGAAAAGTATGAATTTTAGTGAAAGGTTTTTATAGTAGTATTTGAAATGTTTAGGGTAATTAAAATATATCATTGCGCAAAATCTTTGAAAAATCATATGGATATTAATGATTTGAAATATACGAAGCTTCGACATTCTGAAAGTTAAACGCTTTTGGGTAACATCGAAATATTACTACATGTGCGTCAATGATTTTTATTAATATCTTATAATGCGATAAATTATGTACAATGCCAAATCAAATAAGTTACTGGAATATTTATTTTAATTTCTAGCCTTAAAACCGAAATCTATGAGATTTCTTAGGCATGGTTAGTGTATGAATCCCTCGACTGAAGACACGCCAATACCGGGACCTAGGTATCTTGGCAGTGCTTCAGACGTTCTAAAAATACGTTTTTCCCCATTACATTACTTAATTTATTTCTATTTACAATATTTCTTTATTTCTCTCTTTATTTTCTTATTTTATTCTAGGCCATAATTTTTGAATGAATGCCTAGGTCTCATTGCAGTTCTTCAGACGTTCTCAAATTACGTGATTCCCCATTACATTATCTAATTTATTTCTCTTTACATTATTTCTCTATTTCTCACTTTATTTTCTTATTTTATTCTAGGCCATAATTTTTGAATTCTAATTTTGAAATATTCCATTTCGTTCTTTGTGACACTTTTTTTTATTTTAAAGTTTTCAGAGAATAAACTCTGCATACTAAATGATTGCAAAGATAGTACATCACCTATAAAAGGTGTAAAATTAATTATTTCATTATGTATAGTCATAATTAATTTTATAACATTTATTTTGCCAATAAAAAACAATTTTCCATTATTTTCACATGAACGATTATTTTGCCCTTGGGTGAGGGTAAAATGATCCTGTTGACTCTTTTTCAAAATTCTATTTTTTTTTTTTTTTTTTTTTTTTTGTTACTCAATTTGGGTTTAAAATATTATTAAAATATATTTATGATGCAAAACATAGTGTAAAATATTATGGCAAAGTTTTATTTAACATTTAAGTTATTTTATGCAAGTTTTCCCTTAAGGCAGCGGTTCTCAACCTTTTTAACGTCGCCAACCCTCCCCGACAAAGGCTAACTTATGGTGGCGCCCTCCTCCCCCCCCCGCCCCCCTGTTACATTTTTCAACATACATTTAGTTTTTTAATCTTTAACAATGAACATTTAGTCGAATTTTCTAGAAAATAATGTTACTGTAAAATTTGAATGAACATTTTAAGCGAAAAGGGATATATTTTTGAGTAAAAATGAGAATAAATAAGATGATTTTTCTAAAAACATGCATCACTACTTGCTCTTTGGTTTTTCTCGCGCCACCCCCTGACAACGCTCGGCGCCCCCCTTGGGAGTCGCGTCCCACTGGTTGAGAAACGCTGCCTTAGGGGATCATTTTGGGCCACCTTCCCCTAGTAATTGTCAGTTTAACAAGAGATCCAGCAATACGAACACTCGAAAGTATCTAATGTATTTTTACGGTAAGCTAGATCAGAATAGGTTGTATGAATCACGAAACTTTGGCAAAAGTTGTAACTTCGAAATTACGTTCATATTAGTTATTTTTAATGAAGAATAAGTTTTTTTGCTAGATATTTCTGACATAAAGGTAAACTCAAAGATATGGGTACTAAATATTTCAGCTCAGTTATTTAAATAGGACTTTGAATGGCTGAAATATTTCTGGAATATAGTGACTGTAAGGATATTTATACTAGACATTATCTGTAATGCACAACCTATTCGAAAGTATTTTTGAATGTGTAAGCAATATTTTCTGTCATAATTATGTGAATAACAAATAACTTTTGAAAATCACACATTACAGAGAAATATGAGAAGGCGTTACTATTCGCATTGAATGATGCCATGATGTCATTTTTACGCAGAGCAATAATTTATTTGTGAAACAGAAATTGAAAATGTTCCGTCATCCGGATACTTTTTTGAAAGGGCGTACACGTGTTTCTTCAAAATAAATTTCTATTTCCCAAACTTTATTTAGGAAATCGCTTAAAACAATATGAACAAATGCTTCTTTTGCAACGTATACTCACGTCATAAAAGAAGAACACTAAAGATTCTAAAGATAGCATATCAATTCATATAATCACATAAATATTTATACTATATATATACATGAACATTTTTTTATCGCATAGAGTTTTTCATTATTAGCGTAGTTCGAACACGTTGCCTAACCTGGAGCAATTTTTTTTTTCTATTTTAAAACGCCTAATCTTTTTTTTTTCTTCTTACGAATTCAAAATTATTTTTCCTTCAAAATGGTTTGCGTGTCCAAAATCATTCACTGGTATAAAGGTGCTATATTAGATTATATTAAATGTGCCTCAATACCTTATATGGGCCGAACATTAATAAGATGAACCTATAAAATTTATTCTAACTGTATTCGAGCTGTCATGCACAAATATTTTCAAATATTCAATTTAAAACAGCTTTGTTATTTATGAGTTATTGTCACACAACGCTGTTTGATATTCAAAAATATATGCACCTCAATACACGCTAGCAAAAATAATAGTGGTGTACCTTTTTGTAAACAGCACATGGATAATGTAAATATTTTCTTGCGTGTGTGTATGTATCTGGAAACTTATACTACAGCACTACATGATCCCGAACAAATATTTTGTTTTTTTGCCAAACATATTGACGTGAACGTATGAATTCTATTGCATGCCAGCACTCATTATCGAATAATGTTTGCCAATTACCTTGTTTGTCTTTCAAGAAAGTATGGATTTAAAGTTCGTGAGGCTATAATTACACCACGTCATTTCAACCTTACGTCCGTGTGCGTTTTAAAAATTATTGAATGATGGCTATTAGGTTGTATCACTTTTCTGAGAATTTGGCTTCGTATTAGACCGTATATTTCTTCCAAGACTGTGGTGAGCGAATATCTATAGAGAACTTGGGTGTGGCAATGAAACGTTCATGGACTCGGTTACGAGTAAGCATATGACTTAGAGTTAAGTTTTAAGAATTTATAAAAGTTCGGGAATACAAAACATCTATATATTATTTTAAGACATGTGATTACTTTTTTGCAAAAAAAGAATATATATACAGACATATATTTAAAGTGAATGTAGGAAGTGTCATTTTTCTCTTTTTTTAATATTAATTATCAATTTTTTTTTCTTATCACAATACATCACGTGTATCTCTTAGAGCAGAATATTAAAACTAGAAATAAGTGTTCAAAACTGACGTCAATTTCTGATTGTCTTCATTATTTTTTAATGCTTGGATACACTTTTACTTAAACCATCCTCAGGTGTTTCAAATAGAAAATAATTTACCTTACTTTATATTTACTTTCGTTTCTAAAATTATTTTTAAAAATTAATAATGATTTATCATTAATCTTGTAAGTACGTATATGCATAGTAATTACTAATCAAAAATATTGCACTGAATGTCTTAAACAATTAAGGTGATATCTACTCATCAAACAGGAGCTCTTATGTTTCATATTAACCTACGGAAAAAAATGTTTTGTTCGTGACATCCATCGCAAAGATTATAATTTGTTTCAATTTTAATTCTACTATCTAGCTATTTACTCAATGCACAGCATAATTTACTGAAAGTTGGATACATTTTTTTCTTCTGATATTTTTAAATGATCGATAAATGGTTGTAAAACTGGTTTTTCAAACGTCATAGACAAACTCGAAAAAAGGCATATTGTTAATATATTTTTCTTAACTGAACTCTAAGGCAGTAGAAAAAAAGAACTGAGACAGAGTATCAATAAATGTGAATGTTATTCAGTGAAATAATATTTTCCTAAAGCTAAAATGGAACTTCAGTGTCCCAACTTTGTGACTACCCAGCAAACACACACAGGTTCTCTGAATGTCTATTAACGTTCAGAAAACGTCCTCTGAACGTTAATAGACGTCCAGAGAACCTGTGTGTGTTTGTTGGGTATCACCATAAGAATGCTAAATACAGGAAAATGAAAAAAAAATCGGAATAATGAAAGAAATGAAATTTATATAAATTTCCTTAAAAATAACATAAATTGAGATTTAAAAATAAACAAGAAATATTAACAATGTATAAACATAATATAATATAAATAATCGACAAATCAATATAAATTAAATATTTTTGTTCGTGTTCCTGTTCACGTTAGTTTTTTGCATTTATAATAAGTTAGAGAATACTTTTTACTTTTATATATACTCCACGAAAAAATAAAAATAAGTTCTAAAATTACTATAAATTTGTCATTAATGCTATAATTTCTCTTATTTGTAAATCAAACATTTGTTTGTTAAACTTTAATTGCGCAGAAATTATACAGTTCGTAGCAAAATAATAATAGGACTGTTGATAATCCCCAATTATACAAAGAAACGTGGTTATTTAATAGCTTGAAAGCTGCCTTAATTAAAATAGTTCTTGAAAATTAGAGATACAAATAGAGATATTAAGCTGTTAAGTGTTGGAAAGATATCACTGATAAACTCCATTAACACACTTCAATTAAATATGAATCATATAAAGCGCTTGGATAATTAAGTGCACAGTAATTATAAGCACTTATCGCAACTAACTTTCACAAACCCACAATTCATTATGACAAATGTAATTAATTCAGATATAAACGTTAATTCAGGGTTTGTTCGCAAGAAATTAATTCATTATTTTAATGCGCTTTTATTTCGCTGCTTGAATCTGAAGAATATGCTTGGAATTTTAAATTTGAGTCTAGAAAATAAAGAATAGATACACTCATATTAATTTTAAATACAATGTGACAGTTTAAATAGAGTCATGTGGTTTCATTTTACAGCAAATCAGTACCATAGTGGACTATTAAAATATACTTGTTAAAGTTTTATTGAAACTTAACCAACTTTAAATAACATAAATTCTTGCTATAATAGAAAGAATGAACAAAAGAGGGTTTGATTAAAACTTCATATTAATCAAATGCTGCTTTTAAAAGTATGATTACTGATTAATCCTGAAAAATCCTCAATCTATGTTTAGTTTCTTTCGGTAAATTTTCTCTGACTTAAAAAAAAGCCAAATTAGGAGATCATACTGTAGTAATTTTACAATGTGATCGTTTTTTTCGGATGCGCTAACAAAAAGACTTCCACTAAGGGCCTGCCAATCGCGATAAGACGCAACCTACCATACATGCACGTACTTGGATATAGGAAGAAAACCGACGTATTCTAAAAATGCTAAACGAAATCTGCATGTCAGATAGCCCTGTGAGTAATAATCATTAAGCCTATTTTGTGCGCATGCGTGCGTTAGCAGTAGATTACATCCTGATTTGTCGCTATGCGTCACAAGAGGGCGCTTATGTAACTAATTCTTAAAAGGGGGTGGAGTATTTTCCTTTGAGAGGCTGACGCTATTTCGCTCTTAATAAGTAATAACTTATGTTTGAAAAAAGCAGTCTTAAATGAAAATTTATTGTACTTTACATAAGTATAGTACCATTTTTTTTTTTACAAAAAAATGTTGGTTATTTAAAATAATTGTTTATTATAATGAGATTTTTGAACCTTTAAAGTTGTGTTTATTACAAGTACTTTTTTTTCTCTCTTTGCAGAATGCTGACTGAAATAAATCTTATTTTGAAATGAAATAATGGAAGATCCATTACGAATGAAATTATACTGAAATATAAGAATAACTCATTCAAGTAATTTGGAAGCCTGTATACATATAATCAATTCTGAAGTGCCAAACGAAAAGAATTTATATAAATTGAAAAGATTTGAATTCGAATCGAATTCAGTGTAAGAAATGATAAAAACAACACAGTCGGATTGCTTTCACTAGCGAGTATAGTACTAAGACAATGAATATTTTATTCAAATAAGATTCGTGTTTTAATGAAAATGATGGTTTTATAGACTGAATTCTGTCAATCCAGCAAACAAAAGATTTATCACAATTAATTCAACTATGTCTAGACATTATGCAAAAAGAAAATATTTCTGCTTTCCTTTTTAGGATATAAATCCAAGATGTATCTCGATATTACAAACGCAAGTTTAAGTACCATACAGTATTTTAATAACTCGAGCATTATAAAAGATGCTATATTCTGTGTTAACTCAGTTACCACGGATAATTCATCTCTGGATGAAAAAGGTGACTTTGGACCTCAGTATCACCGAACTGCAAGAATCGTCCTTCTAATAACAATGATATTTTTGTCCCTCGTGGGAAATAGTATGGTTTGCTGGCAATTGCTACCACTTCGAAGAAGGCGCTTTCCAAAATCGAAAGTTTTGTTCCTGAATTTGGCATCAGCTGATCTACTAGTAACATTCGTCACTATGACTTCGCAAACGGTTTGGGAAATAATGGGGAAAATTTGGATCGCAGGCGACGCTTTCTGCCGGATTGTTAAATTTCTGCAAACATTCGCTCTCACTCTATCAACTTACATGTTGGTTGCGATTGCTCTAGATCGTAACAATGCAATAGTGAAACCGTTTGCAAGGACTCCTGAACCGAAAACATACGCTTTAGCAGCTTGGCTCACTTCTCTCATACCATCGTTACCATGCTTCTACGTATTTCATGAGGTGCTAAAGAAGTGCGAGAACGTAGCATATTGTGTCTCGATATTCTACACGTCACATTATCCTCAATATGTGAGGCAGCTATATATGGCATTCGTGTTTCTCTCAATATTTATTATTCCTTTTTTACTTCTTTTAGGTCTCTATACAAGGATACTCGTTGAAATTTGGGCTCAGTCTTCTGTGTTTTCGACAACCGAACAAACTGCTTCTGCGTTGCCAAGAGCCAAAACCAAAACATTAAAAATGACACTTGTCATTTTTCTCATGTTCATCGTCACTAATTTGCCGTACGTCGTGCAAGAGATGATATTGGCATTTGGCAGCCCCGACCTTCTGAATCCGAATACAGTTGCCTTATCTGGTGTTATATCGGCAAGTAACAGTGCCTTTAATCCTTACATTTATCTGGCGTTCCAATCCAAGGAAACGTTTTTCGGAAGATGCATCAGATTATGCGTTACGGCCATACGATCCCGAAATGCTGGTGCTTTGCTGTCGCACAATGATCACAGACGCAATACTTCATTCGCATCGTCCAAGACATCCTCAAGAGTTGACGTCAATGCTCATAGTTTGTGTCATCCAACACAAACTTTCAAAGTTTCTTCCGTTAATAATGTCAATAAGAAAGGTGAAGAAACTTTCCTTTGAAATAAAAATGTGATGGATCTCGAAAGTGTGCTATTTATTTCAATTCAATAAAATGATTTCTCTCATATCTGTGTTTGCTCTTCACTTGAAGATAATCATTTTCTTTTTTCAATCCAAAATATTATTCTTCTGCCTATTCCTTGTTATCTTTAATTCTAATATTGGATGAGACATCATAAAAATTTAAGTTTGAAATTTCAAATTAATCAGTCTGAATCGATGTCATTGAGGTACACGTATTGACTAAATATCAAAAACGTTGGTGACTCCTGCATTAAACAAACTCACATGTAGTATTTTTTCTTTTAACTAGCCGTATGTACAATTACACTTTATTTTTGCAGGCCGACAAAACCTTTGTTATCCAATAGCGAAACCAAATGCCTCTATCTTCCGTTCTAGTTGACGGATTTACACACAACAAAATGCAATAATTTAATTATTTGGCACGCAGTATGTAGCATGCGAATTTAATCTATTGGGTGAGTGCAAAAGTTCTACCCGTTTTTATCACTCATAAAGAAGAGCGAATAAATGCATAATGAACAGTACCTATTATCGTGCTTAGTCCTCATTGCTATTTATGACCTCTTGCCATCTTTCTGGTTGAAGATGTATCTCACGGCGGTAAAATTCCGGCGGCTTCGAGTCAAAAAGTCTTGGATGGCAGTATTCGCAGCATCAAGATCATATGTAAGATTTTCTGACTGAAAGAATTGTTCAACGCACGAAATAGGTGATAGTCAGTTGGTGCCAAGTCCTAAAAATAGGAAGGGTAAGGTAAAACTACCAACCAAAGCCCAGTAACTTTTGGCGAGTGATGACAGCCTGGCGTTATCGTTATGAAGGATAACACCACGACGATTTATGAGACCTGGCCGCTTTGTTACCAAATTCGAATGCAGTCTGTCTGACTGTAGACCGTAGAAAGCAGCACTGGTGATTTGGTTGAGTGGCAGGACCTTCCAGTAATTATTCCTTGCACATTCCACCACACACTCAATAACACCTTCTTGGGATGAAGTTCAGCTTTCGAAGTCGATGAAGGCGGATGAGTAGCTCTACGACACTTTACGCTACGGTACATAACCCACTTCTCATCTCCTGTCACAATTCGTGTCAATAATGTGTCATTTTTGCACCGGGAAAGCAAGGAAACACAGGTGGTGGTTCTGTCATCCTGTTTCTCGTAAAACCCAACTTAACCAGCCTTCTCTCGACAGATGTCCGTTGTACTTTGAAGGTCTCCGCTAATTCTTGGACGGTTGGGTTCGGACTGTTCCTTATGGCTTGGTCAATATCGCTCGTCCTCTCCAACGTGTAATGGCCGTCCACTCCTAGCCTCATCTTGGCAGCTTCTGTCTCCTTCCCTATATTTACGAAACCTTCTACGACCAGTCCTTTCGTCTATTACATCCTCCCCATAAACTTGGCAAACAGGGCGACATTCTGCGGCTGCCGTACTCTTTTTATCGAACGCGTATATCACGCGTATATCATATGTCTTATATGATCCCTCTCGCTTTCCGTGTTATATCCTCTGACATTTCTTTTTCTCAAATGATTAACTTTGTGAGACACGACGTATTTATATGTGAGGCATCCACACGTTTGATTGGCCGATGATTTGCGCCATTACAATGTTATGAGTGACGTCAACTCCATTGCAAATTTGCATATCCAAAAACGGGTAGAACTTTCGCACTCACTCAGTAAACTAAAATCCTGAAAAGCAGACCACTCACAAAAAATCTTTGCATTACTATTTGTTTATTGAATGTCTTTCGGTAGAAGTTATTATACTTTATGTTTAACTCTTTATCACTATTTTATATTCTGACTCATTAAAACAATTCTTCCGATTTCACATTCTAATATTTAATTCTAATAGTTAATAATTTCAAATTTCTTGGTTTCCTTTTTGTTTCTATGTCTTCGAAATTTGAACTTCGCATTTTTGAAACTAATTACTGCAAGTATGGTATATTACTTTTATGTTTTTGAAAGCACAATTTTTGATTAAATTAGACATAGTTGTATATTTAAAGTGGTTATCAGCCAACTCCAAAACCTTATAGAATGATATAGTTTTAATAGCAAAAAGTCTCATAATGTGGAAGGCTGTCGTTTCAGTTTAAATACTGCAACGTATCTTTAAATTTAATGTAACAAATTACTTATAACACTTTTTTTGTTTTAAGAAAACGCCTAAAAACTCACCTCCTTAATTAACATATATCTTTCTGCAGATTGAGTCGCTATCCTACTCGTAGTGTGTAATTTAATATATATAATTGAATATAATTAAGCACTATAAATTAAATCGATACTTTTGTAATTTAGTTGAAGTACTAAAGTCTTCAAAATCCAGTAACCTCATGTGAAATGCATAACTGCTCTATTGCAAGCCTTTAACCATCAAAAATGTTTATGGATGCCTTTTTTATTGTAAAGAGAAAAAAAGTCATTGTACCGTGAAACAAATAATCATAATTTTCATTAAGATTGCTTTTTTTAATGTGTTATTCTTAAAAACGAGTCACTGCCACGCAATTGCACTTAAAATAATTGCATTTTAGCATGCAGGAAAGTAATTTATATAAACTTTAGAACTGTTACATTTTTATCATGCTGTAAGTAATTAATAGAAAAGTATTCAGTATAATTAAATAGAATGCCTACAATTTAATTAATTAACATGCTACTCTGTTATTTTTATATCTATGAACCATTTATTAAATTAAATCGCATCCACTTAAGCAGAAGGCCTTTTTAGCACGGAAATTTTTTTTCAGACAAATTGACAAACTTTCATTTGTTTAACTTTTTTTTTTTTATTTAAGTAAATAAATGGATGGTTAAGAAAAAGCTGATTCAAATGAGAAATGCAATAAAGGAGATAAATTTAAAATTTAAGAGCCATTTTTTTTAAGAGTCGGGCAGCCTGTTGACATGTTTGACTTTGTTGAAATTTTCAGGATTCGTTCTTCACGTAAATTGATTTTACCCATATTTTTTTTATTTTTGCGAAAAAAAAAAATCCCCGTAATTTTGAGGCTCCGTACCCTAAAATTGCTCATTTTTTTAAAAAGAACATGCTTTTCTTTCCGTAAGCCAATACTTTCTGTGCCTAGAGTGAACCACGGCATTCGCAATTATTTTATGTTATTACTACGTCCAAACTGACTGATAAGACACACAGACTCATGGTTATGGACTCTTGCAGAAAGGCCAAGGGGTATTCACATTTTTCAGAAAAAGGATTTTCTTTCTGAAACTTCGGCCGTCAAAATTTTTTTGTGCCAAAAGAAAACCACAAAAGTGTAGGTTTCAGTGAATACATACTAACAAGAAGTTTTGAAAAAGAGTAAGAAATGTGTAGTTGATTTATAGTGTGAAGTAATATTTGACCTTTAAATTGCAAAAAATACAAAATTGCGTGATTTTGAAGGCCATTTAGTGCTTATGTCATGAGTGAACATGTACGAAATCAGTTGGAAAACAATCCTTAAGTACAGCAGAAACAAAACCAATTCACCGAAACCAGGATCGTAAGAAATAAGATTTTATCAATTTTAAAAGAATTACTTCGGTTTGCAAGTGCTTATATATTTACATCCCTTGAAACATTTTCACACACAGATATATGCATATTTATCCCAAATAGTTGAAAAAAGGGAAAGAAAAGGCTCAATATGTATCTTTCAGGACATTCAGAAAATTTACTGGATATTTATATTAAACTTTCCTAATAAACATCATCGCGCACCTAAAACGGCAGAAGGAATTTGCTAGACAGATTATACATGACAAGATCAATAATTTTATTTAATGTAGTTCTAAAATGTACACTAGGTTGATCTTTAGATGAAAAAATAGCAATTTTATGAAGGAAAAAAAAAAAAAAGCCCCACTCAAAATGTACGAATAATTTCTGTATTTAGGCACTAATTTCTGTCATTTGTTCTCTTCTTTGAGCCATTTCCTTCTTTTCCTTTTGTAAGCAGAAGCACGTGCCAGAGGACATTTTTAGCATATTATTTTTTAATCACGTACGCACATCTCGTCTTTAGCCTATATTATTAAAGTTGCTGGCAACATATTCACCCTTCCAGCAACAGTCTTTATTGAGGAATAATCAGTTTGTATTTTAGGTAGTGATGTATACATACTGATCTTTAGTTAATATAATTAGTGCTTTTCTTTTGTCTGTGTGTGCGAAGGACGTTGCAGTAGTATGATATTGCAAGCTTCTTTCAACGACATGTTATTTATTTATTTACTAACTGCGTTCCCGTTCTTCACACTGTAGAAAACGAACATTTTTCTTATTTGTGTAATTTGAATTGATCCCAGAGACGTGAAATCTTAAAGAAAATTATTTGACGAAAAGCTTGCGCCATGAGTGCTAACCTGAGATCGTTAATATCATGATAAAAAAAACTATGTCAGTATCATTCGCAATCAAATAAAGAAAAGCTTGACGGTTTATAGAGACTCACTCTCAAAATGTCTTATTTCTACATCATACTGTTTTTTAGGTTTAAGCTGTAGCATTAATACTTCAGACACTATATTATGTCGACAACCGTTTCATTTACTAATTAAAAATCATTAGTGTAAATGGGACTTCCAAGTATCAAACCTTCTTCGTAAAACGCAACAGCGGAATAAGGAAAATGACAGTTGCTGCACTGGAATATCCTGTGCGTCGATGTCGTCTGAAACAAATGTGCTTTTGTTTTACCCAGGTAATTAGAAATTGAACTTCAACCAGATAATTCAGATTCAATTAAAAAGAACCATTTAAAATAAATCCAGACTACCATTACTAATAGAAAAGGGTCTAGATTTGTGAATTTGAGCGAATATCCCTTTCTCTTTACAGAGAGCACTTTTACAGTTTTTTACAGATCTTTTTACAGTTAGCACTGTGACGTAATAGCCATATATTAAAATAAAAATGTGATTTCGTAAATGATACATAACCTTAAATTTTAATCAATGGCTCCTCAGTTAATCTCTCACCTATTTTTCAAGCTAACTGAAATCGTAAAAATTACGAAATTATTCTGCTCGTGGCGTATTATTTCTTCAGAGATGATTTATTAAATTGACATGCAAAACGAATTATTAAACTAGCGAAAAATAGTCGCCTCTTACTCTAACATTATTTTGCCAGCTGCATAATTTTTACGTCATTTTTAAACTCGGGATATCAAAATGGTGTCAGTCTCACTTGCAAAAGCTGACTTGAATTATTGAAAGCAAAAGAAATAATCCTTCGGTATTAACTGATCCACTATTATCGGATGTTGTGGAACTTTATTATTTCACTCGTGGCGTGAATTTTGTCTAAGCCTATCCACCTAAATTAAGCCTGAATGGGCTTCTTATGTATTTTTAAATTGCATTATCATCATCATTGATTGACATCAGAATGACAATTGTCTCACTTCAATTATTGAAAGTAATAAATAAATAAATCTAACTTTGTTAACTAGCCTGACTAATGTGCTCAAAGCGGACACTTGAATAGCTTTCTACCCTATAAATTGTGAAAAATTAAGGAATAGGTGGATTCCCAGATTTTTAAAGCAGCCTACGACCTCTCCTGTACAGTTTTACATGTCTGTGCAAAATTTCAGGTCGATTAGTCCAACGATGTGGGAGGAGTTCTCGGATCACAAACAAATTTTCATATTTATATATTAGATTTATTTATTTTTTGTATTTATATATATTTATTCATGAACATAAGCTCATAGGGCTTACGTCAAAGTTACTTATTTATTAGAGGCGCTAAAAAAAAGTCCTGCTCATGTTCTTTATTTTTCAGTAAAGAAACAATTCGTCAAAATCCTACCTTGGTGTAATTAGTGCTCCTTTTGTGATTTCCAAAGAAGAATAAATTCAAAATGTTTTTAAGGATAATTTTTCCCCCTTAATTCTGGTTTTTCTATTTGTTTTATACTAACTAGGGGGAAACACTACAATAAAGTACTGTTAGCCTATTTAAAACTGTTAAGCATTCTACTTTTATCCATCAAAAGAATGAATTCAACCAAATTTTAAAAAATCAGTCCCGTTTACGCCCGTCGTATATTTTTAACAATAGGCGCAGGAAATCTGAATATTTCGTAACTTTTCTGGCGGAGTTTTTAGAGCACTTTGATCCGGACAATCAGCCTACTTTAAGATTCGTACGTTTAAATAAGAAAGCAGTATTTCAAAGCCAGAGTTTTCCAACTTGATGTCAAAAATTATGTTTCTAACACTTTTCAAAAAAGTTGAAAAGCGTTTATGATTTCGATTTGTTCATCTGGCCGTCTGTGCTCTAAGAGCCGTAAAAAAGCAAAGATTACTACGAAATACAGATCCGATATTCCTATATTGAACCATGTGCCCTATTGAAAGTGGAGTACGTAGTATTTATCGTTATTTTAAAGAAGCACTCAAAAGAATTCAATACATTACGCTCTATGGCAGTTTAGTGGCATTAATCCATTTCAATCATAATAAAACAAGTACTGTAAAACCTGTGTTGAACGACCCCCGTATTCGACCACCTGGTCTTGTGGACCATGTGGTCTTGTGGACCTTAGCGGTCCCGAGTACCATATAATTATAAATAATGGTTTATTTTCCTTATTGAATGACCACCTGCCTGACTCGACCAACGATCGCTATGTATAAGAAACAAATTTATTTAAAATACTTTTTTAAGGCCCGCGAATTCTTAAAAAATTCTTAATTTTTCCCTATTTGAGTAATTTCGTTATTCGGATGATCAGCAATCACGCGGTATGATAAAAACGAAAGTTGACACTTGTTTAGTTGAGTTGTAACACAGCTTCCAGTCACTAAATAATCCATGAGTCAGTGAACGCAATAGCGGCATGCACGCAGTTACTTGTGTTACTGCTTCTTGGAGGATATTTATTGAAAATAGAATTTTATGCATTTAGACATTACTCTGAATCGTTCAGCACAATTTCTTCTTTTAAAACATTTATTCAAAAAATAATTCCATCACAAAATCTGCGCACCGTAGGAAAATACTACCGAGAATGACGTCATTGTTTCGACCAATGACCGATGCCGATACTGGCGAGAACTAGCACGGAAAATTCAACACAGAATGTTATTATATCTTTCATTTTTTTTTAATTTAAACATATTCTAATTTCATTTATTAAAATATATATAAATCTCACTGCCTTTCTCTACATATTATAAAAAAGTAAGTACATACATGCTTTTTATTATATTATCTCTACTTATTATAAAAGAAGATGTCTGTGTGTGGGTCTGTGGGTCTGTGTGTCGGCGGCGTTACGGACAAACGGCTACACCTAGAAACACCAAATTTGGCACTGGGGAACATCTAAACATGAAGTTGTGCACCTCGAAGCGATTTTTTCAAAATTCGACCTAGAATTTTTTTTATTTTATGTTTTATGCGATTTTTGGCATTTTTTCTCACCTAATTCGTAATAACGGCGGAAATTACGCTCGCAGCAAAACGGCATTTGTATCATCGGATAGAGGAGAAATTTTTCTTTTAAAAACAGTTTGTTCTGAATACGTAACATAATTTACCGATTTTTAGGAATTTTTTTACTAAGCATCGACTTCGGCGAATTTTTCGTAAAATAATTTTAAAATTGTCGCCATCTTGAATTCTATCCGTCATAACTTTTTGATATTTTGACAAATCGTGAAACATTCTTTTCTCCCTCTTTTAAAATAAAAACGAAAAAATTATGTAAATTAGATGATTTTTTACGAATTTTAATGCAGCCTAATGTTTTGAATTTAATAGCATCAACACGATATTCCGCCATTCATTACATTGCGATCGCGGCAGGAGAACTTATGTTCCGTTGTTGCCACAGAAAGGATTACAAAAAAAGGTTTTTTCAACCAATCGAGCTTTGAAATGGGATATCGGAATTTCAATTCGCAAGTGAGGATCTATGACGTCAAATGCTTTAAGATACGTACAAATTAAGCCATAATTTTAACTCATTTATTCCAGCTCTATTTTCAACACAGGGAGACGATATTTTGATTAAAATTTACTGTAGAAATCTTCTCTACTTATTATAAAAGAAGATGTCTGTGTGTGGCTCTGTGTGTGGGTCTGTGGGTCTGTGTGTCGGCGGCGTTACGGACAAATGGCTACACCTAGAAACACCAAATTTGGCACTGGGGAACATCTAAACATGAAGTTGTGCACCTCGAAGCGATTTTTTCAAAATTCGACCTAGAATTTTTTTTATTTTATGTTTTATGCGATTTTTGGCATTTTTTCTCACCTAATTCGTAATAACGGCGGAAATTACGCTCGCAGCAAAACGGCATTTGTATCATCGGATAGAGGAGAAATTTTTCTTTTAAAAACAGTTTGTTCTGAATACGTAACATAATTTACCGATTTTTAGGAATTTTTTTACTAAGCATCGACTTCGGCGAATTTTTCGTAAAATAATTTTAAAATTGTCGCCATCTTGAATTCTATCCGTCATAACTTTTTGATATTTTGACAAATCGTGAAACATTCTTTTCTCCCTCTTTTAAAATAAAAACGAAAAAATTATGTAAATTAGATGATTTTTTACGAATTTTAATGCAGCCTAATGTTTAGAATTTAATAGCATCAACACGATATTCCGCCATTCATTACATTGCGATCGCGGCAGGAGAACTTATGTTCCGTTGTTGCCACAGAAAGGATTACAAAAAAAGGTTTTTTCAACCAATCGAGTTTTTAAATGGGATATCGGAATTTCAATTCGCAAGTGAGGATCTATGACGTCAAATGCTTTAAGATACGTACAAATTAAGCCATAATTTTAACTCATTTATTCCAGCTCTATTTTCAACACAGGGAGACGATATTTTGATTAAAATTTTCTGTAGAAATAAACTAATAAATTCACGATTATTATTATTAGAAGTGGTATTTTAATCCGGTGCTTATTTAAAAATTGAAATGTCTTCACGGTGCTGAAAATGTTCATTTTAAAAGTTACAAAGTTCGTTTCAAAGCGCGATATATTAAAATTTTTCTATTTACTATTTTTATTTTTGGCATTTAATTATGGCGCAGGCGTTGCCTAACGTATGCATGCACGTTGCGAGTATAGTTTTATTTTAACGTTGAATTACGTTCCTCCATAAAGGAGAGCTTACGGGATTGCATTAATTGATCATGGCACGTGTTAAATTAATTGCGTTGCCACAAAAAGGATTAGAAAAAATGTTCTTTTTCCAACCAATCGATTTTTTAAATGGGATATCGGAATTTCAATGCGCAAGTGAGGATCTATGACGTCAAATGCTTTAAAATACGTAAAAGTTACGAAACAAATTTAACTCATTTATCCCTGCTCTTTTTTTAACACAAGGAGGCGATATTTTGATTAAAACTTACTTTAGAAATAAACTGAGAAATTCATGATGCCAACCGGGGTATCTTTTACGGTAGTTAAACACTGACGTCATAAATTTTTAAAAATACGTGAAATTTGTAAACTCTGCAACTCTAACGTCCTCTCAAGGTTATAGCGATTCTAAATAGCTCCTCGAGATGACAGAGTTTGATGTTTTCAGTAGACAGAACTATGGAGGATTTATAAGATATCTTTATATTGGATACATGGATATTTAAGTTGGCACCGCTTGAATATTTTTCACCACGGTGAGATTAAATGTTTTGCGGTGCTAAATACGCCAATCCTACAAAACTATGCATAAATTAAATTTGTATGGAGAGCTTCCTAAATAGCAACTATTATGGGAAATGAATAATGTTTATGGTAATGCGTAAATTGCTAAAGAATCGCCATAGAATATAAAGGTCCCATTTGTGCCAAATAATGTAAGCTGTTTCGTTAAATTGAGCATTAAAGAGGGAGAAGCGAAGATAGATAGTATTAATATGCGTAATAGGTAGTATTGGTAGATTTGTAAGGATGATATGAATAAATCCCAATATACAACGTTAATAAATATTTCATGAAATTAAAAGTGTTCTGTTTATCCTTTTTCAAGGGTTGTTTCACAACCAACTGAACGATAAGTAATTCTAATTTGCGTTGATATATCCCGCAGTAATTTCGACAGAGGAGATTACTTGAACTTTTTAAAAATGAAATTCGCAGCTATTTTAAAATAAATAGTTGTTCATTTCATGTAGTGTCTGAGGTATTTAATGCTACAACTTGAACCTCAAAACAGTATGATATAGAAATAACACATTTTGAAAGTCAGGAGTTCTCTGCAAACCGCTAAGCTTTTCACTTTTCTGATCGCGAATGACACTGATGCAGTTTTTTGAGTCATGATATTGCAATGATGCCAAGTTAGTACTCATGACGCAAACTTTACATTATAAGTCAAATAATTTCGCTTTTATTTTAGCTTTCACATCACTGGAATTAAGTGGAATTACACATGTAAGGAACTTTTTCGTTTCCTACCGTGCGAAGAACGGGCACGCAGCTAGTATCTATATAAAAGCCGTTTCAGTGATAATCAAGTAATTATCAAATAAATTCCAATTGTATTGATAAAATTAAGTACGCTTAAAATTTTGTCAAAATGTATCGTATTACCTGAATTCAAAGACCGACCCCCCTTAAAGACCACATTTTCTTGGTCCCAGTGGTGGTCTTTAAAAACAGGTTTCACTGTATATAGACGTTTATAATAACTTAGTTTTATAATTTGAGGAATGGAAATAATATTTAAAGTACTTTTACAGGGCTTTGCAAAATTACGTTAATAGTGATAACAGCTTCTTTGAGATTATGTCTAAAGCACTTTAAAGATGATACATCGTCAAATATGACGAAAAAAAGAATTGAAAATTGTTTTGTAATAGACGCATTTGGCATGATTTATCTCTCTTTTTTAGAAGTTTTTATTCAGTTTTACTGTGCAGTGATACTGTGCTACTATTTTTAAAATAAGTTCAATTGAGTATAACGGGTAACATACTATACATTATGAAACAAAAATAGATTCCGTAGTAGCTTTTATTCTAAAAAAGTTTTAAATTTAAACCTTATATAATACATAGGGGGAGTTGGAGTAAAATGAAACAAAATTTACTTTTTTTTTTTTTTCCTGTTCACAAATTTTCATGTACAAAAATTAAATTACTGCACATTTTTCCGAATATAAATGAATTTTTAGGAGTTTGTAAATAGCTTTTTCATATTTAATAATTTACAAAAGGTAAATGTCTATCAGTGTTTTTAATTGTACCCCATATAGCGGGGTACAATGAAACTCTTAAAAATACTTCACGAACACTCAAATAATATGAGTCAAAATTCGAATTTCAGTATATACGTTTCTCTCTATTCTAAAAAAAAGTAACGGCCGTTGTCAAAGCTTGTTGGGCTATCTCCTCCTAAACCGTGGGGATTTGAGTTTCGACTAAAGTAAACACAGATTCGAAAAATTTCGAGGAACAGGATAAGCTGACTTAAATTTCGAATATCGAATTATTATAGAAGATATTAATAAAAAAACTGAAAAAATAAACATAATGGTTGCCAGATTTGGTCTAAAATCATTCATTTCTTTGCAACAAAGCGTTGCCAAGTATGTAGAATCGCGTGAAATCCACAAACATGATGTAGAATTACACCCATTTTACGCTAAATTAAAAAGTATATGAAATAAATAACTCAAAGTGTGTTACAAAAAGTTGACAATTTTCAAATAGCAAGTTCACTTAGACAACAGGAGTTTAGAATTAGCGACTATTCGTTTTTCCAAAGCAGAATAACTAATTGTAACTGATTTTAAAAGCACCAACTTGACAGTAGGAATGATCTGGCAAAATAGTATCTTTCCAACCAGGGTGAATCTAAGCTTCGAGTTCCAGAATGCTGGAACCCAGTATCTTGAAAATGAAAAATTATTAAAATGCAGATTATTTTAAAGGCGGTTCGGTCCAGCTGGAGTATTTGCTACCAGTAGACATATTTTGTGGCGTTAACTATGCCTATTTGCCAGCGCGGCAAGATGATATAATTCGTAGTGCTAAATACGCCAATCTGCAAAGGATTATGCATATGAAAATATGAATAACGGTTTTCCGGGAACCTTATGAGCAGTAATTATAGGCTGTGAGCATGTGTAAATCGCCAAATAATGAAAAGTCGCCATTGGTGGCAAGCTATCCTAGCTGTCCCGTAGTTTTTATCAAAGAAACCGTGTGAAGTACTGTTTTCTTAGAGCTAATTATTGACTATACATATACGCAAGTCGCCAAATAATGAAAAATCGCCATGGGTGGCAAATACGCAAGGTGTCCAATAGGTTTTACATAATTAAAAATACAGCTGAAACAGATGTTCTGATTTTATTACACTTTAACTCCTAATTAATATAACTTTTGAAGGGCAACATTAAATATCATTGTGTTTCTGAGGAGTGCAAATAATTTATCCATCGATTATACGAGGAGTCCGCACTCCAGGTGGAGTATAGTTCAGGACCAGTAGAAAACGGATTCCTATAACAAAATATCTACCGTGATGTGGGGGAGTGGTCTATTGTAGTGTGAAGTTTAATTTTTTATGTACCAATGAACATGCAAGAACCAAGCAACGTGTAGTTCAGTAACATTCTATCTGATTCAATCTTTGGGTTTTTTCTGTTGAAATTATGTCTTTTTTACGAACACGCCTTATCAGGGGCCGAATGATTCGTACGAAAAGCGAGAGTAGCGAGTCTAGGGGGCCTTGGACCCTAGTTATGTGCATAATAAGCATTAATAGACATAAATATGAAATTTAAGTGGAAAAAAATTAATTAAACAGCTATAGCTTGAGATGAAAACATAATAATTTTGTTAGAGGTTAGTCTATAGTTTTTCATTTTATATTAAATTTACTGAAATAAACTCAAAAATTAACATTTCTGCTTCCCTTTCTGTACCACCTGAAGGAGCGAAAGGTGATAGTTTTAATAAAATTTGATTTTTTAAAAATATATATTTTCGAAGAACGTACAAATTTTAAGCTTGGACTTAGTCAACTTACGTACAAAACTTCGCATTCCGTTTGATTTGAGTTTATTATAACGGCAACAGAGTATATTTATTTACATTTAATTTCACCTTCCTTGATTAAAACATAATCATTTAGAGTGATACTGCTAGTGTCATACATGTTATGTGAGAATAGCTTCAATCAATCTAAATATTTAATAGTAACATCGTAATAGTAACATCTCAGCATTCACCTGGGGAGGCAACAAACTAAATAAATTTTTGCTAATTACTAATATTCATTTTTTAAAATTCTGGCTTCGAAAGTATGAATAACACACAATAATGATCACAATATTTGAAAATTAAATAATTATACTTATGAAAACATGGAAGTAGAAGAAAATTTCTTTCAGTAACGAAATTTACTGTCAATGGTGAAAATATACTAATTTGCTATACCCCTGGTTCTAAAAATGCGATTGTATCCAAGTAACGGGAATGTATAATTGTATAATAGGTGTGTGAGTTTCAACAATCTGTGACAAATCCTACTAATTTTAGATAGCGTGTTTCATTGTACCCCAACTTACCCTACACTGTGAATAATGCGTTAAATTTATCCTATTTCTGGATAGCTGAGTTCTGGAAAGTTAGGCGATTTAAACTGCTGTTGTGGTAGAGAGCATGTTTTTGAGCTCTACGTTTTACAGAATAAAAGCTTTCTTTTACTTTTGAGAATTTTATCTTTCAGAAAACTTAAATATTTTAACTTAAAATGATTTTATTTAGCTTCAGTTTCACTTATTTCCAGTAAATTTCTTTTCGATTGCAGTAGTTTTCGCGCTGAGCGAAGTCCTGCATAAAACTCTAGTAGTTCCAATGAGGTCACTAAAAGGTATGTCCTTAAAGACAGTGGAACATTATTTCCTCACGGCATTTCTTATTTATAACTTTTGGATTACGAGATATAACACAGACAGAGGTGTAGTAGAACATTATCATAGAAATGAACTTACGACTACTGAATTACATGTTGTTGAAGTTTATAATTAAAAGATTCATTGACATTTTGACAAAATTTTTACTGAAACAGGAAGTAAACAATAGAAAAAAAATGTTTTCATGATGACGGTATTTTTTGTTACTCATTTTCACGCCACAATTTTTATTAATACTTGGTTGTTTGTCTCACTATAGCACGCTTGTTTACTGCAAAATTACATTCGATAACAGAATTTAATTGTTCACTGTAAACTAATATAAAAGGTGTTAAATAACTGTAAGGGCAGACTGATCACATAATAAGGAATAAGAATCACATAGCAATGTGAAGTCGGAAACGGCGTACATGTAGCTGTTAATAATCACTTTTAAACAAGTCCTGAGATGAAACAGTGAACTTCCCAACCATTGTTCGTAAAAAACGAATGTATTTTTCCCAGAAAACACGTGACTGAAATAGATAGCTTAAATAGTCTATGTAATTTCATGGATGAAATTTTCGGAGGGAAGCCTGTTGTTTGTGAAACTTCAACACTTTTCCCCAAAGTAATAACTAACATGTAATTGAAAACGGCGTTTCCAACCTCACATTGCTATGTGATTCTGATTCCTTATTATGTGCCCTATCTCCCCTTAAATATCGTACCAATAGTTAAGCACACCTTGCAGTGTCTTTTTTTCAATGAAATTGATCCACCGATGACAAAAAGTTGATTCTGTGAAATGCAACTAGTTACTAAACTTTACACACTATTTGAAATGCAATATGATTCTGGTTCTTATATAACACTACATACTAGTTAAAGCAATAACGTGTCTTTCCTTCAATAAAATTGATCAGCTGATAACGAGAAAATGCAACTATTTACTAACCGTTTCACATTTTTTGAAATTCAATATAAAGCTGGTGCATTGTAGTAGCACTAAATACTAGTCAAAGCATGATAACTTCTGTTATATAAGACACAGGTATCCTATTTTCTTAATCTAGGCTGTTATAATCAAAATAAAATGCATTTTCATTCAATTATGACAGGAAACAGGAGAACTCCATTATTTTGATTCTTCCCACAGAGAATATGGCTTGTTTAGTTCCTTTCCTGATTTTCAACAAAAGTTATTGATTTCTTTTTCGTTCCCATACGTACGTAACAAGACATGACAAGAGTCGTGACATATTTTCTTCATCAGTTATTTAGCTAAGTGTATTAGTTTTCCTTTTTGAGTTTTCTGTATTCTACACAATTTCTTGCAAATTTTCGTTCACTGACTTTATTTTTCCTGTTCGAGTTTCTTGTATTATACGAAACTCCTTGTAACTTTTAGCATATCGAAAAATTGAAAAACATGGGTGATATACCAATAAGACTTTTATTATTGCTGTTAGGAAACTATACAATGATTTGAAAAAAAATACTTCATAGAGTGCAAGTACACTTTCAATATTCTTAGAAATTTCAGTTTAAAATGTTTCTATGCTCTTGAAATTGATGCTCATGCTTTGCGTTTTTGGATGGAAAGAGGTTTTTTTTTTTCATTTTAAAAATATGTCAAAGTACTTTTGTATGAAATTCTACGTGCTGCTTAAAAAAAATTCTTCTATATCGAATTTCTAAAAATGTAATCAGACATGTTCTTATTACAAAAAAAAAATTCGTTTCCAGACATATAATTTCCCATTAAAAGAGAAATACTTATGACTAAAACAGCTTTCATGATATTAAGAAACAGTTTTTTTATATCTGGGAGAGACATTTTCGAGTCAAAATATTTTTAGAGGCAAACATAATGCATGTAAATAAAATGTGACAAAAAACTCTGAGATTCCGACCCTCATCAGAACTCTGGCTATGGAGACTGTTGATAGTATTCCTCGATCTTCTTTAAAGATTTATACTGATGGTAGCAGAGGTGGAGGAGGAATTTCTGGTAGTGAAGTTTACATTCCTACTCCTGCCAGCGCTTTGGAGTTCAAGATCAAAAATCCTAATTTTTGTTCAGTTCTTAGATCAGAGTTTATTGCCATCAGAAGGGGCTTGCAGTACTTAGTTCAGGTGGAGGATTATTTCCATCTGGATCTTAACTGACACTCGCGCGTCAATTCAGCATCTCTGTGATCGTAGTATTGTTGGTCAACAGACTAGCCTGGACATTTTAAATCTACTTGACAGACTTTCACCTAGTACTACCATACATTTTCACCACTGTGAGTCATTATGGGTCATTCGGGTGGGTCACTCTGAGTCATTGTGGGTCACAGCGGGTGTCCCACCTGCTGGGTCTTTCCAGCTTAGACCCAGATCCTGCCAAACTGTTTTCTCGCGCTTCTTGAGAGGCCATACTAGAGACTTTACTTTTTGGCAGGTTCAAAAAAAACTTATCCTGAGTGCCATTGGTGTTCAGCAGACATGTCCTCCCCTTCCCATATTTTGGTTTGTTTGGGTTTTAACAAAGACGAAGCCCTGAGGAACCCTTAACTGTTTTTAGACCTTTTAGACGTTTTCGGATTCATGGGGATTGTCTATCCCTGCTAGATGATCTCGATATTAGCAACAACAACACAGCATGCAAACAAAAGGATTCAAAGATTAGTTTCAGCTTTGAGAATTAAGAATAGAGAAAATGATTAGAAAAGACCGTATCAAATAACTTTGAATTTTCGATTAGACTTAATAAAATCATGAAATCAAACATATTTTATGAATAGGCAATTATTTTTGACGTATTGGTTTGAATACTGATTGACTATCTGTTAGGTCCTGGCACTTTTTTTTCTGCCATAGCAATTTAGAAAAACATTGCTTTAGTATTGGCGCAAAATCACTCATTATGCGAAAGGCAGCTCCGAACAGTCCCACAATGTGCCCACCGTCAATTTCTCACGGGTCCGCCCTTTTACAGCAGCAAAAGAAACCTAAAACGTCCTGTGTCAGCCTTTCTGCTCTCCGGTTGAGTATGTGTGTTTAATTGGAATTTTTATTTTGATCCTAACATCAACTTTTTCGAGTGCTTTTAATATTATTCATTTCTCCTTGAGACAGTAAATGCTTTTTTAATCTTTGCCTATAGATGTCTATGAATCCCATTAAACCTTTTCTTAAAGCTTTAAAGTTTCATTATATGTACACAAAATTTCTCATTGCAAAGGAGATAATCTGAAAATATCATATATTTACATAGTGTACTTTTAGTAGTTTTTGGTTCGCAGGTCCATGTTAAGAGGAATGAGAGTCAGTAAAAGCAGAAATGCTAATCATTGTCTCAGCGGACAGCTAAAGAGATAATCTTTAACTATTATTCTGTTTCAAATTTATTCACGTAAATTATTATTATACACATATAGATACGTATATTTTAGTTTTTGAAAAAGAAATACTATAAGTTTGGGGGATCAAAATTTGGGGGAGTTGTTAATAATTCTAAGAAAAACATTCCAATTTACATCAGGCAATACTGTTTGTGCCAAGAGTGAACTATGGCAATGGCAATTTTCTTTGCTAGAATTTCTACAGTGACGTTTAGGTAGAGTGTCCAACTAATCCAGAGTATAAATAACCACCCATTTTAAACAGTAAATTTGGGCTTAAATTATGTCAAAAATCGCAGCTAAACTCGTGAGCTGATTATCATTTTGAAAAATTATTTACAAAATTTACTGTATGCAAAAATTGTTTAATTATATTCCGGAGTAGTTGGCAACTCTACGTTTAGGACATAAAGCTTTATGACTGACTTTTGGCACAAACACTAAGGGTCATTCAAAATTCTTCTATAAAAGAAACTTTGGATGTCAAAATTGAACCACAAAGATGTGTGTTTCAGTAAACACATACTAACGATAAATGCTGAAAAGGGGTAAAACATGTGCGGTTGGTTTTCGGTATGCAGATATATATGACCTTGATTTTTTTCTAAGGACGGGAACTTGCCCATCATGCATTCATCACTACTAAGGCCCAAATTACAGGGCATTTTATTATCAGAGTACTCGGTGGGTGTACAGCATTACCCCCTCTGAAGAGACAGCCAAGTTAGCACCCATACCTAAACCAGAAATCGAACCCAGACCAAAAATCAGATAGAATGCTTCTCATTTTTTGTCTGAAACAGTTCTTTAGCCGCAGTACCACGTGGGAAGAGTTTCGAAATTGCAGAAACACAAAATTGCATGATTTTGAAGATCATCGATTGCTTACGCCTAGAGTGACAAGGTACGGAACTTACTAAAAAAGCATCTTTAAATGTAGCAGAAACATGGTAAAACAGATGTTTGGTAACTTATTAAAATTTTATCGAGTGAAGCTCGATAATTCGTGCTAAATTACCCGTTTTCATACAGCACGAACTTTTACAGAATATGTCCATTTGAACAAACAGACAAATTTTAGGCTTACTGTCATGATCATAAACTGCCTATATTTTTCGCATAATAAGTCCATAGCTTCTCGAGATAGCACAGTATGTCTTCCATACTGACACCTTGTGGGTAAGTTCTGAACATCCAAAAGGACCAGTTTAGGTTAGGTTTTACCGTTTTTATCAGTACAGAACCATAGTTTGGGTTTTAAAATACCCATTTCATTTCACGCTAGAGAATGACGTCTACGAGATATCTTTTAATAGATACGGATATGTTCTGGATAAGTTTCTCATAAAGTAGACATCAAGTAGACATCTGTATAGTCTCGGTTCAGCGCAAAGTATAAAGCCGCCTTATATGAAATTGGAATAAGTTACCATAAGTAATTACGTGCTTTACTACAATGAAATTACATCACTCAAAAGTCACAGTGTGACTTGTATGTGACAGTCATGTGACAACTACGACCTTCTGTGACGTCACAGCGAGTCTCTAGTAACCATCTGTGTTATTAGATGAAAGCTTACTTTTAAATAAAAAGCAGATGGAATATGAAAGGTGTAGTTAAAAAAGTACATAATAATCTCAATAGCAGTAACCAAAAATAATCTCATAAAGAATACCTCTCTTTATCGTATTTGTACTTTATTTTCATTTTATCATTCCGCAGCTTTACATGCGCAGATCTACTTTGAAAATTGCTTCAAGATTGCTTCAAAACAAACACTGATACCGAAAATTACGCAGACACTTATTTACTCATGAAAGGGAAAACCTCTGACATTATTGAGTAATTAAAAAGGACTATAAATTTGTATGGTTATAAAATTCTGAATTCTAGAATAGAAGTTAGAAATGCAATTCTACATGAAACATATGAGTGTTTCAGAAATTCATTCATAATTGATAACCGCTCAGACTACTGTGGCATTCTGGATTTAAAGTGTGCGCAGATTGTGAGATTGACAATTTTTAATTTTTAGGTGGTATGTTTATGTCTTGTGAAAGGTATTTTTTTTTTGTTAAAAGGATTCTTACCAGAAGACATGCATGTGGAAATTGTGTAGCAATAAGATATAGTTAGCGTGATCAGCTTTACACTTTTGCACTGTAATTATTTTTAAAAAAAGCGTAACTTGCAAATATATTTTTATAGAAATTAATTCACCGTAAAATTTTAAGAACATACAAAAGTAAATATTGAAAAATTAAATAGTGACATCAAAATCAAATGATAAATTAAAAATCTCCTTTAATTAAAGATTTAAGTAAAAAACGTTTTGTTTAATTTAAAAATCAAATCCTGATTACTTTACATTTGTTAATTTTAATTTTGAAAACACATTTACTTTCTAATTTATCCACTCCGAAATACTTTTTTGAAATAACTGTTTTTTCTTTACAATGTTTTTGTGTTTATTCTGAATTTTGTGTCCCTAAGTAGTGGAGATAGTTTCCAAATCGTGCATCGCACAATCGTATTCGGCGTTAGTTTAGAAAAAGTGAATCATCCCAATATTCCAAACGTGATGTTTTCAAAAATGAATAAGTATAGTTACCCTTATTGACTCTTCCATTAGAGAAAAAGTTGATGTAAATATATGGTGGCCACAGAATCATGTTCCCATTCTCTTCAAACAGCAAAATACATTATTAACCTTCATTAAATGAACGTTTATTGTGAAGTATATAACAACGAATCTAGAACAAACCCAACAGAGCATTTCAACAAACATAGAGACCATTAAATATAATTTGTTTGTCATTTATTTCAAAATGAGAAATCCGATTTTGAAGACAGCGAAACGGTGTTACGTTCAAGTTTTTATGTGATTTAATAAATTGTATTTAGTTTAATGGATTGAATTAGATTACAATTTCATGTTTTTAAATTTAATTTCAATTTATATTTTTAATACCGTTTTCTGTAATACAACAGAAATACAATTCCAGAATCTACGCAGAGAGTGGGGCAGTTGATTATCATTCAGGTGAACCACTAGTAATAACATGAAGATTTGAACAGGACCGTGATCTCTGACTACTACAATCCAAATATGGTAATATTTTTCTTAACTTGATTTGGTTTACGTTGAATTAGTTTATTTTTCATTCCAAAGCGGAATGCGATTACGAAAAGATGTTACAGAATAGTGTAAGAAACTATAGCATGTACATTTCAAAATATTTCCACAACAGTAGTATTAACACTGATGAAAGTGCATCGTGTATGAATCCACTTCTTATTTGGCGAAACTAATTGTTCTAATTCAAGCAATATTTATTAATGTCCTAGAGTGAATAAAATGATTCAGAGAGACTGATTGAAAGAAAATAAATTCGCAAGAAACAGTTTTTCTTTTCTTTGTATGAAAATATGCTATCCAATTCTTTGCTATTAAACTGTGCAAAGCTGTGTCATAAAGTTTCTGAAACGAAAACAGTTTGTTTGTATTATTTTGAATAAATAATGCTTCCATAATTTAGAAATTATGAAAACGCAGCAGACTGTTATTAGAAAACTGATAGTTTTGCAACTAATTTACAAATAAGTAATAGTATTCTAAGAGAAAGTTTGCTCTAAACAATAGGAATGTTATGCAAAGTACAAATTTTGTATTACAATGCACTGATGTATCCTTAGAAAACAAGGTTAAATTGAAGTAAACTTTTGCGCCAGTGATTGATAAAAGCCATAGAATGCCTAAGAAGCGTTTATTAAACTGAATAAATAAAGCACACATTTCTCGAATCATATCTTTTCGTTCGCATGTAGCTGGTTGACAATAAACATCTAGACATTTATACTACCGCAGAATATTTTTAAAAGGCTTTAAGCATTTTCATATAAATCAAAAATATCTATCGATAATTAATTTTTAAACTAGTTAAATTAAGTAATTTTTCATGAAATATATTTTAATATTTTAATATAAATTTTACGTGCAAAAATTTACTGTTCACACGTTTTTAATAAATGCCCTCGAGACATTTGAACAGCGACTGCAATGTGCACATAAACAAATTGCTGTTCTAAAATTGTTAAGAGTTACTGAAAGCTGCTAAGTAAAATTTTAGTTTTTTTACTCTTTACTTTTCATACTTTCCATAGTACGCTGTAAAAAAAAAAGTTCTGTTTTCAAAAATTACAATCTTCTCAAAGGGATATGAAAAGTTTGCGTTTTACAGAAAACGAAGAAGTCTACATACTTTGTAGAATTTTGTATATTCTTCTACTTCACCATTTTTGAGACATTTCACTAGCTAAGTTTCATTTTAGTTTAGACTTTTCATTTTTTAGTTTTAGTGTTACGATTTCATGCCATATATTCTAGAACACATATAAGGGATTTCGCTTCAGAAAATTTAAATTTGATAAAATTCCAGTTTTTGTTATTTAAGCTCATACTTTCCCCGTCATTTAATTTATCTTTTTTGTCTTACATGCAATTCTGCTTTTGAGAATTCACAAAACTGAAGTGAACACTAGCGTTAGAAAAGTATATTTTTTGTGGATCTCCCATAATACAAGATGCCTGCTAGAGGACGGTACTCACCGTCCTCTAGCTTGCACCGTCCTTAGCTAGCCGTGATCTTCAGAACAATAGCAGCTAGTCAAGAAAGGGGTGTATAGGTATAGAAATGACGCATAGTGACGAGACTGTTTATAGCATACTTTATCTACAAACAGCGAAATTAGGCATTATTACTGGGCGATAGATGTGAGATAAGGAAATCATTTACATAATTTCTGAATGCTTAATCCACTATACGGAACAAGACTGACAACTTGCTTTAAGATTTTGATGTAATAGCTGAAACGACCTATTAAAATCTTAGTGGTGCCCTCTATGAATCAAAAAGCAAACTAACGGGTGATTTAGCTATTACTTCAACCTTTTAGAAGAAGTCGTCAAGTCTTGGTTCGTATAGTGAATTAAGCATTCATCTCATACCCAAGCACCTTTAACTCGAGTCCGATTTAAGGGTGAATCACTGATTGTAAGTATAAAAAATATCAGTATTCTCCACCTAAAAACAAAACATTCCAGCCAACAGAAAATTCCTTTTAGATGGTGGCAGCACCTAGTTGCGTTTACTGCCTAGCTTAACGGCAATTAAACAGTTCACCGTAAATTTCACGGGCGTCAGAAATACAACGATAAAATAAACAGACTGGCTGTAAATTTTACGGCAAAGAGTTGACAGCACAGATTTGCCAATACTTCGCCGTAATGTTTACGGTAATATTGTTTTTACAATGCATAATTTGGAGTTTTAAAATGTTTGCAAAATAACTCGCGATTATGTTAGCGAAATCTGTGAATTTTATTTTTATTATTTTATGACGTTTAATTTTTATTTTGTATAACTATTTTATAACTTTATTACAATATATTATTATTTATCAATTTAGATTTATCAGTTTCAATGCTACTATCAACATATAGCAAAACTGTGGATACTACAGCGGCAGCTAAGATAGCAGGAATGCACTGTTCGTCACAAATACATGCTAATATATGTAGTTTGATGCAGTTTAATTCTTTCGAGGTAGCCTTTGGTTATTTTTTAAATTCTCCTGTGTCGTAGCTTTTAGAAGATTTTCGTGGATTCTTCCATCGTCCTTATAAATTTGTTCCACTAGCTACAGACAAAGGCTTAAACAAAATTTTCCTTATTTCCCAATTTCTTTACGATTCTCTTATCTTAAATACTTCAGTTACTTCAGCATTTTCTATACTCATTTATCTCCCAGTTACTTCAACATTTTCTATACTCATGTTTCTTACAGTTACTTCAACATTTTCTATACTTTTCTTCCAATTACTTCAGCATTTTCTAAACTCATTTTTCTTCCAGTTTCTTCAATATTTTCTATGCTCATTTTTCTTCTAGTTCTTCCATCGATTAAAAAATATTGCTATTATGTGAAAACTATTTGCACCTTTTTACAGTTGCATTTTTCAAAGTCTTCGCATTTGTAAAATTCTGTATGGAATAACTTATACAATGGTATTTTGCGTTAACTTTTTTTAATCGTTTTCTTAGTTACATTTTTCAAAATCTTAGCATTTGCAAAAATTCTAAATCGAATAACTTTTTCTTCTTTTTTTTTCCATTTTAGAATCAAAATGCAATTTCTCCTAGCTTTGGTATATTGAGCTAAATAAATATATTTCAAGTCATGCTCATGAATCAGCTGCAAAATTCGTTTATGAGAGACTGTTGAAATTGATGTTCGCATCCAGATTTCATCGATTATTTTTGCTGCAATTTAGAAATATACGAAACAATAGTATCTTTCACGGAAAGTGGGCAATATTTTAGATCATACGGTATAAATAAATAACAGTTTATGTCACATTAGTGAGTTGATAGCACAAAATCGCAAAATCTTTATGGGAGCGAAAAATCGGACAAAAAATTAAACCTTTGGGTTACTTTCTAAAGCTATTATTCAATATTTTAAAAATAAGTACTTACTGGAAAAGAAAAGAAAGACCTCTAGAAATAAAACATTCTCGCAGTACATCTATAATAAAATGTGTATGCAAAGAAATAAACAGAAACAATAAAAATAAAAAATTAGAAGAGTATGTAATTTAGCATGTAAAACTTGTTTCCTGATAAGAAGATATTGTTTTTCTTTTCCTTTTAAAAATTTATGCATTTATTCACTGGCATCACACGACAACCTTTAATGTCTATTATGGTTAAAAAAATGTTTGGCACACCCTAATGTCCAAAGAAACTCTACAAAAAGATTTATAGTCTAAAATTAATACATCTTTCTGTTCTACATTTGCGATTTTGAGGTGCCAGAGATAAAGCTTTTAATACATTTAGTTACAAAAAGCGTTATAAGTGTTACATTGTGGGACATAAATAATAAATGCAATTAATGTGTTTAACGATACCTCTGGGGGTGCGGATTTCAGGTGGTTGGTCCCTCATCTGAAATTTGTGAAAAATTAGAGGACCCCGAGTGAAGTCGGAGTTCCTCCCACTCTGGCTCATTCAAATGGAAGCCATCCCCTCCTGCCCATCGCCGTCCTATATGGAGGATCTAACACCGCTCTGTGGTTGCCAGAGCGCATCACAAACAACAACAACATTAATTAGCAGTTAATGCTGGAAATTTGGAAAACAGACCAGCGTATTTCATCTTTCCATATACGTATTTTAACAGTGTTCTGACTGATTGTGTCCTCAACTACCAGTCAAAGCTATTAGGGATATCCATAATCCGCAGGCAATCTCATGAGTTCTTTCTTTTTTTCCGCTAAGATCTCTTCAAAAAGCATTCTTCCAAGATTTGTACCTCGAAAGAAATAAGTTCCCTATCTTTTTTTTTCACATATCCTTTATATATTTAGGCAAACATAAACTGATATCCGTAAATTCTTATTTTTCGTAACTTTCATTAGTCAACAGTATAAAAACATATTTATTTGCATTTACATTTTTATACTTTCGTTCCATTTAAGGTTTAAGGGAAAAAATACCTCTCTTCGCCATGTCCAGAAAATGTACGTGGCTGTCTCGCTTTTTCAAAAACTAATTTATTTTTTTGAACAAATTTATCACCTCTGATTATTTTTAGTTTACTTTAAACCGAAACTACTATAACAAATAACCAACATAGCTGTCTCAATGCCAACATAGCTGTCTCATCTGGGTCCCGTTAAATTGGTTGAAAATTTTATAGAAACTTCAGCAATGCCATATTGGATTTTCTTATTTTTAATAAATTAATATTCGTATTTCTTCCAAGTAAGTAAGTATTGCCTATTGACAAAATAAATAAATAAATAAAGGATTTTTTGTCTCGTTTCGAAAATTTCCCTTTTCTTGAACAAATAATGCCATTCTACTAACTTCTCCAGATACGTGTAGCAGTAGGGTCACAACTTATTTTTGCATGCCTATATTGATGTACTTTGCACATCATGACCACCAATATAACAATGTGACTTTGTCAAAAATATCCCGAGCAATGTTATCTGGCTTAATTATTTTTTTTTACCAGTATTCAAAGAAATACATTACTCTCACGGTAAAACACACTACAGGATAATACACAGGATAACACACAAATCAGTTACATTACATAACCCTCGAGCCTTCTGCTCATTGCGTATATTTGTCATCTCTTCACGCTTAAGGTAATCTGTAAGGAACGACATACAACTTTCTGGAAGTTTATTTGGTAGATTAATTCAACTTACACACCGGTCTCTTGCGCTAACATCTTCTAACTGACTTCGATCTTTTACGCTCCAGGGAAAAATATAATTACTCCTTCGAATGACTTCGTTTGTACTTCGTGCTAAACACACATTGATGATGTTTGGCTACATAAAAAAGGGACAAATTATTTTAATGCAAGTGAAATAATTTTAAACAAATCCAGATTTCATTATCATTCTGTTAATTTACGTATTTTTCTGATTTTAAAATTTTTATTTTAACTTTTTACAGACCAAATTAAGAAACAAGCATATTTTAAATATTTTATTTTGCATATTTTGTCTTCTAGTGCGTTAGTTAAAAGATATTAGTCATTTAAATGGGGGTGGTGGTGGGGGGGGGGGAGAAGGGGGGGTTGTATACAATTTTCATAGTGTTCGCGGAAGCATGGGCCATTTTTGACTATACTGGTTTCAAAAACGGAATATACTGATGGTTAGATTAAATAATAAGTGAAATATTAAGAATTAATAAAATATTTATTCTTAAATTTAAGTACACATATATGAATTAAGTTTGAAGGGATGGGGGTGTACCAAAATAGCCCTGTAAAAATTTATGAAAATGGCTATTTTCATGATTTTTGTCCAGTTTCCCGCTAATGATAGAGATAAAACTTCTATTGCAAAAAATCAAGTAATCTTTTCACTTTATCTGTTATTTTTTTAAGACAGTATTGATAAAATTTCATTTTTGAATAAATTTTTAATTTGATCCTAATTGAGAACATTGGCTGCAAAAGGTTAATTACACTTACAACTAAGCATTTGTAAAAGTAAAGCTAAATATGCTTGCAGCTGTAAATTTTGTTTCTTAAGGTTAGTTGCCTACAAGTTAGCTAACTTATGCTGTAAACTTTAAAACTGATTTCAAGAAAATCAACTCTACGGAATTCATACGTGCACTAAGCACAAAGGTAGGACTTTCTTGTGAGTGACGTTACAAATTTTTTTGAAAAAATTTCTTTGAATGATATAAAAAACTTAGCATTTTGCACATGTGAGTTCAGTATATTACTTAGAGATATTTTAAAATTCCATGCACTGATGTAAGTTTATGGAAATAATTAAATTTGAGTTCTAGCAAATTGAGCAATTCACAACAGCGCAATAATATTGAAATAAAATAAAAATTAACTGTACATTAATCGTTTTGAAATGAACATTTTTGTTATCTATATATATAAAAGAGAAGAGTTTGTTTGTTTGTTTGTTCGCTATACACGTCCAGACATTTCGACGGATCTGGACCAAATTTGGCACGCTGACTAAATAGGACAAGAGAAAGCTAATGCCGTAAAAATGAAATTAATCGGATTAATAGTTTTTGAGTTATTTTATGTTTTGTAAGGTTTTTGGCCATTTTTCTCGCATTTTACGTTATCGCGAGCTAAATTTCTGTCCGAATACTATATTTTTTATATCATCGGAATCTACAGAGTTTTCTTTTTCAAATACAATTTGTTACAAAATCGTACTTACATTTGCCGATTTTTGGGAATTTTTTAAAGGAAATCCTGTTTCGAAGAAAATGTACGGCTTTTAAAAATATGCTATTTTTAAACTGTCGCATCGAAAAACCTAACGGGCAAAAATTTTCCATCTTTCTACCGCTTATTAAACATTTATTTCTCCCTCCTTTAAATTTTGAACCGTGCAGAAATGTTTATTAGATTTTTTTATATGATTTTTTTTCTGAAAAGATCGCAGGTTAAATTTCTGTGACTGCAAATTCCGCAAAATGAAAGTCGAAAACTTCCCCCTCTGGTTTTCAAGGTCGCTTCAACTGTGAGCGCGCTTCGCGGGAGGGAGGAATTTCTTCTGGCGTCCTGAAAGAGAGAGAGGTGGAGATTATAAGGTGACCATACGTCCTCGAAATTCGAGGACAGTCCCCAAATATAGATCGTTTTTTCAATTTGTCATTGGACGCCAAAAGTCCCCAAATTTAAAGATTTGTACTTTTACCCTGAAAGTTTCCGTTTAGTTTATTTATTTCAGAAAAAACTGAAGAAATAAAATAAAATAAAACTACTAAAAGTGCCTTCTGCTCAGAGAAACAACAAAATTCGATCTCTGAAAAATGATTGTTAGAACACAGACAGGTAGAAGAGGAGAAATCTAGCCACGTCCAGTTCCCGGAGCCTCTACGCCATCGGGTGCTTTGTTCTTTTTTTTTCTATTTTGCAGCGGGAAGACCCATGTCCTTTTTTTTATTATTGCAGCGGGAAGTCCCATGTCCTTTTTTTTATCATTGCAGCGGGAGGATTCACATTCCAGCCTAGCCAAGTCCAATTCCTGGCAACCTCTGTATTTTATTAGGTGCCGTGTTCATTTTTTTTTCGTTGCAGCGGGAAATCCCGTGTCATTTTTTTATCATTCCAGCGGGAGGATTCACATTCATTCCCTTTACAATCTATATTTAAGGTAAATGGCATTTCTCATTCATTGCACGGGCAACGCCGGGCCACGCTGCTAGTTGTTATATAAACTACAAATATTACAGAAAATGGAATTGAAATGTCATTAAAAGTTTGTCAAAAGGTTTTTAGGATGTTATTTAATCCTAGGTTTCTGAATTAGCTATGAGTGGAACGTCTATTGCAGAAAAACATCCACACTTGAAATTAATTATTTTTTCCATGAAGGAAATGCATATCTTGCGTCCTTTCCCTTGTCTTCTGGACACGATTGCCTGGCCGCCCATCTACACATCATAGCCATCTTTGTTAGCCGATTTCTCCACTGTGCGATTATTGTGAAGCAATGGAAAGATACCTTCTTCTCCGATGTGGGGCTATTTGTGGACTTACAGAGGACCATATCTCGAGACTGGGTTAAGGAAGAGAATTTCCTGGATATTGACTTCGTTTTTTTCTTTTTTTTTTAGTCTTTCTGCCGAGCTACTGGAAATAAAAAAGTTAAGATTTCATTCACTTTTTTGTTTTGATACCAGACACATGCATACAGAATTACTCCAACATATAAAAAGTATCTAAATATCTAAAACCACAACATTTACCAACATTTTTACATCCGCGGATACCAGAAATAAAATACATTAAAAATGGAGCTACCAGAGTCTTCGAAAAGTAATTTTATCTATATACAGAGTGATTATAATTAAAGTACCACTTTAAAACGATCAGAAAAGGAAAACTACTGGACCAAATGTTATCAAACTTGGTAATTGTGTAAAGGTCGTCTTGTATTTATTATTCGCTTATCCGCGGAACACAAGCTCAAAAATTCAACACCAGGGGCAAGGACGTATATAAGGGGGGTTTCCAGGGGTCCGCCCCCCCCCTCCCTGAAATTTTGATTTTTGTTACTAAAATGATAATGATATAGTGTCTTTTTGAGACAAGTACTGTCCTTTTTACCGTTTGGATCCCCTCCAAAATGTTTTTCATGGGGGGAGGAGGTCGGACAGCTGGACCCCCCCCCCCTCCTTAAAAACGTCCTTGACCCTGATGTTGAATTTTTGAATTTTTTTTCGAGGATAATAAATTCCATGACCACCTTTACACAATTACCAAGTTTGATAACATTTGGTCTAGTAGTTTTCCTTTTCTGATCGTTTGAAAGTGGAACTTTAATTATAATCACCCTGTATGTATTTATTTATTAAATTAGGTCTTATTAAAACATAATTTTCTGTTCGAGAAACATTTGTTGCTGTTTATTTTTTAATGAATTCGATAAACGTGGGCCGGCAATAAAGTTTTGTGGACCGGTACGGGCCCGCGCACCCACGTGTCTGTCTACCACACTGATCTAACAGAGATATCTAGAGCACAATTGGATGCTTTAGTACAAATACATACAATGATGTAAAGGAAAAATAAGCGCCACAGTGAGACGATCGATATATTCCCGTGATTCAAAAGATCAAATGTTTGAAAGAAAATCACATAATTTTGGTTAACCTGTATTACAGTACTGTGGAAACTACTCATTGTCACACTTGATACTGTATTGAAATTGCGGCTGTTTTTTGTCAGAAAAGAATTTTTTGTTCTTAAATGTGTTTCATCATTATAACAACTTTTAAATCTTGTCATTTGAAAAGTGCTTTCACTGCAAAAAAAGTCTGTAAAACGTACAGAAATTACTCGTATTATTTACAGAATAAATCTGTTCGTAAGAAAAAACAGTTTTTGTCTGTTTTAACTTCACCCGCGCATGCGTACTAGACGAAGACGTCATTGCTCAACCTGCGAGGCTCATTTCGCCTCCGGCGCAATTAAAACGGCAAGACATTGTACTACATGTCGTTAGCTGGAGCTGGAGGAAAGGGACGGTATATTTAGTTACAACTGCATACGTAGGTTCAGGTGAGGGTTTGATGTTATGTACAGATTTTGTTCACTGGGCGCGTTGGCTTAACCCGGCTCGTTTGGACTTAGAACATTTTGAAGTACTTTAGTGTTTATCGATAATGTTGATGCCGCGTAATTAATTATATTAATTAATTGACATAATGAATGTTAAATAATAAGTAATTAGCGAGATATAAAGCAATACGTTAATTAATTAGTTTGATTACATTTAATTAATTATTAATACAGTAATTTTAAACTGGGAGGGAAACCCCCACCACAAGAATAAAAGGAGTTACATGAAAAAATGTAGGAATTCTTTTTTTATTTCCATAAAATGGACATTTAAAATAACTTAGAAAATTTTTTAAGGACTTTAGTGTTTGTGAATAATGTTCACGCCACATGATTGATATTGAAGCAATAAGTAATTAGACAGATTAATTGATTATCTCTAGTAGTCATTCAATAAAAACAAAATTAATGATTTAATTACAATGTATAATTAATATTTTTTTAACTAATCACTTTTTTTTAACTTGAATAAACATGAAGATATCACAGTGTTTGAAAACTAAATGGTGACACATATATAGTAACACTGGACACAGAAGAGGAATCTCAGTCACTGTTGTGTCTCCTCATTGTTGACTGCTGGACCGCAGCGGGGCATTTACTCTTATTGTGAGTAGCAACACCGGACTCAGAAGAGGAATCTTAGTGACTGAGTCTTCTCAGTGTTGACTGCAAGATGCTCTGCCAGAGCGGGGCATTTAGTCTCATTGTAAGCAACAATATCGGCCTTCTTTGGAAAAATTGGCATGTAACATTGGGGGGATGGGGAAAATGGTTTCTTTTGTAGAAAATATTTCCAAAAAGGAATTCTTTTTTTTGGGGGGGGCAATTACCCCCCCTGTCTTCCCTTTTAATCCGTCCTTAGCGTTAAATGATGGGAAATAGAACAATTTTGGAACTTGATCGTGAATTCGAGACTTTTTACCTACAAAAAGAAACGAAAAAAATCACCTGGAATTTTGATATATTTATTTTAGACTTGCGGGTGAGGGGAGGGGGGAGGGGACTTTTATGTGTAAAACTACGCATCGAAACCAATGGACCAACCAGACAAATCGGCATAATGATTTTAAGCAGTGCAGGGCATCACTTGATCTGACGTCATACTATGACGTCACCTTTGCGACTCTATCTTCAGCTACTTGCAAAATGTGCAAAAGCAAAAAAGATTTATGTGCAAAAGTTTCTGGCAACACTGATCGGAGGTGACGATCTGGGTCGGCTAACGAACGATATGTACCGTTCACCTCATCATGGCATAGCGTTTTTGTCACTGAAAATGGTAGACGGGCGAAGTGTGAAAGTCCCGGGCTCGGGTCCCATCGCGCGTCCGTCGACCGTTAACCGTTCAGATTTTTCCGTGGTTTTCTCCGGAAGTTAGCGTAAATACGGATTAGGATCCCTTAGAAAGACCCTACGGAGCATTGGCGGCTCCTCCATTTGAGCATATGAGCACGTGAACCCCCTAAAGGAAAAACTAACGAATAAACACATTAACAAATTAAATTTAAAACAAATATTAAGCACACTTCTAGATTTATGTGAATTTAACACATGAATTTTACTCTCCCCCCTCCTGCCACCATTATTAAATAGGCTTATTATAACTAACGCACTGTAGTGTAGGTTACTACAGCAGTCATGAATTAATCGCATGTGCGAACGGAAGATTTTTCCCCTGAACCGCTCTCTGCTATGAGAAGCCGAGACAGCTGGAAAAGTGTACGGCACGGATGAAATCACTCCGTTCGCACAGTTTCATCTTGCACACAGCTATAAGTTTTGCGGTATAGCTTCAGGATTTTCAAATGGTTTGTTACGTTCGGTTAGTTAATTAATTTTTTTTTTCATTTTCTTTATATTTTTTTTTATTTCTATCATTTTTCTATACATTATTTTTACAAACTATTTTTACAAACTATACTTACAAACTAGTGTAAAGTAAATTAGATGCGAGTGAAAGACGTGCTTCGGAGCTAAAGCAATGGCATTTTTCAATAGTATCCTTTGAAAAAAAATGGAAATAAAATGAATCAAGACAGTACCTTTGCTAAAACTTATCTTGGTGACGAAATTTAACACCAAAGATGCAGGATCATACCTAGGGGGGGGGGAAGTGGACCAGGGGGTCGCCCCCCCCCCGAAATTTAAAATTTTGTAAACAAAACAATAATAATGAAGCCTTTTTGTGAAATATTTACCCTTTTTCACCTTTTGGTCCCCCCCCCCTGAAATTTTTTTCTGGGTACGACCCTGCAAATATGACTTGTTTTCTTTAATTCGCGTGCATTGTTTTCCATTATCTGCTGGAAACGCAAATCTAATTTAACTTGTAAGATGCGTCGTATCTGCACATTTAATTTTCGAAAATTGTTTTCTAAACCTCCTCTTAAATAACCCAAGAGCCGCCACGGCGCACGGAGGGCACCCCTATTTGTGTTGTCCTTCTGACGAGGATTTATAAGCGGGCTTCGAGCCAAACACACAAATCCGATATACTTGTTCACAACAACTACCGTACATGTTCTTGGTTTTGGGGGAAATGAACAATAGCAACTTCATGTAACAAGTTAAGTACAACTCTTAAACTGTTTCTCATAAGTTATTTCCTTATTATAGTGTTTGTTTATATTCATTGCACTTGCTAATTGGTCCTAGAACTGTAGCTAGCACTTCTTATTACATAGTTATCGATATGTGTTAAATATTTTGGAATGAGTGTTTTTGTTCACAATCATTTTGTTTGCAGTGCTCCAATAAGTGAAAGAATATCACTTACTGGAGCACTGCAAACAAACATCGAACTTAAACATCGCAGCACTGTGATAAATATATTGTTTATTTTCAGTGTTTGTACTTGAATAGTCGTCTAACACCGAACAATTATGATATTTTTAGTGTGTATGTGTGCTCTGGGGGGATTTCACATCAAATATAATATATACACTTCCCAGACTTAAATTTCTATATCTTCTATACTTACAATAAGAATTCTGATTTTCTAGGAGTATCTTAAAGTTTCCTAACGCGTAAGTGCCGTCAATAATTTAAATCAATGGATATATGTTAATCAAGTTTATGAGGTAAACGAATTTAAGGAAATATTTAATTAAAGAAATAAGAGAATTAAAGAAAATAAATAAATTATATTTCACCTATTAACGTATAAAAGAACAGAAGAATTGTATCTACAAATTATTTATAATTTCCTTATAATATTTGTTATGTGGTTTTAAATATGTACACACTTTGGAATTCTTTTTGTATATTGCATGCTATTATTTCTTAATCCTAGTAAAAATGAATCAAAGAAGCATAGTTATCCACTTTTTTTTTCAAAGTAAATGAAACATTTTTAACTACAATTTTGTAAACATATAAATAAATCAAACCATAGCAATATTTTAAAAAGTATGAAATTTATATGTATACTAGCTGAAGTATACGTCCTTGACGGGTTAGTGAATGCAAATTTCCAAAAAGCAAGATCTTTCGTCAGCATTGTAGGAGTGCACAGAATGGATGGAGTATGTTGCCAAAGTGAAGAAAGCGAAGTTATAATTTTTATGTATTGTTAAAATATCACAGGTTAAGAGAGTCACTAAGTAATTTCGTTCGCTTTAGTCGTAATTATGTGATGCGCGAACGAATATTTACGAATATAGAAATAATTTTCGCAAAATCTCAAAATCTAATCAACATCTTTGAAAAATTGGAAGCCTAGAATTTAAGTTGAGTGACAACCTATCATGTCATCCAATTTCGTTTCATTCCCTGCAATCTTTATTTCGTGATGCTGGAACAAAATTTGAGCATTTTAAAACGACTTTCGCAAAATCTCCAAATGTAATCAAAATATTTTAAAAATTCAACGCCTATAAATTAAGATTAGCAACTATCTATCCTATCACTCAATTTCGTATCATTCGTATTAGTTGTTATTACGTGATGTTTGAAGAAATATAAACGTATTTTGAGAGAATTTTCACAAAATCTCAAAATCTAATGAAAATGTTTAAAAAATTGGATACCTATAGTTTATGTTGAGCAACCATCTATCCTGTGACCAAATTTCATATCATTCGCTTTAGTCGTTATTACGTAATGCTGGAACAAAGATTCACTCAGTTTTAAACGATTTTCGCAAAATCTCGAAATCGGATCGATTTTTTAAAAGTAGATGCTTATAGTTTAAGGTGAGTGACCACCTATCATTTCACCAAATATCATTTTTTCACCTTTGCAGTTATTACGTGATGTGCGAACACAAATTTACGCAGTTTGAAACGATTTTCGCAAAATCTGAAAATCTAATGAAAATTTTTAAAAATTCGACGCCTATGTTTTAAGTTGAGTGACCACCTATCATGACACCCAATTTCATATCATTCGCTTCAGTCGTTTTTACGTGATGCTCGAACACAAATTTACGCAGTTTGAAAAGATTTTCGCAAAATCTCCAAATCCAATAAAGATTTTTTAAAATTCCACGCCTATGTTTTAAGTTGAGTGACCACCTATCATGACACCCAATTTCGTACCATTCGCTTCAGTCGTTTTTACGTGATGCTTGAACACAAATTTACGCAGTTTCAAACAATTTTCGCAAAATCTCAAAATCCAATCAAGATTTTTTAAAAATTCCTCGCCTATGTTTTAAGTTGAGTGACCACCTATCATGACACCCAATTTCATATCATTCGCTTTAGCCGTTTTTACGTGATGCTTAAACAGAAAAACGTCACGGACAGAATGACAGTAGAATGACAGAATGACAGAACGACAGAACGACAGAATGACAGACAGACAAACTTTTTTTTGAGGGTCGCATCGGATTCCCGGGTGCTTGAAACGGATAGAAATCGCAAAATTTTTGAATTCCAAGAAATGTACAGACAAAAGTCTAATTTTATTTATATAGATAGCATGTAACTGTTTTTTATTTATTTTATTAACTAGCTGAAGTACCCGTCCTGGACGGGTTAGTGAATGAAATTTTCTAAAAAGCAAGAATTTTCGTCAGCATTGTAGGAGTACAGAGAATGGATGTAGTATGTTGCCAAAGTAAAGAAAGCGAAGTTATAATTTTCATGTATTGTTAAAATATTACAGGTTAGAGAGTAACAATGTAATATCATTTCATTCGCTTTAGTCGTAATTATGTGATGCGCGAACGAATATTTACGCATATTGAAATAATATTCGCAAAATCTCAAAATTTAATCAACATTTTTGAAAAATTTGAAGCCTAGAATTTAAGTTGAGTGACAACCTATCCTGTCCCCAAATTCGTTTCATTCCCTGCAGTCTTTATTTCGTGATGCTGGAACAAATTTTCAGCATTTTAAAACGATTTTCGAAAAATCTCAAAATGTAAGCAAAATATTTTAAAAATTCTCTCTCTCTCTCAACGCGTATAAATTAAGATTAGCAACTACCTATCATATCACTTAATTTCGTATCATTCGTATTAGTCGTTATTACGTGATGTTTGAAGAAATATAAACGTATTTTGAGAGAATTTTCACAAAATCTCAAAATCTAATAAAAATGTTTAAAAAATTGGACTCCTATAGTTTATGTTGAGCAACCATCTATCGTGTGACCAAATTTCATGTCATTCGCTTTAGTCGTTATTACGTAATACGGGAACAAAGATTCACTCCGTTTTAAACGATTTTCACAAAATCTCGAAATCTGATGGATTTTTTTTAATTAGATGCTTATAGTTTAAGGTGAGTGACCACCTATCATTTCATCATATATCATTTTTTCACCTTTGCAGTTATTACGTGATGTGCGAACACAAATTTACGCAGTTTGAAATGATTTTCGCAAAATTTCAAAATCTAATCAGAATTTTTTAAAAACTGGACGCCTATGTTTTAAGTTGAGTGACCATCTATCATGTCACTCAATTTCATATCATTCGCTTCAGTCGTTTTTACGTGATGCTTGAACACAAATTTACGGAGTTTGAAGGGATTTTCGCAAAATCTCAAAGTGCAATCAGAATTTTTTAAAAATTGGACGCCTATGTTTTAAGTTGAGTGACCCCCTATCATGACACCCAATTTCATATCATTCGCTTCAGTCGTTTTTGCGTGATGCTTGAACACAAATTTACGCAGTTTGAAGGGATTTTCGCAAAATCTCAAAGTGCAATCAGAATTTTTTTAAAATTGGACGCCTATGTTTTAAGTTGAGTGACCCCCTATCATGACACCCAATTTCATATCATTCGCTTCAGTCGTTTTTGCGTGATGCTTGAACACAAATTTACGCAGTTTGAAGGGATTTTCGCAAAATCTCAAAATCCAATCAGAATTTTTTAAAAATTGGACGCCTATGTTTTAAGTTGAGTCACCACCTATCATGACACCCAATTTCATATCATTCGCTTCAGTCGTTTTTACGTGATGCTTGAACACAAATTTACGCAGTTTGAAAGGATTTTCGCAAAATCTCAAAATCCAATCAAGATTTTTTAAAAATTGGACGCCTATGTTTTGAGCTGAGTGACCACCTATCATGACACCCAATTTCATATCATTCGCTTCAGTCGTTTTTGCGTGATGCTTGAACACAAATTTACGCAGTTTGAAACGATTTTCGCAAAATCTGAAAATCTAATCAAGATTTTTTAAAAATTCGACGCCTATGTTTTAAGTTGAGTGACCACCTATCATGACACCCAATTTCATATCATTCGCTTCAGTCGTTTTTACGTGATGCTTAAACAAAAAAAGCGTCACGGACAGAATAACAGAATGACAGAATGACAGAATGGCAGACAGACAAACTTTTTTTTGAGGGTCGCATCGGATTCCCGGGTGCTTGAAACGGATAGTACAGACAAAAGTCTAATTTTATTTATATAGATACACAACTGGTAATTAAAATAGCAACACCAAGAAGGTGACATGCTACACACAGTGCAGCAATTTTAATGTCGAGTAGTATATCTTATCAAAGAAATATTTGTAGCTTCATAACATTGTGATTTTCTTTTTTCTACAAATTATGTCATTATCAAAAACAATAATCATTTTCTTCAGTTTTAAATGTAATTTTTCATTTGTATGAGATAAACAGGTAGATTTTGATTTGAAGTAAATTTGAAGTTTCTAGTTTTTTGTATATTCAGGGGCGACTTGGAATTCGGGGATTTGGGAAATTTTATGTCTGGAAAAGTCAGAGAATTCTGCAAAAATCTCTTCTAAATCAGGAAGATTTAAAACTCTTTACAATTTTTATCGTCATTTGATGCAGAATACCGTGTTTACTCGCGTAATAGTCGCACCCCAGTCTTGAAGCAGAAAAAATAGCTTTAGAGTTACAATATTATATAGTAGATTTTACCCGCATAATAGTCGCACCTGGACTTTCAACATGAAAAATTGGCAGAAAAGTGCGACTATTACGTGAGTAAACATGGTAGTTTTGGCTTCTGGTGATCGGAAAAGCTTTAGTATTGGTCATTATTGGCAGTCTTTGTCATAACTTTGTGAAATTTTCAATGGCATTAATATTTTATTTAAATATTATGTATTCATTTTTTAAATTCTTAAACAGGGATGTACAGATTTTTTTATAATTCTTATTCACTATATTTTAAGTTAACATTTACTCTGTGAGGGGGGTTCTACCCCCTCAAACCCCGTTTCTTTCTTTTAAATAAATACAATTTCAGTTTACTAACAACCATAGTCAGATAAAAGAAAAAGCTGTCTGCGCACATAATCCAAAACTATCTGCAAACTCATACGACGTATTTAACGAGGAGAAGGGGTGGTCCTGTTAGTTCGGACACCACCCCCCTTGAAATTTTGATTTTTGTCACTATAATGATAGTCTTTTTGTGAAAAATTCTGCCCTTTTTTACGGTTTGGACTCCCCCCCCCCCCAAAATGTTTCCTTAATACGTGCCTGCTCGTGATAACTGAATACATATTGCGTATATGAACATGTGTATATGCATTCGAAGCACACATCTGTGCAACGCGCTTGTACTACAGTGACTAGCTGCTGCTGTTGTGAACATGTATCGGATTTGTGTGCTTGGCTCGATGTCCGCTGGTAAATCCTCGTCAGAAGGACAACACAAGGGAGGTGCCCTCTGTGGGGTCTTTGTAAGGGGTCTTAACCCGTATTTACCCTAAGTTTCGGGAAAACCACGAAAAGCACCGAACGGTTAGGTCGACGGATGTGCGATGGAACCCGAAACCGGGACCTTCCCACTTCGGCCGTCTACCATTTTCAGTGATATAACCACTGTGCCATGGTGAGGCTTTGTGCAAGATAAATTGTTTATTTCAGGGGCGTAACCAGAGGGGATATCGGGATATATCCCCCCCCCGAGAAATGTATTGGATTAGTGATGAAATTCCGTCTATTTATACAGATATAAGTTCATATCCCCCCCCCCCGAAATATTTTCCAGGCGCATATCCCCCCCCGAAAAATTTTCCTGGCTACGCGCCTGGTTTATTTATTTTAATGCATAAATTTTAAATCAATTTCATATCAGTGCCTAGTTATAAAAGTATTTTTTTTAATATTTTGCTTATTATACAGTCTGATCATCAACGTTTTAAATTTCAAAATCTCGAATCATAAGTGTATTCAGTGGCCAATATCCTGAATCAGGTACACTAAACATAAATAGAATTTTTTTATTCAATACTTTTCGAAGTTGAAATATGCAAGAAAGTAATTAAAAATTAGCGCAGATCTGATCGCTCTGTAAGCAGTTCTTTATAAAAGTTTTACATTTAAACAGAGAGGAATGCTTAAAAATTTGAGCTTTCCCCTTTTAAAAAGTTGAACATTCTTATTCATTATTTTTTCAAAAAGATTTGACGAAAAGTATAGAGCAAGAGCCAGCGACCGCCAGACCTTCGTCATAGTATAAAAGCTGAAACTTTCTCTGCGCATATCCCACAACAGATATAGGAAGAATCGGCCATTATAAAGTTTGGATGATCGTGGCTTTGGCAGGTAACAGGTGGCAAAGGTGTTTAAAATTGCAGAAAATTTTTGTCATTGCATAAAGCTTAATTTTTTTATATGTTCTTCTTCGCAGTACTAGAAATCACTTTATCCCTTGCCAGACACTTTTCCATCGTGGTAAACCCTCGCCGGACAATCTCAATGTCATGGAAAACGTAATTCTATTACGAGCGCGCTGAAGCATAGTAAGAAAGTTCAGAAGTAGCAGTATAAAATGTGCTTGGCACTTTGTGACAGCTTGACGTACTTCGTCGCGGGAGTTTACGAATACAACAGTTTTCCATGACTTTGAGATTGTCTGGCGGGGGTTTGCCACGATGGAAAAGTGTCTGGCAAGAGATAAAATGATTTCTAGTACTGCGAAGAAGAACATATAAAAAAAATAAGCTTTATGAAATGACGAAAATTTTCTGCAATTTTAGACACCTTTGCCACCTGTTACCTGCCAAAGCCACGATCATCCAAACTTAATAATGGCCGATTGTTCGTACCTCTGTTGTGGGGTATGTGCAGAGAAAGTTTCAGCTTTTATACTATGACGAAGGTCTGGCGGTCGCTGGCTCTTAGACTATTAAGCATATTGTTAAATGTAGTAAAAATATTTTATCATATAAATTTGTTTCGTATGTTTAATAGCAAGGATGCATACAGTCTTCTATTTTAAAACAAGACGGTAATTTTGACATTTTAATTTGGAAGGGCAGGCCCATGGTCAGGATTTTTATTCGAGGAGGCTCAAATATTCAAATGCCATAACTTAAACATAAGGTATCATGGGGTCCTATGAAAGATGCAAGAAAGAGCCCCCCCCCCCCCACCCTCCGACATAGGCAAGGCATAGTGATCATCTATATAAATAAAACAGAGTGTAAACTGTCCGTTTCTCTGTCTGTCTGTCTGTCTGTGTCTCGCGTAGCTCCGAAACGGGTGATCGTAGACCTACCAAATTTTGTACGGAAATTCTCCAAGACGGGTCTCGACACACCTCGAAGCGATTTTTTCGAAATTCGAATTAGAAAATGTTTTATTTTATGTTTTGTCCGATTTTTAGCGATTTTTCTTGCGTAATACATAATAACGACGGTAATTGCACTCGCAAGAAAACGATAGTTACATCATCGTATAGAGGAGTAAATTTTCTTTTAAAAACTGTTTGTTCGGACTGTGTAACATAATTTGCAGATTTTTGGGAATTTTTCAAATAAAATTAAATTTGACGCTGACTTTCGTAAAATATTTTTAAAACTGCTGCATCTTGAATTCTATCTGTCATAACTTTTTTATATTTCGGCAAAAGACGGAGCACACAATTAACGCACTTTTAAAAGAAGAACGGAGGAAAAATATAAATTAGGAGAATTTTTACGAATTTTTAAGTAAAGAAGGATTTTCATTTCCGTAGCACCTGCTTATCAATTTCGGTTTGATATCTTGCGGTTTGGTTGTCATGGATACAGTAACAATGATTAAAATTGCCAGTTGAAAAAAATAAATAAAAACGGGTCCCGCGAGCAGACGATTTCTTTGCTTGGCTCAATTTCCTTTAATAAATACTGGATTTATTTGTGAGAAGAAAAATTAAACTGCATAATCTAGATAAACAATTTTAAAGACTTTATAAATAGCGCAGTCTTATCTCTTTTCTTTTTGTAAAGGGTTGCATGACGTAATTTTATAATTTAAAAAATGTCCATTTCATGTAGTGTCTGAGGTATTTAACGCTAAAACGTTAACCTAAAAGACAGCATGTCTGCGGAAATAAGACATTTTGAAAGTGAGAAGTTCACTGCAAACGGTCCATTTTCACTTTTTTGATACCGAATGACGCTGACATAGTTTTTTTTGTGTGTGTGTCATTATATTGCAATGATCTCAGGTTATTACTTATATGACGCAAATTTTAAGTCAAGAGTGAAATAATTTTGCTTTTTCTAGATTCCACATCACTGGAATTAATTCGAATGACACATGTGAGGAAATTTTTCGTTTCCTACCGTGCGAAGAACGGGCACGCAGCTAGTTTTTAAAATATACGGAAACTTTTTGTATTTTAGTACTGAAGTGTCTGAAATACTGAAATAAGCCTTATCTAGAATAAGGGTCTTCACTAGCATATAAGCCTTCCCTAGAATACTGGGTGGATTGTGGTAATGGGGCCCTTGGGTGCCCCTCTCATGTAGAGGACGCGGGCTGCAGAGCCTGTTTCCCTAAATCCGCCCCTGTATATAAACATATATATTTGAACTTTCGGGGGGGCGTTGTAGCTCCTCAAGCCTCCCCTTCCCTGGCTACGTGCCTGTCGAGGGGGAATTAGAACAAGTGCTGCTGAAAAGTAAAATTATTATGCTCCTAGCTTGTGCTAACAAATTTCAGTTTATAGATGAATCAAAAGTAAAATGTGATTTTTTAAATGTGTTTAATTCACTGAAGTAAATTATTTTGTTTCTAGGTGTTTGCTTGGAATAAATCCTAACAGAAGATGCAAGAAGAATCCTGATGTGAAAAAACGTGAGGCCGTTAATATGAAAATTCTCAATTTACTTAATAAAATGTCGGCATATGAGCTAATTGACCACTAATTATATATTAAGAAATACCCATGAATACTGGGGAGTAAATCTATAAAATTATAAACAATAAACTTTGTAAATATTCCTTTGTTTGTACTTTGTAAATACTTTATTAATACTGTATTTTTTTCTTAAAATAAATCTAATTTTTCACAATTTTTCTTGATGTATTTCTTTGATTATTAATCGATATTACAAAAATCTAAGCATAGATATATCATGCAAGAATAATTTTAAACTCCTAAAAACTATTTCTGAAAAATAAGATGCATATATGTATATACATTAAAACCTCTACTAACAGTCACCTCCGAAGACTGGGCATCTCTTAAAACAGACACTGTTATAAGTTTACAGAATTGAATTGAGACTATTGAATTATCATTATTGTGAACCTCCAAAGAACGGTTGCCTCATATAATGGCCATTATTTTATGGGACCAAACGTAGCAGTTTTTCAGAGATTTCACTCTATATATGTAGTATTTACTTGAACGACGCCATCACTACATTAATCAATAGTTTAGAAGCAAACATATATATTATTTAACTACAATGACGCGCTACAATCACCTAAAAAATAAACGTTACAGTAAATACTTCCACTAACTTCATTTACTACAAATACCCCAACCATTTATTTAGGGACAATTGACATGACAAACTGATACGCTTCCCTCCCCATGAACATAGAAATGGATGGATACTTGATGGATAATAAAGAAATAATTTTGAAAGCATTAAAAAATAAACTTTAAATTTTATGCTTGGAACATCTACACTCCCAACCTTGATCCATTGATTTGTGTATAAATTTTCGTGCTTTGAAATGCATTGATTCATTTGAAATCAGCTTCTTTGATTACTGTTTTACTTGATTGATAGTAATCGTTCTTATAAATCTTTCTTTTTTCAACATTAATATTTTATTTTGTACAGTTACTAAATTTTAAAGTATGCACTTGGATGGAATTGATTGAAAATAATTAATGTCACCTATGATTTCAAAACACACTCAAGAATTGATTTTCATTAACATTTCGTAGCAGAATTTTTTTTACCACTTAACAGGACCAAGGTCGTCGAAAGAAGCTAGTATATCATAAAATTACTGAAATTTTTAACTAATTGTAAGTAAGGAATTTTTTTAAGTAATTTTAAGTAAGGTATTGAATTATTAAAAACAAAAGAAAGTTGTTATAAATACAAAATATATTTCACAAATAAACTGGTTTTTTCTGTAAATTCTTTAAATCAAGCTGTAAAAAAATGGTTAAATTCTGCTACATTGACAGAAATATACCGTCGACAAAACATGGGGAATCTGGAAAAATTATAGATTTCTGTAAATTAAATGGAGTATCTAAAAAAAAAATACAAAACATTTCTATAAAATAAACGGAGAATCTGTAAAAATTTTTAAAAATACAGAAGAAATCAGTAAAACGCATAGAAGATTTCTGTAAAAGAAACAGAGACTCTGTAAAAAATTACGGAAGACTTCTGTAAAACACACAACATTTCTGTAAAATTGATGAAGAATCTGTAAAAAATTACAGAGGATGTCTGTAAAACACACAGAAGATTTCTGTAAGATAGATGGAGAATCTGTAAAAAATTACGGAAGATTTCTGTAAAACATACAGAAGATTTCTGTAAAATAAACGGAGAATCTGTAAAAAATTACGGGAGACTTCTGTAAAACATACAGAAGATTTCTGTAAAATAAACGGAGAATCTGTAAAAAATTACAGAACATTTCTGTTAAATATACGGAAATAAACTGGCGTCCTAGCTGACAGGTTTTCCTGTAAATTTGACAGAATTTTTTTTGCAGCGTTCATATATTTTGTGTTAAATATCTCAACCTGTATTTAATTACAATAATAATAATGCATTGTCATGGTACAGCTGATTTTGTGTATACCCTTTAGTTCCTTGGTTCCACGTTGCCAAGACAGTTTCTTCATGACGATTTTGATAGTCTTGTGAGAAGCAGCGGTCAAAAAAAAATGAAAGGAACAATGCAGAACGAATAAGGTACGTGAGGATGGAATGTTGTACAGCGATACGAATAAACAAATCTTTTATTCATAAGTAAAATGATTCAGTATTTTATTTATTTTGTTTTTGATTTTATTCAATCCCAGGCCACTCTGTCCCTGCATAAAAAGCAATGCTTTCGCATGACTTTCTCATTGGCCAGTAGTACCTCAATCCTTGTCTCATTGTTACCCTAAAAGTTCATAATGAGACAGATTGAATAAGTTTATTTCAAAGAATAAAATAAGTATTAATTCTAAAATAATTTATACTGAAAATTAAAAGTTGGTAAAATATTATCCTGTATTTAATTTTTAGTTTAAATTAAAAGGAAGGAAGTTATCATAAAAAAAAATCTCGCTGTGTCCCTCTCTACCCTATATTAAAATATTCAGGTTTTCCAATTGTGGCACTTTTTTTACTAGTATGCATATAACAGTATGCGAAAGAAAAATTTTCTCAAATAGAAGAGATACTTGTAGCATCTTGAAACAAAACAGTGCATATAAAGTAAAATAGCCAAACATACGAACTATGGTAACCTAGGGTTATCCAAACCTCAAATTTTAGACTAGTAATGAATATATCCAATGCATATATGGAAAAACAAAAACAATGAACAAACGAAAGAAACATCAGTAAAACTCATCATACGAAGCTCATATGACGTATCACAATCACAAAAATTTATCAAACTATTGTAAATTGGAGAGATTTCTGGTCTGAAAATTCTGTATGTTTGGATTTGTTAATTTTTTCACTCGTAAAGTTAACTTGCGTTTCCACTCCTAGCGTGCAATTTAGAATATTTTCTAACCTCCGGCGACTTTGTTAACCCAACCTACTCGTGGAGGCCTTGACAGTAAAATATTTTCGTACAAACTACTTATTAAATCGAATTGGCTCACATTTAGTGTAAACAGAAATCTCTTCATATTTAAGTTCGACTTCCAAAAGTACTTTCGTTGTTCTTAATTTTACTACAGAAAAATATTTATAATAAAATGCTGTAATTCTATTTATTTTAATAAGCTGTTTAATTAGTATGCTGCTAGAGGAAATGATTAGGTATTTGTTCAAGCACATTTACAAGACGTTTGAATCTTCAAGCTATGCATATATCACCAAAAATAATAATATAATGTACGTCTGCTGATCAGAACCCTCAACAGTAAATGGAAGATAAAAGAATTCCTAAGATGAAATTAGAAATAACGTTTGAATCATATAAATATATTTGAATGGGAATATATATTTATGGCATTAAAGAATCCAAAAGTTTTAGTTTGTTCAATTGATATACAAGTTGCATAATTCATCATGCCATCACAAACGATTATGTAGTTAACTTCTTTTATATTCATCATGATTAAGTTTCACGCCAAGTTAACTGACTTTGTCCATAGAATCTGCTTCCATGTTGATTATGCAAAATAAAGTGTTTAGAATTTATTTATTATTCACATCAGTATCAGATTCTATTGTACATACATCTTAAGCAATCTCTCAATTATGCAGAACTAATGAATCCATATGAAAAACTGCCTATCCATTATTCTCAGGGGCCATTCATCTTAATGGTCGTCAAAAGTCACTAATAGTTTTCTTTTCATTGCGTAAACAATACCCTAAGGTAAAAGGAAAGCAGTACGAAGAAGAATAGTAAGTTGGACAAGAAGTCAATTTTAATTATCTCGATGTTATATGCGTTTATTTCTAATTAATTAATTTTAATGAACTGAATCCTTTTGTTCTGTAGCCAAAAGGTTTTCAGTAAAACATTCAAACATCGGATTTAACATTTTTTTTCCATAAAGTAATCTGTAATACTATTTCAAATAGAAATGAATGCAGATAATTCTCTAAAGACTAAATATATGCTAATTATTAGCATTGCGTGAATAGATTAGTCTAACAGTTATGATATGTGAAAAGATACTGTTAAGTAAATATCATAAAGTAGACCTAATTTTTAAGAAAGGATTTACTCGAAAGGAAATGATACGATAAATTATGAATCCCGTCAGAGCTCCTGAGAAATATGCATTATGAACGTTCAACACAGAACGACAAGCAGATGAAGAATATAAATGCGGTATTTTTATATTCACTTACATTTCAAACAAATTAGCCTGTTCAACAATATTAGAGAGATAAATGCTGCGTTAAGGTAAATCTGCAAGATTGCTATCTGCCTGAAAGGGGAGGTGCCATGGGCAGAGGACTTCTTAAGGGATTCTAACGAGCATCGCGTTACATCTGAAGAAAACCGGCGAAAATTCCAGACCGTTAGATAGACAACCACTCGGTAATTCAGAGCCCTGGATCACCGCACTGCAGTAGCACTGAATATCTACCAATGTTCAATTATCCACTCGGCATTGGACGGCGTAAAGGGCTAGAAGGCATGATTATTTTGATTTATCAAGTGAGAGTAAATGTTCAGAGAAGTATTTAAAAAATGTCATTAAAATTTTAGTTAGGTAACGATATTTACTTGGCCAAAAACAACGCTATCTGGACCGAATATGACCATTATTTAAGTCTTTGTGCGGTACTAAGTATTTGCTCACTAAACAAAGTGAAAATAGTTGTGGTTTTTATCAGGCTGCCATATTTATAACTAGCTGCCTTCGGCGACCAGTTGGTTCGCCATTTAAATAAATATTGTTCGGAGAGAATCCTGTTCCTCACTGGCTTCCTTGGCACTGAAATCTCTCAGATTCTGAATGGAATTTAAAATTAAGATGGTTACAAATAGGAGCGGCCCTAGGGTAAGTGGCGCCCCTTCCTAATGCAAAAAAGACACCCCTTTTATGCTCTACTTAGTTTTTGAGTTCGAAATGACGGCCCTTCGATACCGACGTCCTGATGCAATGCTTGCCGTGTCGGCCCGTCCCTGGTTACAAAAATAAGATTGTTAAATGATAAAAACCTACAAAAAGGTACATATTATTTTCGTCCTATATTAATTCTGAAGAGCTTCTGGATATATTGGCCTTTATCAAAAATAGAAAGGAAAAAAACTAAGAAAATCTGAAACACTTTCAGATTTTAAAAGCGCATTATAAGCCAATGGTCTTCCGTATTTTCTTTCCTTATTCGATTAAGTTGGAAAGTATATCATTATTGATGAGTGTGATTAAACATAATTAAAATTGATATTTCTAAAATCTTTTCTCTGGATGTAGTACATTAGAAATAGATGAGAAAAAGCTGTTCGGAAAAATGCATAATTCTAACTGAAAGTTTAAAAACCCATTTAGGTGTATTCATAATTCAAGTAGCAGAATCAGACAGTAAATAGTGCTTGGCGCTAGAATAACATCTTCTCAAAATCGCGTATCAACCATTTTATTTGTTGCCAAATTAAAAAGTTGCACGTTTTAGTTTCGGAAAATTTCCAAATCCTATTTTTCTTTTGAGTATAAAACATTTCATTCCTGCTCTGATTTCACATGCACACGATACTTTAATTAAAAAATAGCCTTACAAATAATTTAATCTAAAAAAAAAATCGTTATTCTTTTATTTTTACTTGAAGAGTCTTTACTTGAAGAATCATTTAATAAACTTGCCAAATATGGCAACCTAGATATGCTCAAACCTCGCTCTTTCCACTGCAGGGTTACAATTGCGAAATGGCGAGAGCAAAAATGATCCTTTTCCGGCACTTTTTTTAACGATATCTCCTAAAATAATTCGAATTCCGAAAAAATCGCTTCGAGGTGTGTCGGGACCCGTCCTGGAGAATTTCCGTTCAAAATTTGGTAGGTCTACGATCACCCATTGCGGAGCTACGCGAGACACAAACAAACAAACAAACTAACGGACAGTTTACACATTGTTTTATTTATATAGATAGCAACTTTCGTGCTCCCCGATTCACATACATTGACACTCTCTGGGAATATGAACATAAACAATTTCATTTCATTCGGAGAACCCATAACTGTTTTAACAAGAGTTTATTAAAAAGCGGTTCACTTTCCACATTAATTTCTGATGTTAATTATTTCGGATAGAGATTAGATCCATTATTGAGAATCCGGAGCATTGAGAAATTTTTAATAGTTAAAAGAGATTTATTATATTGCTCTGTTCTGTTCTATTGAGTACTATATTAGTTATTAACAGTCGCGGGTTAAGGCAAAGCTACAAGAAGGCTACCTGCCTAAAGGGGGATGTCTTGGGCGGAGGTCTTCTTAAGGGCTTCTACCACGTTCTCACTTCACACCTGGAGAAAACCGCCCAAAATCTGTTTTGAGAAGAGGTTCCATTTTGCAGTGCTTACATGTTAAAAAAGATCCTTATTCATTTTGATTCCAAAACATGCGCATCCTGTTTACTTTTACACAAGTACTTTGTAATATTTTAACTGCGCAGACGAGAGCTTTTTGAATGGTAAAAACACAATCTTCAAGTTTTACTAAGTTATATGAGTCCGTCTAGGTAGTTAGATGAAATTGAACCAATTTTTTTATAAGTAATAATAGAATATTCTACTAAATTTAGTATTAAGTCCGCAATAATCATGCAGCTCACTGATTGCATCAAACCCAACTGAACCATTCAAAATGAAGAGCCATAAACTCTAGACACATTCAGTATTTAATTATTGACCTTACATAGTTACACATAGAGTTTCAAGTTATTACAGTTAATTACAGATTCTACATGGAGATTATAATTATAGCTTAAGTTTCAGAACGCTATAAATGAGGATAATCTCTGAATCTCTGATAAGATGACGTCAAATTTGAAAGAAACGTTATTCAAGAAGGGGGAAAGCGTATGGTGTAAGAAAAAAATATAGTATGTAATACAAAACAAGTTATAAATTTATTAAAGGATTCCAACGAATTAAAAAATACTTGAAATATTAAACGCGATTGACCTCTAAATATCTGCCGATGTAATGGATTTTTAAAGTGGTGGTACGAATTTGCTTGGAAAAATTTTAAATAATTGATTTTTTAGTATGACTAAATTAATTTATTTTCAGAATTATATTTAAAAAATTGCAAAAATATTAATGAATCTCCCGGCATTATAAAGAATAATAATAATAAAAAAACTACCACTTAACTCTTCCTCGAGGGAAACTACAAAACATGTTATTTTTTGTACAAATAATGTTAATCACCAAGCTGAATTGATTATGCTTAAGCTTTCAGTAATAAAATATTTAAAATTACTATCGAAATTAATACATTTAATGGATTTTTACCTCAAAGGAAAACACTTTTTTCCACTTTCGTTTTGCAAGTAGCATGTCATGTATAGTAAACGACTCATTGAATAAAATTTCAGTTTTTTGAATGGATCAAATTTGATGATATTCATAAACTTATTATATCCTTTCTCACATACGTTATCGACAATTATTATAACATATGGATCGGCTGGTATAGACCCGCCACAATTGCGATACTTTTACATAAGTATTGACAGCTATTGGTAAAGCAATTATCGGCATAAATTATTATCACATTTCAATATTAATCATGCTTCTACATTTATCACGTAATCAAACTTATATGTTTGAGAATATTGGTTTAATGAAATAAATTGTGTTAAAAAGATGATATTTTTATGAGTTTGTATCTGCTTTTTAATTCACTGTTTTATACATTATTCTTGAAAAAGAAAACCATGTACTTGCCGATGGTCATATTGCGTAATAATCATTCAAAGCGGTCAATGATAGTGTGTTGATAAGCTGATAGATGGATAAATGCACAGATTCATTAATTTGTAAAAATACTGAAGCACAGTTTAGACAGTATAGTACGATCTTCACGAAGTTTTAGGTATGGTACACCGTTAACAGAATTAGTTAAACGTTTCACTACACAATGGCGCTAAATTAGCTGCATCCTTTCTATGAAGAAACGTTTCACCATGATTTGGTTAAATTGATCAGTCTAAGCCCCTAATATGGTTCAATGTTTCTCGATATAAAACAGCTAAGTCAGCACCATTTTATGGTGAAATGTTAATTATTTTATTAACAGTATAGATTACATCAAATCGATCAGGTAAGCTCAGAAACATACGGCTATATAAAGTTGCAACTGCTTTCCGCCGTGGAAAATTTAAACTCGGTTCCCATAAGAACACCACACCGAAGGTGAAACGCCGCCGACCTTCGTAAGCTTTTGCTCGGGTGACAGCCTTTCTCGGCTGGAACGCTTACGATAAAAGGAGCTGCTACACGTAAAATCTGCTAGTGGCTCCAATGGCCTCTACGTTCAAATGATATCTCTGGGGGTGCTGATCCAGGTGATAGGTCTCTCATCTGGAATTGATTTCAAAATTAGGAAACCATGGAGGCTCGTAGGGGGCGACGTTTGTCTGCCATCTAGGCACCCACGCAATGAAATGACAAACACCCCCGGCCCCCGTCACGGTGATGCCCATAGTCGGTAGTTGACCCGGATATAAGGGGAAAAAAAAATAAATTGCTGTCTTCACACACAAATTACAGAATTTCAAAAGGATTCACTGATAAACGGAAATAATAAATTTTTCTGTATTTTGTTGAAAAGTATTGAAAATCAGATAATTCTGTTAGAGTGTTTAGAATCAATGCGATGAAGACGATTAATCTTTCTTGTCGTATTGCTGTATGTTGCCTTATTTAAAGATGATAAAGCAACGAGAAATCCGCTATTATTCTTTCACATAACTCAAATGATAAAATACGCATTGACATTTATATACATAGCATCTGATTTACGGTTATTTTGTAGATATGAACTTAATGCACAGTGTGAGTATCTAATGACGTATAAAAATTCAACACGAATACAGCAAATGTAAAAGGTGTGATTAATGTGTTAAATGTACGTATGATGTCTGATTTCAAAACTAGCATTAAAATTTTCGTAATTGCCCATTAGACATCTGCTTAAGTGATAGTTTTAGAGAACATTTTTATCTAAATGTCTGAACTTTACTTCATGGCAAGTATCGTTTCGCTTTTGAAATCTTTTATTATTTTCTGTGATAAGAGTAATTTACTAGTTAGGATTCGAATAAATTCGCTTCTAAAGAATTGCTTTCAAATAATTTTACATGCAATATAGTCTGTTGGCGAATTTTAAGCAGTATTTATAATATAAAAATTAATAACAATTGTAAAAATCATTTGCCAAAGTTTTATTTTTATTAGTTGTCCTACGAAAAATTATTTTAAAATGAAATTAATGAACATAAATTCTTCCAGTTTTGATGGAAATATATATAAGTATATCCTTTTAGGCTAAATATTTAGATAGCTTCGCAAGACACTTTATTTTGCCAATTTTAAAATTATTGACGAAAGAAAAATATTAGAAATAATATTTTTATAGCATCACAAGCAGCAGACTAGCAATAGCCTGTGAGAAACATTTATTTATATAAATTATCATGGATGATCAGCGTATTTATTAGAGTCGATAAATAGTATATGTAAAATAGTAATATAATAAAACACAAGTTAAAATTTTCATATTATAACTGTTTTATTGTGTAATAATTGAAGCTAAAAAATGTAAAGGAATCCGGTCTACACCACATGTTCTAAGACATTCAGAATTATCCATTTTTTTTTGTAATATGCATTATTAAATCTTATAAGACAGATGAAGCAATCACTTAAAGAAAAAATTCTTAAGCATTCAACATTTTACAGTACTTCGAAACATAGGGATTAGCTATACTACTACCCCAGTACCTCCGCTCTCCAAAACATCCCCATAGTAATTCCTGTTTTTAGCTTTGTGTACATAAGATAATGCGTATTACAGTGCTAAGTACGCCACACATTGTAGTACAAGGGCTTCAAAATTTCCCCACAAAACTTTCTAAATTACCTGCAGTCGTTCTATGGAGAAAGGTTGTACAAAGATTTTGAGCTTAAACTGATCAATGGAATTAAATCGTGGTCAAACGCTTCTCCATATATATTCCAGTTAGTTCAGCGCCTATTTATGGTGAAATACTGAACTATATCTATTAACAGTATAAATAACACAGAATATTTACCCATAATTTATATAAACTTTCATTGGTTACTCACAGATCTCAGGTAAGTTGATATTAGCATAAACCGGATGGGGAGTGAGCCAAAGTACACTGCATGAAAAGTCGCGCTCAATATCAGTAAGGCAAAATTCAAAAAGCTTATTTTTTCTACAAGGCTTACAAAAAGCAGTAGTTCTTTAAGTCGAACTAAACATCATACTTCATATACCTCGAAACAATGAACAGGTTAACATTTAGGGAGTTTCAAACTGCGAGCATTTCACATCACTAAATTTTGTTGTCTTTCAGGCGATTTCTCGAGGCATTAGTCCAAAACGTTTTTTTTTTTTTTTTTTTCAGCGAAAATGGACTCAAAATGTCCTTTGAAATCATTTAAAAAAATAAATATTTTTTTACGATAACAATGTCGCAAAATATATAAATAACAACATGAAATGAAAGTATCGAATACATATATATATATATATATATACATTTGAAAGGAAAACCTTCCAGCAATGGTGGAGTAACTGTTCTTTTATCATTATAGAAATGTACGTGTTGTATTGCTCTGCTATTGACATTTCTAGTCCCAGACAAAGCCAAATATCCTTTCAGTTGTTTCATTTTATAGCAAACTTGAAGTTTTTACGTCCGGAATTTCTAAAAAGTCTAGTTAACAGTTATTACCCAAAATCTCTCCAATAAAAGAAATTGTACACTAGCATTCAATTTTTCTTGTATGTTTGAAAAAAATGATTTATTTTTGTTGTACTAAGAGGAGAAATCCGAATATTAAAATATTCTTCTATGCATTAATATTGCAAAGAAAAAGAAAATATTTTTATTTACCAAGCAGTGTGAAGTGTGGAGTAAATATTTACACCTCACAAATCTCACCACTTGCCCTGAGTTAAAGAAAATTTTTTATTGTAAGCAGAGCTGTCTAGAATATTATCTATTCTAGAAAATATTCAGTCATACGAACAGAAAATGCCTAGTATTAACATTTACAAACTATTTTAATACATTCGAAAGTACTAAAAATTTTAAGTTTTTTCCTGTTAATTCAAGTCTTACATTGCACCAAAGTTTTGATTTCTGTTGGATATTGTAAGAATAAAATATTGCAAACGTAGATTTTTGAACGGATGCTAAACCATACTGAAGTAGCTCAATTTTTTATACTAATTTATTGTTATCCTTTTACGAGCAAAATACTTACATACAAATTGTGATCTATGAATTATTTGCTGATAAAATTTGTTTAAAAGTACACTCATTAAATAAATTACAATATTTTGGGCTGCATTATAAGTTCAAACTAGTATGGCAATTAACCAGAAACGCTGTATATAACTCTTCAGTTATTTCATGGGTATAATCCAAACAAAGAAATTACACTAGGGCTGTGTCAGAAGGGAAGTACATTTTTAAATTTCTTCTAAAGATAAAAAGATATAATTCTATGTTTTTCTTGGAATTACTGTATTATATTTTATTTCAATGATTACACAAATGCACTTATGTATTTTATACACGTGTATTTTCTACTTAGACTATCAGCTAATCAATGAATAATCGTATGTTAAATAATAAGTCCATAATATCCATGTATTAATATAACGTTAATTCTGAATCAAGATAAATATGTTAAACATAATTTAAGGGAGAAAAATTATCGCAAATGTATGCATATTAAAACTCAGTTGTTATCATAAATATATTCTAAAAATATTTCTAACAAACTAACTTTTTGAAATTATATATGATCGTCAAAAATTTTCATTCTTTACAATCTGTAAGAGAAACAGTTTTGTGGAAATGAAACATTTTAGGCATTAAATGCATTTTATCGACTAAAAAGATAAATAATATTTCATCCTTTGTTTTAGGCATCATTAATCACAAGCGCTGGCTAGAGCTGGAACAGTTAGTGTGATTATGATTTTTAAAAATAATTCATCAAATTGTTACGCAATACAACATATCAATTATCACTTACAACTGTCCAGAAAAAAATTCATAGTTCGTTTAAAACGATGAAATTTGACGCGAATTTTTGAAACGTGTATTTCAGATTTAGTTTATTTATAAAAATTTCATTAGTACCCCTTAAACTTGTAGTACTGATATTCTTTTAACTTTTAAAGCATAAGTCTTTTTTGTAAGTTTTTTATCACTGAAAATATTCTGTTACAGATAAACTTTTTTTTTTTTTACAAATTGAATAAGTTAAAAAAACTTTAAAAAATATTTGTATAATGATTGTATTTGTAAATGATTGTATAACTTTCAAGTAAGCGAATTGTTTAGAAATAATTATTTCTTACACGAATATTTTGTTGACTATTCAACTCGATGAACATTTTTATGTTATGGTAATTATAAAACATTTTTCGTAAATAAAAAGGAAGTATTGGGAATCAAAATATAGATATTTTGTAGTGGAAAGGACTTGCGAAAATTCTCATTAAGGGATGATTCCAGCACGATGGAAGTCCTCCTCATTCCCGTAGAAATGCCGAAAACAATGAAACTTTCAGCTCACAATGTATCTTATGAGATTCAGATACTCGTTGGCCACCTCCCTCGAAGTTCCATGGTTAAAATTTTATTTCTTCTGATTTATTTTTTTCTTTTTAATTATCTGCTGTCTTGAAAGTCTATTCTGGATGTACATTCCGCTTAACTCTTCATTTACAAAACAGACATTTCGGCTCCCTCTAATCTCTTTTTGAAAATTATTTTAGAAAAATCCTGTATGCTAGAGCTAATGAAACTTTTAGTGACATATGCCATCTGTCAAACGGTATCTGGCATCGCAGAACTCTTAACTCTACCAACTGCACATTAAATCATGCCACTTCGAACATGTCTTATCAGAATTGAAACAAATCTGCAATTTAAAATGTAGAAAGTTATTATTTTTAACATAATAATTATGTACGTAAAATGAACTGATAGCTACAAAATATAAAGTAAAAATTGGTAAGCATACATTTTTTAGATTTTTAATAGTCTGAATGTTTAAACAAACAAAATATTATCGGATTTTCATTCAAATTGCTCGTGGTTTACAAATGACTTGTCTGATTTAATATTTTAATCCCTTTACTATTCCAGGCATACAAATACGGTTTGTGCAGTCGCAAACTGTGTCCCGGGACTATATATACGCCTTTCTCAAATAATTTCTTCAGTAATTGTTGCTACTAGTATAAATACTCTCAGTTTTTTTGGCTTCCTATAACTACAATTTGAACAGAGGTTCGTCCAAGATACGCTCATTTCTTTGAATCGAGGAAGGCGATTTCCTAAAATTACAGTTAAGGGGTTATATAATTTAATGTTGACGGGTATATATAAATTTATTTAGTTTTAACATAGCTTCGCAAGACAGTCCTTAAATAAAAATTGGATTATTATTTTAGAGTCCAGTGGTTAAAATTCTCCTCTCAGCAGTTAAAAAGCCCCAGAAGTAGTAAAAATAATCCAGTAACTCTGCAACAAAAAATAAAATTGAAATGCGGCTATCCATAAAGGCATTTTTAAGACTTTATGCTTTTCATAAACATTATAACCAATATCCTAAAGAAAGTATTTAACATCGTTTTTTTTTTTGTATGCTTTTCTTTTTTTGCAACGTCCGTAAATATGCATGAGTTTCACTGAAAATAAAATATGTTACTTATGTTCTACTACAGAAATTTGCCAAAAAACATGCTATGCAATCCAATTGCAGGTCTTTTACAGGATCTTACAAAATATATATTGCTTCCCCTTATATTGGGATTTATTCTTAGATTCATTACCTCACTTGCTTCAATTTTTGGATAAATGCAAAGTAGGCATTAATCATAATATATTTTTTAAATAGTTCGTGGGTTTCAGATGATTTATTTTTATTTCTCTATGTAATCACAAGCTCTTGGGTTAGTCGAACTCTTACCATAATCTTAAACGCAATTTTATTAAAGAAATTTATCAAATGATAATTCCAAATCTACATCCCCCCAGATTTTATTTTGTGTTATTCAAATATACGACACTAAAAACTGTGTAAAGCCTTCGAGGAGAAGAAATTGTCATTCTTACTTATCAATAAAAATATTGTCTTTCTCAAATATCGATTGAATAAAGATGTAAATTAAACCTAACTAAGTAAAAATTTAGCTCTCCTTTTATGAAAAATTCTTGGAATACTGTCTGGTGGGAATTTGCGGCTCAACATTATCATATTCATCAGGCTAAAATTTTTTGACCGAAACGTACGTACAGTTTGATAAGTACCTATCATATGTGTTATTTTACAAAGTTTGAATTATTTCATTTACATTCTAGTATTCATAGTAACACCTCTACAGACAGCAATAATATATACCAATAAATAAGTCATATGTACTAAACTGAGTGCAACATGGTGTCATATGACATATAACACCACCCTTCTCTGACATATTGCACTTTTGTAACAATGTTTATGAAAGCCTACTCTAAACCTTACCTGAATGTTTCTGTACGGAATCCAAACATAAAACGCTCTGTAAAATAACAAGCGCAACTGCCTCCAGCTCCGTAGCTAAACTTTTAATAAAAACCGACGAAAAAATTTTAGTAAATTAACTTTGCCAGATTATTCCAGAGAAATTCGATTCTTTTGTTTACTTTGCTCGTCGTATCTGTCCCTCAAGTTTTCTTTCTTGACATACATATGTCCGACTCCGCCATTTAATTTTCTCAGGAATTCGTCTGTGTCTTGCCTGAGATGCTTTCATTACACATTTTTTTTATATCCTCGCAAAAAGGAATGTTTTCTTGAGCCGGAAGTTAATTATTTGTCTTTATTAAATGAAGCCGATCTGTTAATTCAAATGCTGTTTCCTCTTTTGTTTCCATCGGCATTTAATAGGTAATGAAGTTACACTGAATGATGAAGTACGTGTTAAAAGTAAGACAACGAATTTAAAAGGATAACGAATGAATAGAATTTAAAAGAATTAAAGAAAAGAAATATCAAAGTGAAATTCCGATGTAAGAAAACATTCACACAATTCCATTCAGTACAGTTTTACAGATATAGTACGAAAGGTAAGGACACTATCTAGATTCATTTAGTGTTTCCAAAATATATTTAGATAGGATTTTTTTAAAATATAGGGTATAGTGCAAAGGCGACTCGATAAGTGACGTTATACGTACATTTTAAACTTGTATTTAATTTTAATGTAGTTGCACTTGCTATAAGTTAAGTATAAAAGTCAATTTATTAAGTTTCATCAGTACAAACGTTAAAACATGCGCTGCACATTATCACCTACTAAAATATAAGTTACGCCGGAAGCAGTCAGCCCATTTATGCCTAGTTTCCCTTTCTTGGGACGCATTTTTGCTATCAGTCAAAAACGTTATTTATTTTTCCTAGCCATTATTCACGAGCGTTGAACCTCAACTCTACAAAATATTTTAACATGACCAAGTAGGATGTTGACATTTCAATTTTTCTGATAATGGTTTTTTAAAATCATCCTTTGTTCAAGAATTTGACATCAGAAATTTATCTGTTATTGCTGATATTAGCAAAACTCGGAGAAAGTCGCAAAAATATCTGGGCACAAATGGGTTAATAGAAAATGTCTTCACTCTAAGGAAGACACTTATAGTATAGTGTAACATTTTTAAATATAAACTTAATTTTTGATTCCATTGAGACAGTACTATCCTTTATGACGTAATGATTCTCCATAGAAACGTTACAGCTGATTTAGCCTCACTTTGTGGCAAAATATTGAATATTTTCAATTAACAGTTACGGCCAAAATGCGAATTTTTCTCTCCACTATGAATGTTCAATTTAGCTGTAAAAAAATCGAATGATTATGATTCTATTTTTAATAGGAATTTTCTTTAAATCAATCCTATTTAAATCTCAGAGCACTTCAATTCATTATAAGGTTTTAAAATATTTAATTTTACAAACTATGCTAGTATTTGAACAATGAAACACATTATAATAATAATTTTTCCCGTAATTAGTAATAAAAATGTATTTTCTTAGATTTTTTTTACATATTTCTCAAAAAAGTTTTAAATAATCCAAAAATTTTCCAAATTTAGTAAAAGTAATATTTTAAAATATTTACTAATCTTTTACTATACATCAAATTTCTGTTTTGTGTAGATTTTTAAATTAGTCTTACGAAGCTAATACCTATTTATATGTAAAAATGCAAGATATATCACTTATTTTATCCCCTATTTATGAAAAAAAAGAAAAATCGATTAATGGAAATGCATGGAGATATCAACTAATATAGCGACGTAAATTAAATAAACCATACAAGAATTCAATTAACCTCGATGACATGACTATTAATATCACGTTACACCTAATATTTGTTATATGGTTTTAGATCTCTGTGTCAATAATGCTTCATTAAGGTACAAAATACTTGCCTCATTTTATTTTTGACCAATTAATGGGCTCCAAAAATATATAAAGGTAATGAGGATGTTTTTCGTGCTAACATGGAATTTCTTAACTTATTTTTTTTCTGACAAAATTTCGACCTCAAAACTAAGTAGAGCAAAAAAAGGGTCGTCTTTTTTACGATCAGGGGGCGCTATTTACCCTAGGGTCGCCCCTGTTGCTAACCATCTTAATTTTAAATTCCATTCAGAATCTGAGAGATTTAATTGCCAAGGAAGCCTGTGAGAAACAGGATTCTCTCCGAACAAGATTTATTAAGATGGCGAACCAAGTGGTCGCAGGAGGCGGCTAGTATACATATATGCATTAACGTTTTTACTCGCATTAAAATCATGAAAATATATAACTTCAATCAAATGAAAATGGATAATAATTTAATTATATTCATAGCACCTGCTCATCCTCAAAATCAAATCCTATAGAGTACTTCAGCAAAGTTTTAGAACATTGCATATATTATATATTTTTAGTTAGAATATTTTGTGGTAAAGAAATATCTTAAAATTCCTTTTTTGAAAAACGCTCATACACTACTTAAATTCCACGTTTTCCATGTTTAATAACTACTGTTAAAATAAGTATATATTTGAGCTTGTAAATTTATCAAATAGGCGGGGTTTTTTTCTGTATTTCATTTGACAACTCTGAAAAGGCTTGATTCCGTTTTAAGGAAAGCAGAATCAAGCCTTTTCAGAGTTGTACGAACTTAAGGATCGTTTCTTACGAACTTAATTTCGCTTAGTGTTAGAGCGCATACGCAAAAGGAAGATGTGCATACGTGCTTATGTGCATAGGCATAACAAGAAAACTCAAGGTAAAAATTTCTGGAACAGGAAGCTCATTGCAACACTTGTTCATAGCAATGTGAAGTTATAAACGTTTCCATAATCTATCAATTAATAAACACTAAAAAAAATGTGTTAAAACGACAGACAAATTTCTGATGAAGAGTTGGTAGATACTGAATTACTTTGAGTAAAATGCACTCCATTGTAATTTATCTTTTTAAATTATGTATTTTTCCTAGAATATTCCCACTGTATCGGGTTCATATATCTAACTTTTATCTGATATCTGATAAAACCGATTTTGAGTTGGTACATGAAGACAACGTTTTCAGAAACTGTATTTCTCTCTGATTCAGTCATATTGGTACAATCTATCCTCTCCAGATATTTCGACCATGAGTGTTGGCTCATCCTGCACATAAGTTTTACCTTGGTAACAAAAAGTTTTAATCATACACAGACACATTTACCGTAGGAAGAATTTATTTATAAAAGTAATATACATGGACACCTCTCCTGAAATCGAAATGTTTCCCCTTTTAGAATGCCATAAGTCTTTTGAATGCGGGTAAAATATTTTACTTTCACAAAGTAACAGATCTTGAAGTAATATATCATATCATAATGTGACAGTTGAATTTTGCTATTTTCTCAGCTTGACTATTCAAATAAATACATTCACGTACAGAGAGCATATATCCTTGTATTTATTCATAGATGGAAAGAACAGAATTTTTTAAATGTTTAATGACTTATTTGTTTCTTTCATTGTTTGTGTCGTACATAAATGTATTCTTTTGAAATTTTTGACTAGAACACATTTAAAAGTATTAAAAAGAAATTTCTTCGTTAAACCGTTCAAAAAGTATACGTTTTTAAACGTTACCAGTTTTCTACAGTCACATTTTAACAACAATGTTTAATGTTCTGGAAAAGAAATGACAGAATTTGGAATTCAGAAGTCTTGTTCGATTATCACAATGCTCTACTTCAACTGGGTGCTGTAAAACAACAAATAATTTGCAGCTAAGTTTTTTTAAACTGTCAACACTAATAAAGCCATTCCTTAACAATTAATCTGGCAGCAAAGTTTCATTCGGGTATTTTTATTTCGGTCGTAAAGAAGGTATCTCTCCTTTATTAAATTCAAAATTCTTTTTAAGTAAATATGTATTTTATATTTTTTAAAACTTTTATTTGAAAAATAAAACTAGATAATTCGTATTTATAGAATGCACTAACATACCCTACTGTTTAACAGAAACTCACTTAAATCTAATCCAGTTTACTTACATTTAGTTTAAGAATAATTTTAAAATACACTTGATCCCCTGTTTTGTGAAGCGATAAGATCCCGGGGATGGAGTAAATAACTCCTTTCCCCCTCCCCCGCAAAAAAAAATGTTCTTTAGTATCTAAAGTATGAAAAATAGGAGCGCTGAAAAAGAAATCAGTTAATCTTCAAAAATTTAGACTAGTTACAGCATTCATGATTCAACAGAATAAGAACGATTTGATGTTTAATATGCTGAAACAGATAACGATTCAGAAAATTTGTCCATTGATGTAAATGATTTTCTCATTCTGCGATTTCTAGGAAAAAAGAAAGCATATCATTTTATAGGGAAATTGTAAAGAATACATATAAGCTTCTAGATTTGAAATCAGTTTCTAAATACGTGGAATCCTTTCCAATCAATTAATTTATCACGAAAATGTGGACATAAGTATTTTGTCAGAAAAGACATTGTCCACAAATTTTCAAAACCTCCATATTTTGTAAAAACATACAGAATTCAAATACTTTTAGCATTTTTGGTTGATTTTTAAACTTTGAAAATAACGTTTGATAATTAATTTGAGTTATAATAATCATTCATATGAAAAACAGCACTTAGGTTTCACTAAAAGTAGGAATTTTATTTTATGTTTTACTCTTTTACATATTCAAAAACATATTTAATGTCTAACACTTAATTTGAAACATTAGCAGGGTTATCACACTAGCTTGAAATAATCCTTCACAATCTTGCCGAACAAAATTGAGACCGATTTTGTCGTTACCTTGATGATGGCGATCTCCTAATTTTTGCTTTCCGAACGAAAAAATCCGAGCTGGCCGAAATTTCGGCCAATCATAGTACTCCTTTCTGCTACGCCATCGTCTGCGGTTCGAAGCTTGGCTCGAAAGGATAATAGTATAGCGGAGTGCAAGTGGAGTGTGAAATTAAAAGGATTTTATTGACGAATCAGTTAATATTTTGGTAAATGCAATCAATTTAAGTATCACAATCAATAAAAAATTGCCGCTGATCTGATGTAAATATACCAACGAAAATAATATGCTAGATGCTGAGACACGATAAGTAAAATAACAACCTACACGCCAAATCAGCGATGTCTTAACATGCGATGTCTATTTGGCGTTGAAGAAAGTTTGTTTATTTTTACAACCCATGACGATAACTCCGCCTTTAAAGTCTCGCGAAAAGTTGTTCCAGCAAAAAGTTGTTTGGATTTCACGTTAGTGTGGTAACACCTTTAAATTCTTATGTGTTATAAGGATCAAGTCACTTTACGCAAGGAATCAATTGTCATTGGAGTTTGAGAGACTCGTTCATGTTTTTCACCTGATAATAAACAATTTATATTTACTTTTAAAATGGTTTTCTGAAAGAACAAAAAATACTGCAATAAAGAGAAGAATTCAACCTTTAATAAAAACTGAGAATATAGAAAATAACGTTTATTTTGTCCGAAATAAGAATTAAAACTGCAAAAAAAGAATCAAGTCTCCAAAGTCTTTAGAGTGAGTGGTCAGCTTCCTTCTTTTATCTTATCACTTTCACATCTCGAATTTAAACTGATGTAGTAAGTCTGAAAGTCTTAAATATCAAACTTTGTTGCGAAAAGAATGTCAAGTAGAAACGTTCTTCCATAACGGTCTAATGTAAAGAAGAAAAATAAATTTTAACGTCGTCGCAATTTTCAGTATTACGCTGTTAGAAAACTTACTGAGTGAACTAAACAGATGAATTATCTATTATCGAGAATCTATTTGGGGTTTCTTCTAGGCCATTCAGAAACGTGACCAACACAAATTAAAAATTGCAGGAAGATTGACAAATTTTGACTCAAAATGTACGTCAAATCGAAGTAGATTCGCAATTTGTGTGATTATAATAGTTCTCGATATGATTTTTCATGAGATTAAAATATATGGAATAGATTTTTATTATTCTGAGCCATGGATGATTTAAATATTTAAATTAAAAAATTCAACTGGTACATGCATTGTTTTTATTTTTGGACTTGAGCATGATATATATATATATTTATTTATTTATTTATTTATTTATTATTTAGTTACGTAATGACAATACACAATTACGAATTTTAAAAATAGAAACGTTTTATTGGTACAATGACATGGCTTAAAGAACAACATTCCCTGTTAATAAATATTTCGTTAATTCTTAATTTCGTTAAATATTCATTAGTCCATTACAATATACTGCAATTATAAATGAGATACGATACGATAAACGATAATTATCATTGAGATGCCAAACTAATATTCGCTTACGCTTGAAAAGTGTCTAGAACCGTCCCTGCTGCTACAGTATACTGATCATTTGTTTAACAGGATTTCACACGCCCGGGGCGTTTTGTATACCCTACGAACACATAAACCTTTACGAGCATGATGTCCAGAACTAAAAGATTTTCGGTAGCTGTATACAGCTGTATACAGTAAGTAACAAAATACAGTGTATACAGTACACACTGTATATTGTTGAATCTTTCGTTCTGAGTCTTTTTTTCTTCCTCGGCGACATTGGATTGCGCCAGGGTCTAAAATTTCGTGCTGAGGGTTCTAAACAGGGTCTTCGATATATATATATGCAAACAACGTTCATTAAATTTGTCGGAAGCAGAAAACTAAGCTTTCTGGCTTTTTTAACAACACTTTTCAGATATTATTGCAAAATCTCAACGGTGAGGGACAAAAGGCACTCCATGACGTGGTATACCCAATTCAACTGATTCTAAAGATGAATTGAGTGATTTAAAAAATATGTATATATATATATATATATATATATTGTAATTTTAGTTGAAGAAGTACATCATATTGAATAATTTGACAATTTTACATATTGAGAATTAGAATTTAAAGAACCTTTTTAACTTTAACTGGATACATCTGTTTTTGCATTATGAGTATAATATATACATAATATACACCATGAATACAATCTGCTGTGAATGTTTTCTAGCAGAATAAAATACTGCTTTAAAGCCTGGGTGCCTTTAAAATTAATAATAATAAATGAAGTTGATTGTTAATAAACATGTTTTTCTTTTCTGATTTATGAAAATATGTAGATTTATATATTTCAAATTAAAAATATTAACACCAATTTTAGCATTATGTTTTTCTCATATTTTTCCCGATTTTACTTGTTTAATTCAATAACGCCTTCTACTTTTAAAAAATTATGCATAAAGTAATTTAGGAAAAAATATAAAAAGTAGAATAATAATAATAATAATAATAATAATAATAATAGTAATAATAATAAAGATGTTGAAAGTTTCGGATGTTCTGCACCACTCGCCAGTAAACATGCAACAAAAGCAGGCGTAAGTGATCTTGGGTTAGTCAACAGTGTTGGCAGTTTATTAGCCAAGTATTAGCCAATATTTCAGGGGGGGGGTTCTATCTTTATAGTGATAAAGAATTAATGGAGAGTATTTTGTTCAATCTAACTATTTACTGGAATGAACCTACTTTTATATAAACGTTTTGGTTTCTTTAAAATAAGCAAATGGCCATTATCAGCTTAAGCCTCTGAGCGTCCTGGAATTGGCCAATAATGTAAAATTGTTTTTACAGTAAAATTTTCATGGTGCTTTAAAATTATACAAACAATAAAATTTAGATAGGAAGATTTGTAATTATTAAAAAAACAAGTTCCTAAATTACTTACAAGCTTTAATATCGGAACATATTTATGATATCTGACTGTAATAAATAATTTAATTTATAGATACATTGCAGTGAAAACTGGAACGAAGTTGACGGGATTTTACATCTCAGCCGCTTGGAGGGTTAAGCTGCTTAATGGCTTCACAATCTGTAACATCAAAAGCTGACTATTTTCATAGCACTTAGCTTGTTTAAAATTTCAAGCCAGACCATCGAATCATGAATATATTCTTCGACCATCTCGAAACTTTTTCTACAACGTGTTTTAAGAGGGAGCCTTTATTAAACATATTTCTATGACAAATAAAGCCTCAAACTAATGATATTTCAGGAAATTTAATTAATTTCAATTTGAGTAACCTGATGATGCTATATTAGGAAAATAACCATTTATACGTGATCATTAATTACCACCTGACATTCACAAGTGAATATAGTTCGCATTTCAAGTAAGCTAATTATGATGCGAAAGCAATCATTTGAAGCATATTGAAATAGTTATTGAAATATTCTGTTATAATGTCACCTGTCTAAGGAAGACATATGCTACGGTAAGTGGAACTGTACAGAAGTTAAACAGCATAAATTTAGACCTGATTTACTTGTGCCATTTTATATTTCGGAAGATGTATAGTAATTTTAAGTTGTCCAGGCTAGAGAAAATAGTTTAGATACACTGCTAGAAAATAAATTTTCATTTGGAATAATTAATCTGCTTGGAAAAACTTAAGAAAATTAAGAAATTATCAATACCGGTTCTTAGTTCGTTTAAAGTTGAAGTTGTACATTGTTCTTATCTTACAACAAAAGATTAAAGACTTGGTTCAATCTGTTTCTCATATTGCACATGTGGAAAATTTAGAATTGAATATTTTTGAAGTTTATTTAATACTTGTACTGTAAAACTAAAGTTAGAAGTTATCTACAAGCTAATCTGAATGACTTCTAAATATCAAAATGAATTCATAATTTCCCATTAATGGATTACATATACAGAATGAAAATATCCTGTGCGTGTATATAAACATGCTTCATTCAACTTAAAACTAAAGAATCACGTGACGAACGATCAACAGATAAGCTACGAAAAGTATCTATAAGACTGATAGATAGATACATTAGAAAAATTAAATGGTATGTTGCATTCGTTAGAGGTACTGTACGTACGGTACTACCGACTATTGTTGCTTAGTCCGTTAATAATTGCTCAAACTTTCTATTTTTCAGAATCAATGAAAACGACTCAAACATAAATGAAAAATATTGTAAATGTAACTACGAACAGTTTTATTCGTTATTTGTTAATTTCAAAATATGCATTTGTTGCATTATATAATTTGGATTTACCAAGCCTTTTTCTGCCCCATAAAGATGAATTTATGGTTACAATATTTATTAAGATTTTTGAAATTAAAATTATTTACCACACATCAAATACTGAAAAAGAATTCTGTTGAAAGCAGCATAATTCTTTTAGTGCTAGCTCTACGTATTAACTTTGTTGAATATATGAAATGCTCATTGATATTTTGTAATATCAACAAAACTTATGTTTATTCAACGATTCTTTTTTGTTTTTAAATTCGACAAAATAACTGGTACAAAACAGCTCCAATCATTTTCTTCACTCAACAAAATATGTTTTCCGTGAAATACGGTACATGTCAGTTAAGTCAGAATATTCGTCTTAAATTTTGATTGTTTGTTTGCGAACACTTATGTTTACACGTGTTGTTTTGATTTAAATAAAAGTATTATGATTTGAATTAAATAAACAATTTTAAAAACTTGTAAACTTGTTTAAATCAGATATGTACTAGGGACGTCCCATAAAAATTAATTTTTAAATATTTTTAATCATCAAAAAGTTTCTTTCGGTGCACTTAGGGACCCTTGGAAAATTTAAGATTAAACAAAAGTTATTTAGTGGTCCCTCAAGATCGTCAAAAAGCTACAAAAAGGGTTTTAATTCAATAATATTTTATACTCATTTACAAATTTATTAGTTTTAATGTATTCTTATATAAAATGTTAAATGCATTTGATAGAAATTTCTAAAAGAATGAGTCCTTTTAGTAATATTTATCATAGAAAATATAAGAAAGATTATTAAGAAAATGAACGGGTGGAAAAACGACAGTTTTTCAAACCCGTGCAACTCAATGTTAAAAAGAATGATTAATAATAAAACTTTTCAAAGCATTGAATGTTGCTATCAGTGGCTTTTTACCCTTCTGTGGCATTCTATGTTGTGATGCTTAAGCTCAATAAATATTCCTCGAAATCTTTTAGACATAAAGATTTCAGGCTCATTCGGCGATTCAAGAAATACATTAAATACATTAAATACATATGAAAATAACACACATAACATGTGTTGTCTATGGCTACAAACTAGTGACAGCAAGTTTCTTCGTGTTTTATCTTCAAGAAGAACAGACGTACCTTTGAACTTTCCAGTATTTGAGGCGATTCTGTTAAAGCAGATACTAATAACCTGATAGTCACATTTTCAAGGGCTGTAAAAGTTCAAAACCCACATTACCTCCTTCTTCCCCTCTACCATATAATAGCTTAGGAATTCCAAGATGTTTTGTAGTACAACCTTTCAGAGAGGAAACTATCACAGGTAAACAGTCTACATTTCTAGTTTCTTTTACTGGTAAATCAGGTAACAACTTTCTGTCCTCCATTTTACCTGTGATGCAGTTTCACTACGTAAGCATTAACATCCACGAACGTAACAGAACATTCATTCAGTACTTTTTGAAAGAATTGCATATTTTAAAATTTCATTAGCCTTTGAAGAGCTTGCTTTGCCACCAGCAGCATCCTTGTTTATAACAGGTGCAAGTAACATTGTTAATTTTCTTGTACTATTTCCATCAAAAGCAACAGCATCAAAGACAAGTATTTGACTTCGTTCACCTTCATCTGCACGCTTCGCACATAACCATTTTTCTGGTGTCATTCTTCCAGAATATTCACCATCAGAGTCTTCTATGGATTTTTTACTCTCAATTTCATCCATTGCAGACAAGAAAGATGCAGTTGATAAAGCAGTGCGATTCTGGGATGAAGCAGCTTGTTTTAATAGCTTTGTAAATTTTTTTGTCATATTTTCTCATCCGAGATCTCTCCTAAATTCTCTTCGTAACATGGGAAACTAAAAGCCTCTTAATTATCAAATAGTTGTTCTGAATTAGCGTAACTTTTATCAAATAACATAATCAGATTTTCACTATACATTCTTTGATCCATTTGGTTTTTCGTATCATTCCTTTTTTTATAACTCCCTAAGCCTACGTGTTTCCTTCATAAATCTTTGATCTTTTATAAGCTACTAGCAGCTACCCGCGACTTCGTCCGCGTCGGCTTACCCGGAGAATTAGGTCCCGAGAGAAACGAAGCATGTGTGAATAACAAATATGTTTGCGACTAAAGAAACTGCATTTAAATATTATTTGCTTTTTACTTATTTTAAATGAAGTATAATGCATGGTAGTATACTTCATTTAAAATAACAAAGTATGTAAAATTACTAAATTTAGATTTTTTTCAGGCATTTGGCGAATAGAGACAGTTACGACAGTATTTGCGAACTGTTTTGAGTGTTCTTGTAAAAGAAATATTTATGCTATATGCATGAATTTTAGCCTATGTTAATCAGGAATAGTGCAGCTTTCTATTAGCGAAAAAGTTTTAGAATCGGTTCTATAGTTACAGAGATACCCATAGAGCGTAATGTATTAGAATTATTTTGAGTGTTCCTGTAAAGGAACTATTTGCGCTACATGCATTAATTTTAGTCTATAATACTCAAGAATAGTGTAGCTAACTATCAGTGAAAAAAGTTTTGGAATCAGTTCAGTACTTACAGAGATACACATAGAGCGTAATGTAATTCTTATGAGTATCCCTGTAAAAGAACTATTTGTGATATATGCATAAAAGGTAGCCTATAACACTCAGGGTCCCCCCAGTGTCTAAGAGGGTCTGCTCTCAAACCTGAAAGGCGAGAGGTGCCAGGTTCAAACACCGGTCGCGCCTGTCGACCTAGCCGCTCGCAGTTTTCCGTGTTTTTTCAAAAACATCGCGAAAATACGGGCTAGGATCCCTTAGAAAATTCCACACAGAGAATTCCCATACGCTTGACCTATAGCAGACAATAGCCTGGGACTATGCCTCTGCTACGCGTTGCGTGACGATCCCTATAGCAGCGATGAGGAGCGCTTCCATTTCATGAGCCCAATGGAGGAAGCGTCTAGCTCGTCCTATTTGAACCAATTCAGAGGGACACCCCTAGTCGATCCCAGAGGTACTTAACGACTTGGGACTTGAGCAGACGATTTCGTGCACAGCTCCATAGCGTACCGGTCACAGCGGACGGCCGAGAGGGGAAGTCCTCCCACATGCCAAGCAATGCTGTTCAATGCCGTGTTTAGGAACGAGTTTAGCGCCAGTCATGCGGTCCTATAGCTGGACTTCATCAGTGAAGAAATTTAATCGTGTTGCCATTCCATAGAGCGCAATGCATTAGTATTATTTTGAGTGTCTTTGTAAAAGAATTATTTATGCTATATGCTTGAAAGGTTGCCTCTATGTTAATCCAGGGCATAAGCTATCTTCATTACAAATTTTTCAAGACATTTTTGTGTGATTCAGTCAAAAACATCCAAACACATAAACGTACACATTTATATTATTTGTAGGATTTGGAAATTTACGAACTATCTAGACTTTTCTTGGTACTTACCTATTATCCCGGCGGTCATTCCCGCCAAACTGTTTTTTTCGTCAAATAAGTTGCCAAACTGTTGCCAATCGTATTCAAAACCATTAATAATTTCATGTGCCCGGCATTTATCTCGGCTAAAAATCGCTCGTCTTGGCGGACCGCCGGGATAATACGTAAGTACACTTTTCTTTATTTATGCTTTTTAATTTGGCGTAAAATCAAGATAATTTCCATACTTATTTATGTTTTTCAAATGCATGTGATTTTGCAAATAGAATTTCTGCTTTATTTCAAGAGCATAAATATCTTTGTGTGGGCGATTAAACGGTTTTTAATTAATAGTTAGAAAAGTAATTAAAATTTCCGAGCCTGAGGTACACTTTACCGAATTCATGTGTGCAGGCATGCTCAAATTTTCAACGCTCTGCTTTCTGTAGATTTGTCTGGAGAACATTCATTTTTATTATTAGAAATAGATATATTTGGCATAAAACTGGCATAATTTCCGTATTATTTAATGTTCTTCAGATGCACGCGCACGCGCTTCTTTGTTGAAGTAATAGCATTCTTGTTAGCTCAAAACACGAATCATATGATACGGGAGAAACTCGCCTAGCATGGCAACGTAAAACGGTTTTTAATTAATAATTAAAAAAGTAATTAAAAATCTAAAATTCTAAGTAGCCTATAACCAACTCCAGGATCCCAGCTATATCTAAACCGAAATGCATCCTAATCGATTCTGCGGTTTAGGCGTGAAAGCGTCATAAACAAACAAACAAACTCACTTTCGCATTTATAATATTAGTTAGGATGATCCTTATGCCTCATTGACAACCTTGATTTTTACGAAAATAGTGCAACGTTAATGCATGAAAGAGCAACACTATCAGTGATTGAAAGCTTCTTAGTACAATGAAAGTATGTAAAATTCGTCACAGCATGAGCCTTTGATTCAGTATATCATATCAGCCATACATATTTCCTATTAATAGATAGTTTTAATTTTGCCATTATATTGAAGAGAAGCAATAAAACAATTTTTCCCTGGTATCTTTTTCGAATCAATAACATTCATACGATAGTAAATTGACTGTTTTGTTCATTCATATAAGCATAAACATACAAAAAAAAACAATATATTACAGTATAATAAACAACATATGATGCGCAAAAAGTGATGTTAGTACTAAAGTTACAGGTACGGTGTAATGATTGATGCCAGTGGCTTGAAATTGAAAATAGATAAATAGCTGCATTACAGAAGTAGACGCAGCTTTTAGCTATTTTTAAATTTAACTATGATTTTATTATTTTATTTGTTGTAAGATTCAAAAAGTATTAATTTATAAAATAAAATATATAATTGACAAATACTGATGCATTTCAACAAAATTCCAGATTTTTTCATAAAATCAGGCATTTGTGTGACCTTGTGGGATCTCGTAATCTTTCCCAGGTGAGCACTAACTCCATAAAAGGAGTAGAAAAAACTTTCTAGAGAATTAGACTCTTTTTTTTTTTAACTGAATTTTGGGACACCCCAATATATATAAATAAGTATTTTAAATTCAATTTTGAATATTTTTTAATGTTGCAAAAACGTGATATAATTTAAAAATAAGTTAAAATGTAAAATGTAAAACATTTCGGCATAATAAGTCCACTTAATGAAATAATGTAGAAAAATAGTGTTTTTGATACTCAAACAAAAAGGAAAAAGAAAGAAAACACACTTTTATAAAACATAATTTTTTCTAAACTGTGCATTTTTTCTAAACTGTTTTCACCATAAACCAGAGAATAAAAAGAATTTTAATAAATTAATTATTTTTTAATTATTTTTTCGTAGCACTACAAAATTCTAATTGAAATGATAAATAATGGACTTTGTGTAAAATCTGAAATATTATTAGTATAACCGTTGCTAATCGATAACCATCACTTTATAGTCTCAAAATTCTGTATAATGAGTGTAATTTTCAGATTTATAAACAATAATTTGCAAGTTAACCCCATTAATTTATGAATACATTGATGGCGCCGTCAAATATGCTTCAAAATTTAACTACATACAAGATATTTCATTAAATTTTGGAAAATAAATCATGATTATGTAAGCTATATATCCCGATTGCACTGATAAGCCTTGTTTTCTTCTATCGCAAGTTGTTTAGTAAATTTACTTTATTGCCATCCCGTTGACATATAAGCTTACACTTATATTTTCAATTATCATAGAGTAAAATGTAGGATTACCTACAAATTTCTTCTGTGTGTGAATAATCGCCTGCGCTGCATATTTTTGTCTGTGTTTGTTTAATCTTTATTTAGTAATTTACCAAGATATAAGTTACTTCTTGAATTTTTTCTTGAAAATTTGGTAGAAGCGTCTATATAATTGCAATAACCACTTAAAATATTGTGGAATTTCCGAAAAAATGTATCACACATATTTAATGCACTTAATAAATGCAAAATGGTGAACTTAATAAATGTAAAATATGAGACACCAAATCAGATATTGAGAAACGTGTACAGATATTTCATAACTATTTCACAGATTTTTGTATGATTTTTTTCCGTTAATGAGAAATGTTTCAAAATTAACGAAATGGGAAATAGTTCTCAGTATATTGAAGCAGTTTATATATGCAAAATGTAAGGCACTAAATAAACTATATACACTAATACAAAATTTCTACAAATATTTAATGCAATTGAGAAGTTTTTATTAATTTCAAAAATTTTTGTTCGAAATTCAATAAAGTTTAAAAAAGCAGTGAGATGAAAAACTTTCCCCAGTACACTGATGCCACTCATAAATTCAAAATTTAAGGCACAAATAAAATATGAAATTTGTAAAAATACTTCACGTAATTGAAAATTTTTTAATCTTCGTAAATTTTTATTTAAATTTAATTAGAAATGTTTAAAAAGAGATGAGATTGATTCAAAAGTCTCTAAATATTGAGGCAGCTGATAAATGTGAAATACGAATCATCAAATAAAATATAATGAAATTTGAACGTTCCTACTCCTTAATAATATCGCTTATCATCTTTTACAAACTCTGAAATATTGATTATGCGTGCATGTTTACCGCAAGAAATATGACATAAAACATACCACTTGCAGAGCGTGCATCAATTTCTCCGTTATCCATTAAGAAAGCACGTTCTTAAGTAGGCTGAAAGAAGAGACAGGTCAAAATATTTCACGGAAATTAACTTCAACGCATGCATAACACAGACTTGTTGAAGGAACAGCCTACTTTGACATGTTCTGAAAAATTAAAGATGTTAAAATGCATACTTATAAAAAAACATTTTTAAGTGTGTATAGCAGCAGACGTTTACGGCAAATATATGCTCATATCTTCTTATAAATAAAAATGAAATTCTGTTTGTTTGTTTGTTTGTTTGTTTGTTTGTTTGTTTATTTGTTTGTTTGTGGATTTGATTCGTATACAAATCCACAAAAATGGACCTATAGGCCTGAAATTTAGCACAGATATGTAAAATAATATAGAATAAATGACAGCCCACTTTAAAACTTTGAAAGTCCACCCGTTCCCGGAATTTAAGAGATTTTTTATGCTCTTCACGCAAAAATCTTTCCGTAATTGTAACCCCTGTAGTGAAAAAAGTGGGAAATAAGGATCGTGGTTGCCATGTGTGGCGATTTTGCCGAATAAAATGTCGTTCGTATACAAATCCACAAAAATGGACCTATCGGCCTGAAATTTAGCACAGATATGTAAAATAATATAGAATAAATCGTAGTCCACTTTAAAACTTTGAAAGTCCACCCGTTCCCGGAATTTAAGAGATTTTTTATGCTCTTCACGCAAAAAGCTTTCCGTAATTGTAACCCCTGTAGTGAAAAAAGCGTGAAATAAGGATCGTGGTTGCCATGTGTGGCGATTTTGCCGAATAAAATGTTTTAAATTCTCAAAGTAAAAATAAAAGAATAATAATGATTTTTTTTTTTGTTAGTTTATATTCGTAAGGTTATTTTTTTTTAAATTATAATATCGTATGCATGGGAAATCAGATCAGGAATGTAATGCTTTACACGCAAAACAATAAGAATTGAAGATTTCCGAGGCTAATGTGTAAATTTTTTTAGTTTGGCGAAAAAATAAAATGGCTGAAATATGGATTTTGAGTAAGTGCGTTCTAGCGGTTTGCACAGTTTTCGGCTTGACGCAATTTATTGAGAGCTTAAGGAAATAGATTTTTGAAAACAAGTGCAAAGGTTTTATTAGAATACAGCGTTAAATTTTAATGATCCGTGAAGAAATAATGCAGTTATTAAGGGATTTCAAGCGATCTATCTTCAGAATTCTCGCCAATTGAGTACATTGATTTAAGTTGGGGGAATTCCGCCAAATTTCAGAAAATTGAAATCTTCTCATTTAGTACATCGGAGTAACGATGAATAAAACACGTTATAGTTGATAATTTAAAAAAATTCGGTTGTATTAAGGGATTCACATTTTCAAATAAATGTGTGCTTTACTTTTTGGCGGCCGAACCATTTCCCATATTGATTGCTGCTAAGTCGTTGCTGCTTCGAATGATTTCCTGAAAAAACTCTTGCAAAATGGCGTATGTTGGCACTTTGGCAAGGCTTAGATTCGAAACTGGATTTTATTTGAGACTGGGATATATAATGATACTGGTTATAGATAAAAATGAATGTTGGTATGTGTGTATGAGGTTGAAAAACTCCAGCACCGTTGCACCATGAAATTTGGTTCACCTAAGTCTTTTATCATTGAGAAGCTTTTTATGCTATCCGTTTTCCTCTAACTTGCCACTAGGTGGCGCAGCAGAACGTCGAATTCTATTCCGTTTAGCCGTTTACTATGCGAATATCGTCCAACCGATTTCGATGAAATTTGGTACACGCGGATATTAGAACACGGAGAATATTTTTCACTATCCATTTTGCGGTAACTTGCTGCTAAATGGCGCTGCAAAGCATCAACTTCTATACCGTTCGACTGATCGGCATAAAATTTTTTATACTTACACATTTGAGCACGAAGAATATATTCTAACTGCGTTCCTTTTGATGTTACTCACCACTAGATGACACTGCAATGCATTATTATTTTAACTCGCCACTAGATGACGCTGCAGCAGGCCAAATTCTTGACCATTCAAACGGTCGCTATGAAAATCAGTATACATAGCTATTTGAACAATGAGAATATTTTGGCGTTATCCATTTTGCTATAACTCGCCACTTGACGGCGCTGTAGCAAATCATTACTTTAATTAACTACTAGATGGCCCTGCAGTGTATCACTTCTTGACTGTGCAAAGGATCGTTATGAAAATTGGTATACATAGATAGTTGAACACGGTCGCTATGAAAATCAGTATACATAGCTATTTGAACAATGAGAATATTTTGGCGTTATCCATTTTGCTGTAACTCGCCACCTGACGGCGCTGTAGCAAATCAGTACTTTATTGAACCACTAGATGGCCCTGCAGTGTATCACTTCTTGACTGTGCAAATAATCGCTATGAAAATAGGTATACATAGATATTTGAACACGGGGAAGAGTTTGGCGCTATCCATTTTCCTATAACTTGCCACTAGATGTTGCGTCAACACATGAACTTCAGGACTGTTCAGCCGATAGTCATGAAAATTCGTATATATCGATATCTGAATGCGAAAAATATTTTCGCCGTATCCGTTTTGCTAAAACTCGCCACTAGATTGCGCTACGCCGCATGGCCTTCTGCACCGTACAAACGATTGCCTTGCAATTCGGTATGCATGATTATTGGACACAATATAACGCGATATCCACTTTGCTATATCTGTTTATTACAATGAATAGTAATCACCACAAATCGTAATATCAAAAAGTACATTCATTCCCGTGCGAAGAACGGGTACTTCAGCTAGTTTTATATAAAACACAATTAAAACAGTAAATTTAAAAAAAAAAAACGAAATTTTTGCAGCATTAAAAAAATAATAAGTGACTCATTCAAAAATAAATAAGTATAAAAATTTACATATGCATATGCTGAAAGCAGCTATTCCAAGCATTACAAGAAGTATATTTGTCAACACTGAAATGTTTGTTAGCACTACAGCGCTATTAAAATCAAGCAGATTTTTAGCGTCGACATAACGTGTCTACACGAGATGTCAGGGTAAAGCATTTTTCCAATGTGTTTGGCAGCTAACGCGGGGGGGGGGTTAGTTAGAGGGGAATGAAATGTTGAAAGTCGCACAATGTTTGCGACTTTTGATAATTGATCGCGAAGTTTGGTGCCAAAGAGTACGTCTTCAAAACCGAACCAAGCTTGGCGATAACTTCCACATTTGGCTAGAAACTGGCGAACGCGACAGTTTATTACAAAGGAAAAATATCGATAGAAAATGCCTGGCGAAGATTGTAAAATAGTTTTAGTAGGCGATTTAATGTAGATTTCAATTCAGAAGTGTTTTATAGAACAGACAAGAGAAATACGGTACACTCATAGATTATGATACAATTTGCAAATGGTATTTATAAAGTTGAAGTATATTTAGAATATGCCTGACGAAAATTGTTAAACAGTTTTGGTAGGCGATTTTGATATACATATGAATTCTGAAGAAGTGTTTGTGGAACAATAAAGACGAACACGGCACACTCATGGATTATGATGCTCATTCCAAACAGTATTTATAATTGTGAAGTGTAGTTGGAATATGCTTGGCGACAATTGGAAAACAGTTTTAGCAGGCGATTTTAAGGTAGATTTCGATTCTAAAGATATTTTTTATGGAACTACGACGAAAAATACGACGCACTCATGAATAATGATACACTTTGCAACTTAATGGAATAGGGAAGCAAAATAGGGGCGCATGTTTTACGATACACTTTTAATATACATCATTTTAGTGCGTATTTAAAATATGAAAGTGTTTCAGATTTATTTATTTTTATATATCGTGTTACGACAAGCCAAGAGGAGGGGCATCTTCCTACGCTTTGGGGCAGTACCGAAATGCAATGAACAGTAGGGTGGAGTGAAAATGGCCAAAAAATTTTTTTTTTTATTTTAATATTGCCTGACTCAACAAATGGTGCTGTATGGCAAAAAAGTCACAGAAAAAAAATTCTAGTCCATTCACTGATTGTCTTCAGGTTCCACACTGGGCTCAAAGAAAGGAATGTTAACGTAAAAAGACAAAAAATCAATTTTTTAAAATTTAATTTTAATGTTTACAATAACTTTATTTTCTGGCTCAAAAACAGTTCTAACTACTAAAAAGAAACAGTACGGCAATGTTTTATTGCCGTTAACAAAAAAAAAAAAAAAAAAAGAAAGAAAGAAAGAAGAAAAAAAAGTCACTAACTTGCAACCGAGCGTCATAAGTTTTGGGGTATATTTTGAATATATAGTTATTAAATATTTACATATTACTTCATTTTTAAAGACAATATTTAGAAAGCACACTAATACAGAAAAGGAAATGATACCAAATTTACCTTTCGAGTATTATTGACTAATAAAACACTTTATTTTAATCAGTCTTCAATTTTGGAGTCAACCTGCCTGGCAAAATAATGAACTTTGGTAGTTCCTTTCGTGATTTGATTCCACAACGAATGTATCCATCTCTGGATTTTGCTCCACATGTTACCAATGATGCTTGAGTTAGTAGTCTTACATGCCTTTCTACTGCTTGAGAAGGGCAAGGGAGCTTCTCTTTTTCAAATTCTGAACCGTTTCTGATCATACTTGCTACGTCTTCGTCACTGAGGTTCATGGTAGCTGGTGGTTCCAAAGGATTGTCCCAGTGAATCATCTGAAAATACTCCTCTGCTTCGAAATTTATATTTGGAAGATCAAATTGGCGTATTTTGTCCCTCCCATTCAGTTTTTATTACTTTCAATATTCTTCTTAGGCCAAGTTCTCGAATATCTGATCGTTCATCAAACAGCATTGCCAACAGCATATATTTTCAGAATGAGCAGAATAAGAGTTCCTCTGAATAACTAACTTCATGAACGATTGACTTAAAATCTTCCGGCAAGAATGAACTTCATTTTATCATTGAAGTTCATTCTTGAAGCATTGAAGCATTGAAGTTTCATCATTACCATGCTCTATGAGTAGCTCCTAGGATTTTCTTTATTTCAAACCAGGATGGCACGTACACTTTCATCACATAGTCTACTAGGAGTTTGAAGCATTCTGTTCGCTCGGCAGTCGATACGTACAGGCGCAGTATTCTGTTCGCTGTAGTGAACCAGCATGAATGGGACATCCTTCCTGGACTTCTGTTTGCCAAATCTGGATGGCACTGTCCCGAGCACACTGCTAATATCGAAGAGGTGCTTTTGTTCTGTACTGAGGTCTTTTTTATTAATTTCAGGCAGAGCAACAGGAATAGAAACAAATTTTGTCACAGTAAGGGTTTCGTGCGTTTCCAGAGATTTTCCTGTTGTTCCAAAAAACTGGTGTGTGGCCCAGATGTTTTTCCTTCAATCTTATGGAAAAGGTTGCGAAGAGGCAGTTCATTAGTATGCAATAAGCATAAAAACCAGTGCAATTTATGGCCGACAAAGATTTCAAGCCGTCTAACTACGCCATTTTTCTTCCCAACCTATACTTTCGTTCCATCGCACCCAACGGCAACAAGATCCGAAAGTGTAATCTCTTTCTGTGTAACGAAGTTGATGATGCTGCAAGTAATATCAGCACTAAAGCCTGACTCCGGAATCACATGTCCTATGTACACAGAACCAGGTTCTGACAACATAACAATATGCTCTTCTACAGCTACAGTCGTATCTAACGAGCTTCTCTTCTTTTCTTGCATTATAGTTTTGTCCTTTCTTCCAAGAAGTATATGGAGACAAAGACTGCGTTACTTGTGTAGAATTAAGTTGTGATCGTATCTTTTCATTATAATTTTTAATAAGTAGAATTACTTCTTGGTGACTTAGCTCAGGCAAGGAGCCTTTCTTCTAAATTTTTTCAACGTCCAAAGAAACAATTTCGATGATCTCTTTTACTGAAGGATCCTTCTTGTTCCCCTGCTTCCACAGTATACCATTTTTCGTGATTAAGAAATGCTTCATTAAATCAGAATACGTTCGTGGTAACACTGTCTCTTTCAACTGTACTGGAATTCCGAAAACACTACAAAAAGGTTTCACTTCTAGTTGTCATATTTAAGTTCAAAACTCCGTGTTATTATGCCATTTATAAATCAAAATTAATAAAACGTACTGCTTCAATTTTACAAATTAGAAACAAGTGGTTGAAACAAGGCAATCGCAAAAACGAATCATTCCACACAATAATAGTGACGTGCCTTATAAGGTCATGATAAAATAGTTATCAGATTAGAACACGCGCTGCCATCTAGTAGATTTTAGAGTATAATTTGCTTTTTTTATGTACAAAAAGATATTTCTGCAGGGGCGTAGCCAAGGGGGGGGTCACAACCCCTCACCCCCCATGAGAAATTTTTTGCCATACAAAATGTATATTCTTCACTCCCTTATCACACACTCGTATACATATATGTGAGTTGCAGTAGTCATAACCCCCCCCCATGAAAAATTTCTGGCTACGCCACTGCATTTTTGATCTGATATCTGGAAGTCACCTTTCAATAAAACAATTTATTAATGATAAAGTAAATTATTAATATTATTTTAGAAATTAATTAATTATTTACTAAAATATTAAATTTTAAAAATATTTTTTACATAAAAATCATTAAAAACGTCAATATAAATATTCACTTGAGATGTGGAACCTCAAGATGTCAATATTTTAAGCTGAAATTTGGAGACAATTGGTTTTAGCTAGTTTGACACCATTTAATGACTCAGGCAATGTGAATTTCGAAAAAAAGTTTTTTCGCTCCACCCTAATGAACAGTTAAAGACAGACAAATGATTGGAAGAAAGGTGCACGACTAAATGGTACTACCCTCTTACAATCAGTTGTACGCAATAAATCGTTAATCTGTGGTTAGAAAACGGCGTATTTCGGCTGATGAACAATCGAATCAAAAATCATAGTACTAAACCATAAACCGCAAAATGGAGAAATGTGCCTGTTTTGACCGCAGGTCAGAAATTTATGGCGGCATCTCCAAGAGATGCCCGAAATCTGACGGTCTGTCCAACTAAACGATAAGTGTATGTCCTCCGTAAAGGTGATCAACCGAGTTGATCAACAGACTAAATCCATGAATGAAGTGTTACTCGTATGAAGTTTCTGTTTCTTTTACTAAAGTCTCCCCGAGACAATCCTTTGTAGAAAAGCGAAAATTGCTTAAATTATAACAATAATTATGTGATCTATATCAAATTGTTCATATGCAGTAGTTTCAATCGAGAATCACCACTGTAGGATAAACATCCATTGAACAATACACAGTTGTTCGTAGGAGCACCAAAGACGTCCTTTTAAATTGCCCAATGAAAAGCTAGCACAATAAGAGACTTCAGTATCATTAGCGGCAGCACTAAAATCGCATTTCACTGTACTTATGATTCAATGAAATGCACAAACATAGCTAAATCTTTGATCATCTCTTGCTGAGTTTTGATTTCATTCTCGAAATTATAATACCTCATGTGCGATCAGGGCCTGACTATAACACATTTGTGCTTGCGGCACTTTTTCAAATTTTGTGCAAAGATTTATAACCAGCTTAATTTTTGTTCCACCTATGTTTCGTTCTAAACTCTTTTTTTTTTTTTTTTTGTCTATTTCTGCATGTGTGCCCAACGCACGTGCCAAAAGTGACCCTGCGATAATCAGGGCCTGACTGCGACTAACAAAATTTTAGAGTTCGAACACTTTGTTCAACAAGAGCAGCAAATTCTTGTAGTATTGATTAAAGTCTCCCTTATTCAAAGAATTTTCAGTAATGTGGCATCATGAAGTAGTCTTAGTATCTTTATCCCTTATAAATATTTTGCCGATGATTGATTTAATAAATACACCTGGAATTTTCGATTTTGTTTAAATTGGTTAAGACGTTTGCATTATTTCTGGTGGGCATCCACGTTTAAACATTTAATCATTTGCATATCATTCAATCCTGTGTAATTCAGCTTTCTATGAATTTTCCTTATTAGTGTTGGGATTACAGTGTTGACATATCCGTAAATATGGAATATTTGACAAAGCAAATTGGATAAGAATGTAATCTCTCAAATGTAAAATTATGCTAATCTTAAAGTGCCAAAAAATAACATATTTCAGATTTTAAGTGTTTCTATTATCTTTTTCTCCTTCTTTAAGTATTTAAATTTTAGTATAAAGTAAATAATAATTTTAGTACTAATAGTGTTACTAATTGTAGTTATAAATGCATATTTTAAAAATTATTTTACTCTTATAAAAAACAGGCCGGTTAATTATTCGTGTCTTAAGGAATTAACTAATCACAAAAAGAAGCATTTTCTAAAAATAAATATGGAAGGTTTAGCGTAATGTGTGTATGAAAATTTTTGTTTATTTTTGCTTTCATTAGATTTCTCAATCAATCATTCTGTATACCGGATTCCAAGAACGGCATTGAATATTTGATATTAAATTGAAGTATTGAAAATCTATTTTAATTATATCAAGAATGTTATACAATGCATTCATAAATTTTAAGTCTGAGTGATCCATCAATTTCTCTAAGAAAGAGGTACAATTGTATTACGGCAAGATCTCGTTGTTAAAGTGACATTCGTTTAATTGAATTTTGCAGAATATTTACACATCACATTTCCAATATATGTTCTGAGAGACCTATGCAAATATACGCACAAGAATACCAGCATTTTAAATGAGACTGCATAAACATTATATTTCTTTCGCGTATTGAATTTCTTTAATATTCAAGCAGATTTAATTACAATGTTAGATATACTTTAGTTTGCGTTTTTAATTTGGAAATTACACCGGTCAACACGATTTTTGGGTCTGACTTCTGCATGTTAAATTTTAGTTTCTCCTACGCCAAAACTAAGGAAAATATATATATATACATTTTTTATGAAAGTTTGCTTTTGTAGAAATTAAAGCAATTTTTCAATTTTTTGGCAAAAACCACTGATTTATAATTTTTTTTTTATATATAATTCCACTCTAAATTATGATCAGAAAAGTTTTTGCTGGATATAAAAGTCTTTTTTATTCAAGATTTGTGATAAACAATAACATATAAATGTAAAATTATAAGAAATTAATGTGTAAAAGTGAATATTTTTCGTATTTCTTTTATGTTCGTATGAGCAAATAATACAAACAAATAATAATATTACAAATAATACTACAAGCAATACTGCAGAGTTACGAATAATAATGCAGTTTACTTTCGGGTTAATCGAAGTGCTGCCATCTTTCGTTTATGAAATTAATTAAAATATACTTATCGACGTAAATCAGACAAAAGCAAAATTTAAGAACTAAAAATGAAAATTTATGTGTTTTTAAATGTCTAGAATCAGAATTTAAGCATGACAACAGAACCACCCCCCCCACAAAAAAAAAAAAAATTATTGTTGTTGACCAGTGTTACGCTCACGTTTCTTTTTCAGTAATATTAAAATCCTTTCAAGAGCTTTCAAGTTTCACGTTTCATTTTACAAACAACCTTGCATTGTACAAACAACAATGCAGGTGGTTCTTATAATTCTAGGCGCATCAAACTGACGCGCATCTGATTCTGTCGGGATGATACAAAAAGTTCTCTCTGAACTCTGTATTTGTCTCTGTATCCAAGTTTAGGCAAATACTTGACTCAATGTTAAAATGAGTTGATGAATTTACCTGCAACTGTTCTTCAACAAAATGGGATAATCTGCTAGCAGCTAAAATCTGTCGTCATCTCTTATTAAGAACTTTACTTTTTGTTGTTGTTGTTGTTATTTATGTCCTCTGACAGCCGCTTTCGGTGCAAGATCCCCCAGGTAGGGAGGGGGCGCCTTCCATTTTTAGGGTCCCAGTGGGAGGAAGTCCGACTTTAGGCCGTGGTCCCGTAATTTTGAACCAATTCCAGAGGAGGGACCAGCCCTCCTGAAATCGGATCCCCCAGAGGTATCGCTTAAGAACTTGGAAGATACTGGAGCCACGACAGATTTTACGTGAACCAGCTCCCATTAGCGTACACGGTCAAACAGCAGTCGAGTCGAGAGGGAGTTGACCACTAACCAGCCGGATGCTGCTTCACTTGCCCTGTTCTCATGCGAATAGAGTTTAGCGCTCAGACCACTGCGGGACTACTTCTTGAATTTTCAGAAATACGAGTGTATATACGTTTTTATATCATCTGAGCTTTGAGATATTCATTTTCAATAATAGGTTACTTTGTTTGATCTTGTACAAGTGCATGAAATGGAATCTACATACTTGCAAGCAGTTTGGTCCAATTAAGTTGTATTGCATATTCCAGAAAACGTTGAAGCTTTTTCAGGTTATTTAGAATTTTCTTTCTTCCTTTTAGTGCTTCGTGAAGTTTTTTAATTTTTTGAGTAATGAGCCATCCATAGTACGCATGCTTGTGAAACTATGAACAGAAGCAGTTAAGCACATTTTTTTCTGTTTTCCTGCTACATTTTTGTCTACATACTTGAAGATTAATTTATTTCTCGCATGTTAAAGGTGTCAGACTTTTTCCGCTCTTGAAAGCAGAATTTTAGCATGCCTTGGTATGTTGGCATCTTTTTCTCGGTAACCAGAAAAGAACACTAAATGAATTTTCTTATTTTGAACTTAAACCTTCTCATTTTTTCGCGGTGCTTGACTTATCGGTTAATTTTGGGCTACTTCTCGTTTTCTAAGTCTCCATTATCCTACTTTTCTACAATTACCCGGCACCTATTGTGCTAATACAATAACATTTCTATACCAGAAATACGACACTCATACACGGAATGATCCAAAAATAAAGTATTATTCCAAGGACATTTCATAATATTGCATCGTTTACATCCAATAACCTTGTGTATTTCCTCATTACAAATATGTTCGGAGAAATACTTATAGTATCCTAAAGAGTTGGGGGCAGAAACACATAAAAATTTTATAATAAAACTTTTCGCAGTCTATAGTTAACCCTTTAACGCGCAGTGTTTTCGCTCTGGAAGCACCAAACTCTGACGTTTTGGCTGTTGCCAGTCACGAAAAATTGATTTGATTTCTATAAAAAAATAGTTGCAGGTGACATAGCTCCACGAGAATCCTTTACTTTTTAGCACGTCATTTCCTGTAAAAAAATTGTCACGATTATTTTTAACAGCACTGACATCTGCTGAAAAATGGAAGAATGCGAGAGCAGCTGGATAGATTGCCTAATGCTGAAAAAAGGGCGGCCGTTGCCATCGCTATACTCAACTACCAGCAAGATGGCGGACGATCGAAACTTTCATCGCGTGCCACAGATCTAGGCCCTTTTTTTGACGCAGCTGGCTGTGCGGCACAGCCAGCTGTCGTTAAAAAAAAGGTATAAATAAAATCAAATTACTCATGTGTATTGCGAGGGTTGACCGTAAAAAGCAAAACAAAATATTATTACCTGGAAAAAATTTATTGCAAAAGATATTTCAATATTTCAGCTTATTCTCAAAATAAGAATAACCTGAACTGTAACACTTGCCAATACATTTTTGTAGACCAACGTCATAAAAGTCTGCCGCTTGAGAATAAAGCCAGAGTGCCACGGTTACTGTTAGGCGTCAGCGAAAAATTGATGTCCGGACAGGAATTTATTCAGGTGCAAGTCACCGGGAGAAAGATAGGTACTACAGGGTGGAACCATGGGTTAGGTGAAGAAATTCCTGTCTGGCTATTCCTTTTACACTGACGATGACTGCAAACAACTGTGACAGCCTGGCTTCTTTCTTAGGCGGCAGATTTCTGAGACACTCAACAACAACAAAAAATCCCACGGTACGACAAGTGTTGCAGTTCACATTATGTTGAGAAGTACCTGAAGTATTTTGGCTGCACCTTTTGAAATAAATTTTCCCTGGTAATAATGTTGTGTTCTTTTTTTATTGGCCGTAGGAAACTTACTTTCCGGACGACCCTCATAGAATGAAACTGTTATCAGGTTTAGTTATCAGTTTACTTAGTTATCCGTTTTTGTAATAATTTCCTTTTCTCAAAAATATCATTTTTTAAAGTTTTCTCTCGATATTTGACCTCCTAATGAAATACGAAAGATATGAATTGATACGATTAATTTCTTTTACCATTAATATTCATTATATTCGATTACTTTTGCCCACTATTAGAATGTTTATAACATGGACAACTTTTCCGGACTATTAGAATGTGATGTGGAGAACATTTTTCGACTTACCCTAATGAAAAAGTGGCCAGAATAATATTTTAGCCAAAAGTGTCAGACTGAATGGTCAGTATACTTAAAGTGGCATAAATGTTACACACCCTTCGTTTAAACAAATATCTTTATTATCTGGTGTACATATAAATTCGAAGAACAGAAATTATGGTAACTTATAACGTGTTTGTGTACTTCATACTTATGATATGAAGTATTTTCTTACATTATATATTTCATGAAGCTTAATTTATTTTACCATTCTTGAATTTACTTTCATCATATCTTAAAGGCGCATTTTTCTTGTTCCCCGAATATTTAATGTTAGAACATTAAGTAAACACTCTGGGAATTTAAAATCTTATTTATCTCGAAGGTATTAACGCAGAAAATCCAACATTTAATAAAATATTGCTCTCCTTAAGCGTACTTCAGCAACCGAAGAAAGATAAATATCAGAAGTCAAAGAATATCTTACAGGTATTCAAATACTGCATTAATCACGTAGGACGTTGAACTGTATTTACACATTTTAAATTCACTATGGAGATCGTTAACTCGACTTACTAAGCAGATATTTAAACAGGCGAATACATAGTTGTGTGATGTTACTTACATAACACTTCCGTTCATTGACCACATTTTAAAATGTATTTAAAGTTATTGTTGTATTTTTATCTTACTTTTTGAGGAAATTTTGATTAAAACTTACAAAGCGTGGTGTTAATGAACTGTAGATATGAATTTCACTTGTACAAATGCATTTGAAAGTTTTAAAAGAGCTTTGTTATATTTGTGATACATATTACTTTACATTATTCATGGAAAGGAAAATACAAGCATAAATATTTCATACTATTGCATAATTTTTAGCGTTCTTAAACTGTCATTGTGATATTTCAGTCACCTGCCTATCTTCTACAAATTTTGACAGTTTTGGGATGTCATTTCAATAACAAAAACCCAGATTTCTACATTTAAAAAAAAAAGAAAAAGAAAAGAAAAGTGGAAAAAGAGAAAGTTATCCGTTACTTAGAAGAAAGAAAAGAAAAGAAAAGTACTAAATTCAAGTTTTTGGATTATCGTAATGGATTGGATGGGTTGAGTAAAGCTTCGATTTTGATTTTCTAGCGACATTTTTATGTTTTGAAGTGATTGATTATAATTAAAACTGGCCACGCAGCCAGCCGATGACGGCCCGAGCAGAATTGCTAGTAGGGATGTTTCAACTAAAACTTAACTTTTTCTGGGTTAAATGCAATAGGAGAATCTGCGCAGAAAAGCTGTGCAGTCAGCTGTCACTCAGATGACGTCATTGAAACATCACATCCAAAAGCTCTATTGAAAGTACACTGCGAAATAGTTATCGACCGATACCACATTTTCACCGATGACCGATACCGATACTTTACCTATAAATTCATTTTCAGAAATAGCCGATACCGATACTTTTAAGTTATGGTATCGGCCGATACCGATACTTAATCGATACCGATACTTTACATAATTTAATGTCATTTAAACCTACATCTGTATTCTGAACAGTTTTTGTAACGAGAGTGTAGTTCTCGTTAAAATGAATAACAGCATGATGAAATTTGATCCCAGTAGCATTAAAAAGAAAAAGCAGTAGATACATTGAAGTGTGAATTTACAGTAGTTCTAGTCTTTCTTTTCTATTCAAACATGCCGACGAATGGTCGAAATTATAAAAAGATGAGCACTGGGAAGCGTCTTAGTGTGCAGGTTCGCAATTCTTTCTCCTCGCCTGGCTGTCGATCTAGTGGTCTAGAGTTTTGGGGGATTTTCTCTAGATGTTAAGAGAATATGCGTTAGACTCCCATAAAAAGTCCATCGCCCAAACTCCCCTATAGGTAGATGCCCCTCATTTAGGCTTGACAGAACACAAACACCGGGGGAGGAGAGTTCAAGGGATATATCAATAAGAGAATCCATTTCCAGTGCCGACTGGTGCAAATATTTCAATCAATTTTTCTCAACCTCTATTTTCCACCTAATTGTTGCTATGATCCAGATAAAAGGTTTCCATATTAGACCCAAAACAGCTTCCTGCTTGCTCTTACTATATGTGTCTTTATTTTTGGTTCATGCCTCGATTTTGTGCTTACAAAAGTAAGCACGTGAAATTTATTCAACTTCAAAGCTTGCAAGTTTTATTTAGATTTTCTTTAATTATAATTCTTTCACATATGAAAATATTTTTTAGATTACTTAAACTGCATTAAATTGTGATAATGTATAAACTGTACAGTATTATATAAGTACATATATTGTTCATTAAATACGTATCCGAATTCTTCCCTTAAAATGCATACTAAGTTCACTGTGGTGGTTTAATTTTTGTTATGATTAAAATTTGATGAAAACTAAGGCCTAAGATGATCGTACAGTGGTATTGTGCCGCGCATAACCTGCCTGGCAAGTACTCCTAGGATTACGCTGAAAAATGAAAAATGATTGACATACACCTAAACACTAAAAAAAACTAAAGACTCTATGAATTGCAAATAAATTCCATTTATTCTTAGTCATTCCACTAATATTAATTAAAAGACGATATTGACATAATTTTAAAATCAAAACATGTCTGGGGGAGATGTGGTTTTGGAGGATAAGGGGTATCCACAAAAGGTTTGAAACACCAAGAATAAATAAATCGTTTGGGATATTCACCATTATGATGAGGTAGCCATCTTTACACAGGACACGATCGACGCGTGCACTATTGGAACCGCTTTCTTTCTCTTAAGCCATCATCAAGCCACCGATTCCATGTTTTTTTTTTGAACACAACTTGATCATATTGATTCGAAGCACACACTGATTTTTTAAGCCCGTTCACACCTTCTCCAACACTCTCTTCTGCTTCTTCTGCAGTCCACTCGTTCTCTCTTTTTTTTTTTTTTTCCACGGGGCTGTTTCCTTTTTTCTTACCCCCTCTTACATCATTGGCTGGAGTTTCTGATTTGTTCGTATCGGGGAATTAATGCATCCCCTCGTCGAATCCCAGACATGTAGGTGTGACATCGGGGAATATACCCCGCCAAATTTGCATATCATTTTCGGCCATAAATATTTTCGGCCATAAATATTTTAACGTTGACAGTTCATTGTGCTATAGTGTCCAGACTGTCCATTGCCTGGCGCCTCTTCTAATTTACGGTCCACTTGTGTGGTCTTCCCATGGAAACAGTCTCAAAATTACATTTTACTGCTGTTTCACTCCACCACATTCACATTAATTAATGGTTTTATTTATCTGCTCCGATTATTTAACCACTAAGTGAATTATTAAATAATTTAGCAAGTTTTTTTTTTAATATGAACTCATATGATCATTTTTAAGTTCTTTTTGAAAATCCGAATATTTTGATTCTCCGGACAGGGTTAAGTCACAATTAATCCGGATGATCCATGTATTTGATCTTTTCCGTACGAAGAACAGGTACACGCCGATTATTCCCGTGTTTTTCTTATATAAAGGCCAAATACTATTGACAAGAAATATATTTTTACCCCAAAATTTGAAATAAACTAAATAATAATTAGTATTACTAATTATACTAATACAGCTTCAACTTTTTAAACTAACAATATGAATAATTATTAGATATTGATAATTATTACACTTCTCAAAACAGAATGATACACAAATCCTACTTTTTCTCATTAATCTAATAGATAATAAAATCATTAAATGTTTGATAATTTGTAGTTTTGATAGTGTGTAATGCTTTAAAAATGAATCATTTAACTTCTGGACCAACTTAATTAAAGTTCACAGACGTCGCCAGTTTTCAAGTCACTGCCAAAAAGTTAACTTCTTTGTGACACAAAAAAGGCATAAATTGTTTTTACATATAGGTTTCATTTATAATTTTAGTATCATTAATTTTGTCATTGAAACAGCTACAATATGAAGAAAAATATTTTTGCTCGTTTTTAAGCTACGCCTTGGAGGGTCTAAATAAAAGATGCTTAAAAATGACGAGATTAAATGAAGGTTAAAGAAAAATCCAAAAATGATAAACTAAATTCAATTTTCAAGTCTTAAAAAAAGTTGCTACTTAAAGTATCCATATTTAATGAAATTGATCATCAGTGTTTTTATTTTTATGATCATTGTTAACATGTTTTTCTGTGAACAAATTTTATGTTAGTTGTGTTAATTCTAAGCTCTGAGCAGGGGCGGCGTGGCACGGTAAGCAAGGTCTGGGTGCCATCTTCGAAGGGGGGCCCATTTCTAACTAAAACTGAGAAAATCTTGATCTAGAGCAGTAGTTCCCAAACTTTTTTGTCCTTCTCTTCAAAAAAACTTCAACTAGATTTTTTTTTTCGCGACCCACTACTACATAACGATAACCAAAATAGGCTATATAAAATAGTATAGTTTACTATATATATAAAATACTAAAGTTTAATTTTTCCCACCCTTTTCGACCCACCGAAATTGCTCCCGTGACCAAACAATGGGTCGCGGCCCATAGTTTGGGAACCACTGATCGAGAGCATAGATAAGAAATTGTACTAGGGAAAAAAGGAATTTTTCTGAAGCCATAAACGTGTTTTACTTGGGCAATAATCACTTAAAGTAAGCCGTTTTCGTTTCTCCTTTCCAGTCCTTTTCCTCATCCGTGATTGTTCTGCTGGGGAGTTCTTTGTTCTGCGTCCTTTAGACCGCTGCGCCCTAGGCCATGGCCCAAGTTGGCCTTACGCGAAATCTTCCCCTTCTCCCGTGACCCAACAATGGTCGCGGCCCATAGTTTGGGAACCACTGATCGAGAGCACAAAAGGGGCGCCTTTTTTACGTTTGCAGAGGGGCACCATGGGGGGGGATATGTCCGACAAACGTCAATCGGTTATAACACTATCCCCGTTTGCATGCGCAAAAATACGATTCGCTTCCGATAGCAGAGTGCTACTTTCGGTTTCAAATATTTCCGGCTGACTAATATTAAATGTCTGTATCTGAAGTTCTATAAGCTAAATAGAAACAAATTCCTCAAACGTATTTCGAAGGCTGAAATATTACACTTTAACACACATATGGGCAACCGCCGGCTCACGGGCCGGATGTGGCTCGCCCCATGGCTTTTGATCCGGCCAGCGGAACATTTGAAAACTCTGTATAGATCATTCAATATCCCATATAAATCCCAATTATACGGCCCCCCACTTCGCTAAGATCTGCAAGTTTGGCCCGAATTTGGCTAACATCCTTAAGTTCAACACAACTGTACAAAGTTTGCCCATACCTGCTTTAACACTTTAAAGGTCGTCATCCCCTGAAATATCAAACGATGTCAAGGACCGTCTTCCCCATCAATTTTGATATCTATATCATACTCAAGCCGAATCAGTTATCCTTGCGCGAATTTTTTTAAATAAAAATTTAAAGCATGTCTCTTAAGCGTGAAATCTACATCAAGAGCTAGACTTTCTCTAAAGATATCAAAAAATTATATATATACAGTAGAATCTCCCTATAACAAAGTCTCCTTACAACGAATTTCTCCCTATAACGAAATTTTTTATGGAAACGTAACATTAAGGCTTAAATAATACTATAAATATTCGCCATATAACGAAGAGCTTATCTTCCCATAGCGAATATTTCAGATTTATCTTTGATATTTTTTTTGTTAGTTTTGAAAAAAAATTTAATTTTTGGACAGACCACTTAGTGGAAGAGTAACAGATGATAAAAATGGAGGATAGGAAAGTGAAACTAACGCTGATACTGAAGACACTTCACCAGCGCCCGATTATGACCAACAGGGGCACCGGAGATTGATAGATTTGGGGGCCCCCAATCTATGAAATTTGTTATATTTTTCATAAAATTTTGATATAAAAAATATTTCAGAAAAACATTTGAAATTGTGGGCCCTTTCAAGTCGGAGGCCCTGAGCAAAGTACCGATTTGCGCATATAATAAGGTCCTTCGCTTCACGACCAAAACCAAATCAAACTTTAATGTTTCAAACTTTGAAAACCATAAAAAAGAGGTTTCCAAATGGAAGAAAATGTGCCTCACTCTATTTTCAGCGGACTTTTAAAATGTGAATGTTTTTATGAAAATTAAAAGTCACAGAATGCAAAACAATGTAAAATAACGGAATTTTGAAGTAAAATAAACGTAAGTGCATTACATATATTATTCTCTAAATTAGTGGATTGTCTTCTATTAAACATTTCATTTATACAATGAAATGTAAGAAACTGTAAATTTAACAAATTTATAATGAATACCAATTTATTTTTAATTGAAAGTCACAATTTAATACTTTTAATCATCGAATTAACTAAAAAGTTTGTAATATTTGCTGAAATAACTGCAAAATCTCTAATTTCTGTACAACGAAATTTTTTCTATAGCGAATCTTTTTAACTGGAAGCGAGCCAGTTCGTTATAGGGAGATTCAATTGTGTATATATATATATATATAGTTACACATTATTTAAAATTATAACAAAATTATAGTTGCCTCACATGCTATCCAGCGCTTAAAAAAGCAGCATAAAAGAAAACATGCGTTTAATAATACATAGAAAAACACATTATTTTAAATAATGTGTAACTATATGCGTTGGTGCATTTTTCTTGCTGCCTTTGGCGCTCAAATGTTCTAAACCAACTTTTATTGGGATACTGAAGTAGCTGGTCTGCTTTTTTCGTACCTTTTTCATGTTTATATACTTTTAGTTTATTTTTATAATGGCATACAGAGTTAATAAAACTCTCAAAAAATTCTATAAATAATTGATTCTTTTCAATTTTATGGCTTTAACAAAGTGTAAAGATAAAAGATGTAAAACTTGCATTGTCGCTGAGAATGTACAAGAGGAAGGTAATGAACATTTCTGTAAACAAAAAAATGTAATATACAAAATAAATTGTCTAACTTGTGGACAATCATACATAGGACAAACCAGCACTGAACTACACCTTAGAATTAATTTACATAGATCTAACATAAATAAATTACTTAATAATAATTGCTCTTTTGAAATTTCACATTTTAAAAATCATGGTTTTATAAATATTTCTATTTCTATTCTGGATGTTGCTGATAATTTGAATGATAGATTACATAAAGAAAACTTAAATATTTTAAAACACAAAACCTTATTTCCATATGGACTTAACACATGCCTAAACAATATAGATCTTAAAAATATTGATAACCTTTATACTTGTTTTTTACTTTTTTCAGATAGAAAGATTATAAATAGGGGAAAAAGGGGTTCAAAATGCTTTTCTAAACAATTCAATGATATTATTCCTAACATATGGATTGAAACTTTGCTTAACAAATTTATCAAGGATAACAATGTTTTTTATGTCAAAAATGAACTATTCAAGCTTAAAAAAAGCACCATCAAAAAATATTTAAACAATATGATAATTTTAATTTTTTAAATGAACAATTTGCTGCTTTACTTAAAGATCTTTTATTTTTTAAACTTAAAAATAACATTACTACCAACCATAATGAATATCTAGTCATAAATTTTCTGCAAAAAAGCTTTAATAATCTCAATATTCATGATATGATACAAAAAACTATAGATGTTTTCCCCATAAAAAATTGCAATATTATTCCTACATTCAAATACAATAAAACTTTGGGCAGTCTACTTTTCTCTACTTATTATAAAAGAAGGTGTCTGTGTGTGTGTGTGTGTATGTGTGTCTCTGTCGGCAGCGTTACGGACAAACGGCTACACCTAGAAACACCAAATTTGGTACTCGGGAAGATGTAAATATGTAGTTGTGCACCTCGAAGCGATTTTTTCAAAATTCGACCTAGAATTTTTTTTATTTTATGTTTTATGCGATTTTTGGCATTTTTTCTCACCTAATTCGTAAAAACGGCGGAAATTACGCTCGCAGCAAAACGGCATTTGTATCATCGGATAGAGGAGGAAATTTTCTTTTAAAAACAGTTTGTTCTGAATACGTAACATGATTTACCGATTTTTAGGAATTTTTTTACTAAGCATCTGCTTCGCGATTGTTTTTCGTAAAATAATTTTAAAACTGTCGCATCTTGAATTCTATCCGTCATAACTTTTAGATATTTTGACGAATCGTGAAACATTCTTTTCTCCCTCTTTTAAAATAAAAACGAAAAAATTATGTAAATTAGATGATTTTTTACGAATTTTAATGCAGCCTAATGTTTAGAATTTAATAGCATCAACGCGATCTTACGCCATTCATTACATTGCGATCACGGCACGAGAATTTATGTTCGGTTGTTGCCACAGAAAGGATTAGAAAAAAGGATTTTTTCAACCAATCGAGTTTTTAAATGGGATATCAGAATTTCAATTCGCAAGTGAGGATCTATGACGTCAAATGCTTTAAGATACGTAAAAAATACGCCATAATTTTAACTCATTTATTGCAGCTCTATTTTCAACACAGGGAGACGATATTTTGATTAAAATTTACTGTAGAAATAAACTAAGAAATTCACGATTATTATTATTAGAAGTGGTATTTTAATCCGGTGCTTATTTAAAAATTGAAATGTTTTCACGGCGCTGAAAATGTTCATTTTAAAAGTTACAAAGTTCGTTTCAAAGCGCGATATATTAAATTTTTTCTATTTACTATTTTTATTTTTGGCATTTAATTTAGCGCAGGCGTTGCCTAACATACGCATGCAGGTTGCGAGTATAATTTTATTTTAACGTTGAATTACGTTCCTCCATAAAGGTTACATACGCAAAGTTTTAATGATACCGTTTGAAAACAATTATGCGAAATATCGAAATTAACTCCCTCAACCTACCGGGGTATCCTTACGCTTTACGGCAGTCAAACAGTGACGTCATAAATAAAAAAATTCGTGAAATTTGTAAACTCTGCAACTCTAACGCCCTGTCACAATTAAAGTGGGAATAAGTAGCTCCTCGAGATTACACAGTTTGATGTTTTTCAGGAGACAGGACTATGGAGGATATAAAAGATATCGCTATATTAGATACATGGATAGTTAAAATGGCACCCCTTGGATATTTTCTCCCCACAGTAAGATGAAATGGTTTGCGGCGCTAAATACGCCCATCTTATAAAACTATGTATAAATTAAATATATATGGAGAGTTTCTTTAATGGCGACCATTATGTGAAATGATTATTATTTATGCTAATGCGTAAATTGCAAAGAATCGCCACAGAATCAAAAGATCCCATTGAGGCCAAATAATCTAAGCTGTTTCTTTAAAGGGAGCCTTGAAGAGGGAGAAGCGAATATAGATAGTATTAATGTACGTAATAGGTAGTATTATTAGATTTGTAAAGATAATATGAATAAATCGCAATGTACCACGTTAATAAATATTTCATGCAATTAAAAGTGTCCTGTTTCAACGGTTGTCTTACAACCAACTAAACGAAAAGTAATTCTAATTTGCGTTAATATATCTCGCAGTAATTTCAACAGAGGAGATTACTTGAACTTTTTTAAAAATGAAATTCTGTTTTGTCACATGCAGATATGATTTTAGTAGTAAAATATTCCCTTCTTCCCGTATGAAGAGTGGGTGCGCAGCTATTTTAAAAACATCTCTTGAAAATAGCATAAATGAATTCAGAAGACCTCAAAACGTGTCAATACACCAAAATCTCGAAGTCGAATTTTTTCATGATTACAATACTTTCCTTATATGGTACATGTTCGGAAAGAGATAAATGGTGCTCTATTTCATGTAGTGTCTTAGGTATTTAATGCTACAACTTGAGCCTAAAAAACAGTATGATGTAGAAATAAGACCAGGTGCATAGCCAAGAAATTTTTTCGGGGAGGGGATATGAGCCTGGAAATTTTTTCGAGGGGTATATGAACTTATATATGCATAAATAGACGGAATTTCATCACTAATCCAAAAATTTCGGGGGGGGGGATATATCCCGTTATCCCCCCCCTCTGGCTACGCCCCTGAATAAGACATTTTGAAAGCCAGGAGTTCTCTGCAAACCATTAAGCTTTCCACTTTTTTGATAGTGAATGACACTGACGTAGTTTTTTGAGTCATTATACTGCAATGATCAGATTAGTACTCATGACACAAACTTTACATTAAGAGTCAAATAATTTTGCTCTTTTTTTTTTAATTCCACATCACGAATAATTTAGAATTACACATGTAAGGAAAATTTTCGTTTCCTACCGTGCGAAGAACGGGCACGCAGCTAGTTAAAATATAAAGGAAACAATGAAGAACAAATTTGGACGCATCTGACAATGAACAACTTATGTAATCTCGGGGCATGGGAGTTTCAATGACGATTTATTTTTTTAATATTGCATTACATCTATATGAAGAGTGTCAGAAACTGGGAAATTTACCTTTTCGCAATTTCTCTCACACTTTAGCTGCTGACAAAACATATTGGAATATGTAAACAGCCTGTCGCATCCCTGATCTTAATAATTGAGTCACAACAAGGGTAGGAACCAGCTGCCTTTGTACGGGCTTTTGTTTTGTACGGGTTTCTTTTGTACGGGCTCTTGTTTTGAAAGTCAATCTGTAGTTAACGCAGGTTTGTCGCGCGGACAGATAAAACAGATCATATTTTGAATGAAAACATGTATTTCACATTACTGCCCTACTACGTGTACAACCACAGCTGAAAACAAATACTTTTCAAAAAGGAACTTTTTCTTTTTTGAGGGATGAAAACAGAATGATGAAGCAAGTAAAAATTTCTTTTTCCTTTTCACTTCACTTCACTGCGTACGTTGATACCCATGCAGAATGCAGTTGGAAGAGTGGTTTTCGCAACACAGATTCTCCAACTTTGTTACTCCCCTGTTCCCAGTGGTTCTTGAAATTTCCGTGGAAAAATGAACCATCAAGTCAAATTTTGGAAGATATCAGCTAGTTATAATAGACTTACATTGGTTTTAACCGATCAACAACACAATGGACGAAATTGATTTTGTGTTGCAGAGTAAAAAGAAATACTTAAGACAAAATATATATAGATATATATATTCATTCATGCATTACTATTACTAATTTAATGTTCAAGTGAATTTTGACTGCATGGATTATTCTTGTTGTTGCATTTGGACCACTTTTTTTCGGAATTGCGTGCTTGGATTTTAGAACACGCTCATAAATCTTCGCCGAATAATGAAGACAACACAATAACAGTTTTTACTAACACAGAGAAGGGAAATTTGCAATGCATTATTTTAACATCAAATTTATTTGATGTTAAAATAACTCAGAATCCCCATCATTCAGAATCACCTACTTTTGGGAAAACCCTACAATATTTTAATTTTTCTCTTAATTAGCATACAGAAAAAACTGCTTGTATAATATTTTTTTTACATCTAAAATTCCAATTCACGTTGCTTGGGTACTGAAAAAATTACACTAAATTTCCAAAAATTTACGCATTTTGAAACGATTTTAGAAAAAATCTCAAAATAGAATTAAAAAAATCACCACCTATAGTTTTAATTGAGTAACCCGCTATTATGTCACCAATTTCATTTCATTCGCTTCAGCCATTTTTAAGACATGCGAAAACAAGGAAAAGCGCTACAGACAGAGCGATAGATCGACATAATTTTCTTTAACGGTCGTACTGGATTCTCAGGTACTTGGAATGGACAGGAATAGCAAAAGTTTTGATTTGAAGTAATTTATAGACAAAAGTCCAGTTTCATTTATATAGATAGGGATATATGTTATTCATGAGTAATCCCACTTTGCACTCTGTAACAGCTTTTTTCAATGTTCTTCCAAGATATATACATATAGCTACCTGCATATGAGCAGTTATGTCTTTGAACTTTTGTTATTATCAATATTTAATTATTAATAAACATCCATATTTATTATTTCAGTATTTTCATTTTTAAAATCCTGTTAATTTCGACTGTATTGCTTTTATCTCTTTTTATACGGTTTCAAAAATAGCACGATGAAAAAAAAAAAACAATGACAAAAAAAATATATTCTGTTCTTTATTTTACGAATGCGTATCGGCAATGTTATTATTGTTTGATAATTTTTAGACCTGATTTGTTTACTACTTAGCATGAGAAGAGAGGTATTTGGGAGGGTTTATAGAACTAAATCTATTCACTATTATTCTTTATCTAGCTACACATTTTTATACGGTATTGTGCAGAAAGTATACACTGTTTGTGTGTGAGTAAAAGATAATCTAGTGTAATCCTAAAATCATAAATGTAAATGTTTGTATAATTGTTGACAATGTTTCTTACTCTTTCGCGATGAAATGATTTGACGGATTTGGATGAAATTTGGTATAAAGACAGTTAAAGTCCTGGATTTAAAAAAATGCTACATTTTATCGCGCGAAAAAAAACACTGTTCCTATAACATACAAAAGAAACTATCTTTTATCCAAGAAAAAAAAGGAATACAATTGAGCTTTTTTATATGAAGCCGTCGACAGATGGCGCAAAATTATAGAATACGCTGTTTTTTAATAAATGAAATCACCTGAAAAAGTTTCTCCTTCTGACCTAGATTTATAAGCGGACAGAGCCAAGCACACAAATCCGAAATACATGTTACACAAATAAACAAACAAAAAACAAGTTTTTTAAACTTTCATTCAGTTCGAAATATGCATTTTTCTGTGCGTCTTTTCCCCTTCTATTTCTACATGTATTACATCCAGAAAAAGGATGCTGGAAATATCAATTTTAATTTTGTTTAATCACACTCATGAATAATCATACACTTTCCAACGTAATGGAATCAGGAAAGAGAATAGGGAAGTCGCATGGATTATAATACGCTTTTAATACATAGCACTTTATTGCGTATTTAAAATCTGAAAATGTTTCAGATTTTCTTACGTTTTTTTCCCTTTCCGTTTTTTTTATAACGGCCGATATATCTAGAAGCTCTTCAGAATTAATATATGACAAAAATAATTTGTAGATTTTTCTAGTGTTTTATCACTAAACCATGTTATTTTTGTAACTAGGGGCGGCTCGATACGGTAAGCAAGATAATCATTGCAACGGGCCGCCGGCTTCGAAGGGGCGTCATGTCGAACTCAAAAACAAAGTAGAGCCTAAGAGGGTGTGTCTTCTATACGTTAGCAGGGGCATCCACTTACCCTAGGGCCACCCCAGATTATAACCATCTAAATTGTAAATACCATTCAGAATCTGAGATATTTCTTTGCAAAGGAAGCTGGTGAGAAACACGAGATTTATTAAGATGGCGAACTAGTATCAAATGGCGGCTAGTGTCAAATAATCCTGAAATGAACAAAACCAGCCACTCTTGTGAAAATTGGAAAAACCCAATGAATCTAAACTGTTATACTGATTTACTGAAATCTATATTTGTTACCTTGTATGGAAATACCAGAAAAATGTTACTGTTAAAAAGGAAATGAAGGAAAATCTTCTGTTTTTGAATAACTTTAGTACCACTGACTTATACTAAGTATTCCGAGATTATCAAAAGGCACATTATATAAAGCAAAATCATTTTTGTATTCCTCCTTGCTAAATATGCGATGTGCTTGCTTACTAAACGTGAAATGTGGGAATTGCAGCACAGAACTCTATAATTAGAGCAATTTTATACAGTGTAGAAATATCTTAAAAAGAAGTTGTTCACACACATAATGTTTCAAGAAATTTACAATTCTTTTTTTCTTTTGCTTTAAAAAGATTTAATCTATACAGAGCGGTTTTAAAATAAGTATCATTCACGAAATAAATTACTGAAGAACGCTAAACTACATTTTATAGGTTTATGATAACCAATACATTTCTTTGAAAATTTATCCAAAAGAAAGCCAAAATTTTGACATTCTAATATCTTTTAACTAAAGTTCTCGAAATAAATTTTGGTATACGACATTAAGGAATTTTGAAGGTTTTAACATTTTGTACAAACAAAATTTAAGTTTTAAAAATACAAGTGTGAACTCCAGGAAATATGTACGTGTTTCTTTTTTAATATTTTTTTAGTTCTTTACATTTTAAAAAGCTGTAAGTAAATAATGAAAATCTTAACACAGATAAGGTTTCTTGTAAAGTGGCTCATTCTTTTGTCGGAAAAAAAATTAATCCAAACAGAACGGTTTTGAAATGGGTATCATCACAAAATAAATTATTAAACTCTATACTTCATTCTATAGCTTTGCGATAACTAATACATTTCTTTAAAAATTTATCCAAAGGAAAACAAAAAAAACTGATATTCGTATCTTTGAACTAAAGTTCTGAAAGTAGATTTTAGTATATGGCATTAAGAAATTGTCAAGATTTTAACATTTTGAAGAAACAAAAATTAATCTTTAAAGATATAAGAAGTATGAACTCGGAAATATGTAAGTGTTTTTTTGTTTTGTTTTTAACATTTTTTACTTCTCGTCACTTTAAAAATTATAAGTAAATAATAAAAGTGTCAACATTAATAAGGTTTCTAGCAAAGTGGCTTATTTTATCGCAGTAGACAATATCTTGCATATTGAAATATCTCAATTTAAACGTAGTATACAGTCAATTGTTTAGCTTTAAAAATCTGCAGTTTGAAAAATGGGCTTTTCAAACTATAATTTAAAGGAATTTAAACAATTCAATACTTATATTTTTAAAGCGAACAACATATGCAACGATATTTTTTCTTTTTTAGAAGTAAATTTTGAAAAGAAACAAAAACCGTCTTTTAATAAGTCTTTCACATTAAGTAAAAGTATCTGCAGTGTGTTCTGAATATGCAACAAAATTTAAGGATTTGTAAAAATAAAAAAGGATGTGTATAAAAAATTTCCTAAAAAAATATTTACATCGTCACATTCATAAATGTATTGATCAAATTTCCATTAATAACTTTGTTAAACTATAAAACATGCATTTTACCCTCTATTAAATGTAAAAAATATACACTGCTGGCCACCCAAATTGCAACACCAAGAAAAACAAGAGATATCACAACAAAATTTATTGTGTAGATAACATGTTGACCAAGTAACAAATGATTAAATTTACAGCATTCTATGAAGCGTGGTTCCTGCCAAAATCAGTACCCAGAGTAGCCGCCGTTGTTGGAGATCACAGCTGCCACACGCCTCGGCATTGATTCAAAGAGACTTTGAATGTGTTCTTGGGGTACAGCAGACCAAGCAGCTTCCACACGTTGCCAAAGTTGATCTGGTGTGACAGCTGGGGATGAACTCTGGGTCAGTCGTTGAGCAACCATGGACCACATGTTTTCTATCGGCGAAAGATCCGGAGAGCGCGCCGGCCAGGGAAGCAATTCAATCTGGTGATTGACGAAGAACCCTTGGACAATGCGTGCCACGTGTGGCCGTGCATTATCCTGCTGAAATATGGCTGTTGGCAAGCCCTGAAGGTAAGAAAGGACAACTGGCTCCAACACCTCGGAGATGTAGCGCTGGCTGGTTAAAGTACCGGCAATGCGTACTAGAGGAGTGCGAGAGAGATATCCGATACCGCCCCATACCATAATACCCGGTGCAGGACCAGTGTGACGGTGCATAATGCAGCTGTTCAGCATCCTCTCTCCACGGTGTCTCCAGACTCGAATCCGACCGTCGTGGTGTTGCATACAGAAGCGTGACTCGTCAGTAAAGAGAATTTCATTCCATTCTGTCGTCCACATCCTTCTTTCATCGCACCATTGGCGGCGGAGACGTCTGTGGTTCCGCGTCAGAGGTAGACAAAGCAACGGACGTCTTGCGGACAGACCATTCTGCTGTAAACGACGTCGAATGGTACGCGCAGACACTGGATGATGCGTTACAGACTGAATCTGCTGTGATATGGTTCGTGATGTGACTGAGCGGTCCGTCACTGCCATGCGTACAATCTGCCTGTCATCACGTGACGTGGTGCACTGAGGTCGATGCGGTCGATCACGTCTATCCGTCGTACCCTCCTGCACCCAACGATCACATATCCGCATCACAGTTGTTTGGTTTCGTCCAATACGACGACCGATTTCCCTGAAAGATAACCCACAATCTCGGTATGCCACTATCCTTCCTCTGTCAAACTCGGATACTTGATCAAAAGATGATCGTTGTTTCCTACGAGGCATAATTTATCGTTTTTTTGAAAAAAAAGCAAGAAAAACACAATTGCTGTACTTGAAACCGTCGAAATCTCCAAGCCTTAAATAGCGCTTTGAGGTGGCGCCACAGGCGCGCTTGATGTGCGTCTGCGCTGAAATTCTAATCATTTGCATATCTCACCTCAGCTAATGCATGTTGTAAATTTCATATTATTTGCATGCTTCCTTCAGGGTGTTGCATTTACGATGGCCAGCAGTGTATATCTAATATATGAAATTCTCCTGTCACAGTGTTAGTCACCTAACTCCTCCGAAACCACTCGACCAATTTTAATGAAATTTTCTATGTATATTCGTTAGGTCATAGAATAGGTTTTTAACTATGTCTCATACCCCTAAGTCATAAGGGCGGTCCACCCCAAAATGTTTAGCCCCCGAGTGCTATTAATTTCAATCAGGATTTCTGTGTAGACATTAGCGTGTCGAATCACTTTTCAAATGTGTTTGCCAGATAATGTGGAGAGGGGGGGGGAAGTTAATAAAATGTTGAAAGTCGCACAAGGTTTGCAATTTTTGATAATGGATCGCTAAATGTGGTGCCAAAACGCGACAATTTATTATAAATATATTTCGCGTATAGTTAGAAAACGCCCGGCGTATATTGTAAAAGAGTTTTATTAGGCGATTTTAATATAGATTTCTATTCCGAAGAAGTGCTCTGTGGAACAAGAAAGGAAAACACGGTACACTCATGGATTATGATGTCCATTCCAAACAGTATTTAAAATGTCTTTGCGGTATAGTTGGAATATGCCTACAGGAAGAACATGCCTGGAGGAAATTTCAAACAGTTTCAGGTGGCGATTTTAAGATAGATTTCGATTCCAAAGATGTGTTTTATGGTACAAGAAAGAGTTGATTCCTATTTTAGCGCCCCCACTCTCGCCAACCTAAAAAATTCCCGTACTTTGGCGAGCTTTGCAGTCATGGGTCTCTGGGAGTTATGCACAAGTTTCAACGGTACGTACGTATTTTCCAGGCAATCCGCCAAGACAAGCAATTTTTTCACCAAGATAAATTCCGGGCACATGAAATTGTTGATGGTTTGGAATACGATTGGCAATGTATTTAAAATCTATGAAAAGTAGTTTGGCGGAAGTGACCGCCGAGTTAATACGTAAGTACCGTTTCAACGCGCTCAAAAGAACTAGATGACAACTAAAGTAAACAAACTAGCGATAAACGCACCAGTTAAGGAAGTTGAAGACCCTTAATTATTAAAACTTCATTAATTGGCAATCCAAAATAAATAAAATTGTAACGGCATGCTGTACTTACATGTTGTTCCAAATCGCCATTTTAACTAAATTACGATTGCCACATAAAAGCGTTTGCGTTAAAATGCGGCATTCTAAATTACGATTGCCACATAAAAGCAAAAAACCGTCAGGGTAACTGCATATGTTTAATGATCGCAAACCTTGGCGAGAGTCGAGGCGTTAAAGTGGGAATCAACCCAAGAAAGACAAACCGGTACTTCTACTGCTACCTAAACGGCGCTACCTCCGCAAGAGCGAGACTATGAAATTAAAGTGTAGCGGTTGCTGTCTCATAAAATATTATTTAATGTTAAAATAACTTTCAACTTGCGGTATTTTAAAAGTATTTATTTCCTTACTAAAGCAGATTAAACTTCCTAAACATTGTTGTTCTAAAAATCATATTATTATTTAATTCATCGTTGTTGCCACTCGCAATCTGCGTAAATTAGTTGCAACAAAGATTTTTTTTCTAGAGTCTACAAAAGTATACCAGGCGGATAGATGGCGCGTTCGGCGAATTGGTGGAGATTATCGGAGAATAAAAGGAAGAGAAAAATAGGGTTACTTCTTACAGTATTAGTTCTTCCTACCTCATACTCTCTAGCTCCATGGTTACACGTATAAATTATTTTTATTATGAGTGTGTGCAAAATTTTGTAAGAATCATTTCAAAAGAAAAACATTGTAAAAGGTACGTAAAATAATAATAGAAAATATACACGATGTACACTTAATATAATATATACGTATAAATACAATCAAAAAATAAATATTAATACATTATTACTGTTTTTCATCATAAAATAATTCAATTTGTTCTATTTATGTGTGTTTTAAACCGTGAACAATGCCAAAAAGACGCAAAGAGGCTTCTTTGGACAGGAAAACACGTAGAACTGCAGGCAAGCGAAATATAAGAGCCCAAAGGACAGAAGAACAGCAGCAGCAAGATAATACTAATGTGCGTGTGCGCATGGCTCAATTGCGTCAAGCAGAATCAGAAGATGCACGATCTGAACGAAATGAACAAAGAAGATTAGAACAAAGACAAGCACGCTATTTTATAGTTAGCAGACTCAGAGCAAATGAACAACACCGCAAACAGGTACATCGATCATTTACATCTGCTTCATTCCTGCGTCTAGCGTTCCAGTATGAACCCGATGTTCAATATTATGCTCATTCAAAAGTAGTAATTGGTGCTATGGATAAGGAATGTCCGCATTGTAATGCTCTTAAATTTAAAAATGAGCCAGCCGGAATGTGTTGCGCGTCCGGAAAGGTGCAGCTGCCTATAATTCAAACACCACCTGAGCCATTGAACGGTTTACTTATCGGCACTGATCTAGATTCCAACCTGTTCCTAAAGTCAATTCGAACATTCAATTCATGTTTCCAAATGACTTCGTTCGGAGCAACAGAAATAGTTAAAAATAGCGCTGTAAATGGTCAACAATTCAATTCAACATTTAAAATCAAAGGCCAAATTTATCACAAAGTGGGTTCATTGCTGCCAATGCCAAACGAACCACATAAATTTTTACAAATTTACTTTATGGGTGGTGAGGATGCACGCGTGGATGCACGTTGCGGCTACAATAACCTTAATTCAGTTTTTGCAAGACGTATCGTCAGCGAGCTGGATGCTCTATTAAATGAACACAATGAATTGTTGAAATTATTCAAATCACACATGCACAAATTACAAAGTGATAATCATGCTATTGTCATCAATCCTGATAAAACACCTGCTGGAGAGCATATTCGTAGATTTAACGCACCTATTGTTGACGACGTTGCTGGAATCATGGTTGGCGATTGTACAGCTACACGAGAAATTGTGATTCGTAGAAGAAGTAATAATCTCCAGTTCATTGCTGATACACACCGTTCATATGACGCTCTCCAATATCCACTAATATTCTGGAAGGGACAAGACGGGTATTGCATAAATATTAAACAACGAGATCCCACAACAGGTACTATATTCATTATGAACTTGATCATTACTCATTTACCAAAAACTTAATTTATTAATCGTAATTCATTAAACTTAAATATTGTTAATTATTAATTTGTATTTGTTTTTATTCATATATATCATTACAGGAGCCGAAACAAGCAAGAACGTTAGTTCGAAGGATTTTTATGCTTATCGGTTGATGATTAGACCCGGTCAGGATAACGTCATTCTACGATGTCGTGAGCTTTGTCAACAATTCATGGTCGACATGTACGTGAAGATAGAGAGCGAACGATTACGGTACTTGCGATATAATCAGCAAAAGCTGCGTGCGGAAGAATACATTCACTTGCGAGATGCTATTGCCAACAACGCCGATGCCGCCGAAATTGGTAGCTCTGTCATTCTACCATCATCGTATATAGGCAGTCCACGTCATATGCAAGAATACATACAGGATGCTCTGACTTTCGTGCGCGAATATGGACGACCATGTTTATTTATTACGTTCACGTGTAATCCAAAATGGCCGGAGATCACATCTTTGTTATTGCCTGGACAAAATGCAATACATCGTCATGACATTACAGCACGTGTGTTCAGACAAAAATTAAAGTCTTTAATAAGTTTCATTACAAAATTACATGTATTCGGTCCCACACGTTGCTGGATGTATTCGGTTGAGTGGCAAAAGAGGGGATTACCTCATGCACACATTTTGGTTTGGTTAATCGACAAAATCCGTCCTGAAGAAATCGATAGTATAATTTCTGCGGAAATTCCAGATCCGTCTACTGATCAATTGCTGTTTGATATTGTTACAGCAAACATGATTCATGGCCCATGCGGTGACCTGAATCGTTCATCGCCTTGCATGGCAGATGGAAAATGCACCAAAAGTTTCCCTAAAAAGTTCACTAACGATACGATCACAAATGTTGACGGATATCCAATATATCGTCGAAGGAGTCCCGATAATGGCGGACAATCATTTACTAAAAATATCAACAACATAGATATTGACATTGACAATCGTTGGGTGGTGCCATATTCGCCTCTATTGAGCAAAACATACGACGCTCATATTAACGTTGAGTTCTGCAGTTCCGTGAAGAGCATCAAATACATTTGTAAGTATGTACATAAAGGCAGTGATATGGCTGTATTTCGAGTTGAAAATACCAATAACAATGCTCCTCCAGTGAATAAAAATGATGAAATAACTCTCTATCAAACGGGCCGATACATCAGCTCCAATGAAGCTGTTTGGCGTATCTTTGGTTTCCCAATTCATGAACGGGATCCAGCAGTTATTCATTTAGCCGTCCATCTTGAGAACGGCCAGCGCGTATATTTTACGAACGAGACAGCGATTGATCATGCTATAAATCCACCAAAAACTACACTCACCGAATTTTTTGAATTGTGTAATCGTGCGGATGCTTTTGGTGCCTTTGCACGGACATTACTCTATTCAGAAGTACCAAGTTTTTTCACATGGGCTCAAACAAAAAAATGGATGCCTCGCAAGCAAGGTACACCGATTGATGCATGTCCCGGTTTATATAAATCAAACACCTTGGGACGAGTATTTGCAGTAAATCCAAAGCAGACTGAGTGCTTTTATCTTCGACTGTTGTTGGTTAATGTTACCGGCCCATTGTCATTTCAAGATATACGTAAAGTGAATGGACAACAATATCCAACGTATAAAGAAGCATGCCTTGCACTAGGCTTGCTGGAAGATGACAACCAGTGGGAATGTATGCTTGCTGAAGCAGCATTGAACTGTACGGCAAAACAAATTCGTCTACTGTTCGCTATAGTGTTGACTGCATGTTTCCCGGCCCGAGCAGAGACATTGTGGGATAGTCATAAAGATTCAATGAGTGATGATATTTTGCATGAACATCGTACACGGTGCAACGATTTAACAATACCATTCAGCGACGCTATGTACAATGAAGCATTGATTGCTATTGAGGATCTGTGCATTATCATTGCCAACTTACCACTCAGTCATTTCGGCATGCGTTCGCCAAATCGTAGTGTATCTGATTTAATAAATAATGAAATGAATCGAGAACTACAATACAATACTGCAGAAATGGCAGCGATTGTTACTCGCAATATCCCACTAATGAATGAGGAACAAAGAAGCATTTACGATCGCATTATGCTCGCAGTTTCGGCAGGGCAAGGTGGATTCTTTTTTTTGGATGCACCAGGTGGAACTGGCAAAACATTCCTTATTTCGCTAATCCTAGCCGAAATACGATCGAATAATGGCATCGCATTGGCCGTTGCATCGTCTGGTATTGCGGCAACTTTATTGGATGGAGGCAGAACAGCTCATTCAGTATTTAAGCTACCACTAAATATTCAAAATAACCCAGATGCAGTGTGCAACATAAAAAAACAATCGCCCATGGCCACAGTGCTGAAACAGTGTAAAATTATCATCTGGGATGAATGCACTATGGCACACAAACATTCGCTTGAGGCGTTGAACAGGACAATGAAAGATCTTAAAAACAAGGACAAACTATTTGGCGGCACTCTGGTACTCCTTTCAGGAGATTTTAGACAAACACTTCCCGTCATCCCACGTTCAACGTATGCTGATGAAATCAACGCCTGCTTAAAATCATCGCCACTGTGGCGTAATGTTGAAAAATTACAACTGAAAGTAAATATGCGCGTTCAAATACTTCGAGATCTATCCGCTGAGGCATTCTCAAAACAGCTGTTAAATATCGGCGATGGAAAAGTTACTGTAGATGAAACTGGATGCATAAAATTACCGGCCGATTTCTGCACAATTACTGATTCGCAAGATGCTCTCATTGACCAGATATTTCCCGATGTACATACACAATATATTAATCATGAGTGGCTGGCAGAAAGAGCAATTTTAGCAGCAAAAAATGTAGACGTCAACGAACTGAATCTTAAAATACAACATTTATTGCCAGGGGAGTTAGTGTCATACAAATCTATTGATACAGTTTGCGATGCCACCGAAGGTGTGAATTATCCAGCAGAGTTTTTAAACTCATTAGATTTACCAGGCATGCCGCCGCATAACTTACAACTGAAGGTTGGATCTCCGGTTATTTTGCTTCGTAATTTGAACCCACCACGGCTGTGTAACGGCACGCGATTAGTTATTAAAAAACTAATGAAAAATGTTGTCGAAGCCGTCATTTTAAATGGCAAATTTCGAGGTGAAAATATATTACTACCACGGATCCCTATTATACCCACGGATGTGCCAATTCAATTTAAACGTCTTCAATTTCCAATAAGATTGGCATTTGCAATGACTATCAATAAGTCTCAAGGCCAAACTATGTCTGTTTGTGGCTTAGATTTGAGCACACCATGTTTTTCACACGGACAATTATACGTGGCATGCTCTCGAGTGGGCAAACCATCCAGTTTGTTTGTGTTAGCTAAAGGTGGGGTAACAAAAAATATTGTACACTCTATTCCGTTAAGAGATTGATTTTATTTTTTTTGTAAAATTATTGTAATTAGCGATATATATAAATTTAAAGAATACATTACAATGAATTAAAAATACAAATGTTTGGTATTGTGTTATTTTTATATTCCAGCATCGTTCACAGAGCTCCGTGCCTCTTCCACTCATATACCACATCCTCACAAAATTACAATGAGTTAGTCATTTCTTTCTACTAAAATAATCCTAGGAATAATTTATATGGCAAAACAACGTTTGCCGGGTCAGCTAGTATATATATAAATTGAACATTTTATGGGGAATTTTGAAATAAAATAATGATTTCAATAATTATCTATTGGTAAAATAAATAAAAAAAAATTTGTGAAAAAAACGCATAAAAGATTACTTCAAGGCGTAACGATCGTTTCGTCCGAAAATTCGTTCGGTCTTCGTCAGACAAACCCTTCCGTTGTACATAGCAGAAGGAACTCTACTGAGGGGGTTACTGTAGATGGTACTGAGTTCCCTCTGGTCTGTATGACGGAAGGGTTTTTCTGACGAAGACCGAACGAATTTTCGGTCGAAACGATCGTTACGCCTTAAAGTAACCTTTTATGTGTGTTTTTTTCACAAAGTTTTTATTTATTTTATCTTTTAACACCAGTTTTTTGAGTGTTTATTTTCATAATTATCTATTCGGTTACATTACTGCTATTACTTTTCTGGTTTGCATTGTCTTGGGAAGGAAACCATTGAATAATTGTGCATTAAATTTACGATATAATTTTTTTCCAATTAGAAGTATAAATGTCACTAAACTCCACAATTTTTCTCTTCTTCAAGGAAAATTACAAGTAAGACATTGAAAAGTGACCACATTCACCTTTTGAAAATATTAATAATCAAGTGCGATGAAGGTAACAATCATAAAAACTTCATTATATATTGCTAGTACCCTACTATATAGTTACGGTGATCCCTGACTCTCTAACAATTCCAGGCAACCACTTCAAGGTAAAACTTTTACCGCCATTACTCCAAGAAGATTAAAAAGTTCAAAAAGTTTAAAAAGCACAAAATGCGTAATAACTTCTACACCGCTTATAAGATACGCTTGAAATTTTTCAGAATTATGAATAAAATTATAGAAAAAATCTGCGCTACTTTAAAAATCTGAAAATCCACACATTCCCTTATTTTAAAGCGATTTTTCGTTGTTGTCAGCTCTATTTTATTTACGAGAGTAAAAAAAGTTAACCATTTGCATGGAAAAATTAGGCTCTGCAAGTGACAATGGCGTCATATTTGAAGTCACGGTCATCAGGCTTTGAAGAGAAAGTGGCGATTTTAGTTTGTTTTAAACAGTTTTTCCACATAACATAGTTCATTTTTTTTATTAAAATGATCGCCTGCTTAAAACATTAATATAACAGAGGATGTGTACACTACACGAAATCTTTCAAATGCGAAAAGTTTCTGCGCGTTTCCAGAAGAGCATGAAATTCAATTAGGGCACATAATAAAATATGAATATGAAATTATTTATTTTAGGTGGACGAAGATGAAATATATAGAGTGCAGACCTATTCTATTATTTTAAAGGTTTTTTCTAGCTCCCGTTGTAATTGCCTCCACAACGGGCTTTGACTTCCAGTTACTTAAATAAAGAGATACTACACAATAGAGCACGCCGTTTATAATGCATAGCAGGTAGGTAAATCATAATAAGTATGAAAGTAAATAAATATGTGCGTGACATTCTTAACTATAAGCTTTACCTAACTTCGCAGACTGCTCAGAATGACATTTGCATCCTGGCGTTGATGACAGCTGGTAATGACATTTATTTCCTATCTGATTGATGGAAAGTAGTATCTTACAATGCACGTACTCGAAAAGTTACGCTATTATGTGTATTAAGCTTTTGTGCTAGCTCACTATTAAAAATAAAATATTGGTTTCATATAAATGAAAATATGTGGGAACAAGAGGTAGATCAGGTACCAAGCAGAAAATACATTTTAAAAGTACAAAATGGCTAATTAAAAGAGCTGCAATTTTTTTATGAACATATTTAATTTTAATAATTACAATAGAATCGCAAGAAAAAAAAAAACAGTATCATTTTTTTTGAGGTGCAAAAGATACGTCACTTACCCCGTTTTGTCCCATATTCAGGCGAAACGGGGTGGTGAGAACAGACAATTTTAATAGTAGAACTAATTCAAACGCAGAATAAAGGACATTACTCTATATTTATTTAGTTTTAAATAATTAGGAAAATGTTTACATTGCGTGTCATTTGTGGTTGGCAAAAAAAAAAATGTTCACATTGTCTAATTAGTTTTTAAATGCTTCTAGGGAAAATATGTATGAGGAATGTGAGATGTTCAGACCAATGTTACGGATAATTTCTCTGTTGAAAGTAATGAAATTTATCGTACCCGCATAACGGTAAGCAAAGTTTTAAAAGCTACAGATAAAGAAAAAAAAAAATATGGTTCCGAATGTCGACGATAAGTACCGTATATCTCGGCGTATAACATGCATCAGTAAATTTAGGATACGTCAACCAATTTATTTTACACTTTATTTTCTGCATTTTATGTTCGGTGTATAACACGCACGACAAAAAATGAAGTTATTGGAAGTTGAAAGCGCGTGTTATACGGTAATTATTTCGTCTCATTTTCAACACTACTGCAGTCCTTGAAAGGTGACCATGAAGAGGTTTTGTCTAGATAACAGAAATCTCATCTTTCGTACGATAAATACTGTATGTGTTTTATGGGAGAAACTATATTGCAAGCGTGAGAACACCAAGGCTAAGTTCCATAAATTTCTGCATGGAATAAGTTACTAAAACTACCAAAAGCTAATATGAAGTACCCGAAGTATTTAAATCTACGCGAAGTTTTCCTAGATCGTTAATAGAATTAAAAATAATCTTAAAAACAAATAAGAAATTGTAAACTCTTAAGTGTAAGTAAAAACATTTGTACTGTTTAAGGCAGTATTCCAAAATGCTTTCGATACACTTATATAACTTTACATATTCTTTTTTATCTAATACTTTTAGTACTAATGACAAAAGATATAAGGTAAATTTAAGAAACAATTTTTGTTTCAATGGGAATATTAACATGTAGCAGCTCTCCATTTGTATAAAATTATTCTACAGGGTTTTAACAGGCGAATACTCATCGACATCAAATCTAGGTTCCCAGAAAATAAGAAAAAAACAATCACAAAAACAGAGATAACTTAAAAATGTGCATACTGACATTTAGCCACAATATATTTCGCATAATAAAGGTGTAAACATAACACGAAAAGAAGTTACCAGGCTTGTGTTGTGCTAGAAAAATTACGTTTTGTACTAAACTAACAAATCAAAGTTGTTACTTTGGCGTAGTAAAAGAGACTTTCAATAAAGTGTATTGTTACGAATTTTCGGGGCAACCCGCTGTTCTAGGGTTTGAAATAGTTTAAAATTCGTATTCTATGCGTCAAATAGTTAAATTTTGCTTTCTTTGCATAAAAATCAGCCAAGTAGAAAGGGAGATACGGAGGTTTTGGTTTCACCTTTGGTTTGTGTGTAGTTTCTAAAAATCTATAGAAACATTGGTCCTAGGCCTTCGGTAATTTCACTTTTGGGGACTTATTTTTGGCACCATATTTGGCAATATTCCGCCAAAAAAATGCCAAGCTTGACAACAATTTGGTCATTTTGCTTCATTTTCCCATTGAGGCTGGTAAAGTTATTTTTTCTGCATTAACATGCATAATAGCCTAATATTTCTCTTCTACGACGTAATCACAATTCCTACTTTAGGTGGAATCTTTAGAAATACTCATCTGGAAGCTTCTTGTAGCTTCTGCATCACCTATAAATACTAGTTTGACAGAAGCCCAGTTCAGTGTGGATCGAGCTTCCGATGAGTTTTTTGCTCTTTGTGAACTGAGTGATAGAAGCGATATTTCCACGTGCGTTTTTGAAGCTTTGTTTTTAAGTTCTGTATGTAAATCTTTCATTGCTGAGTTTTAAGGGATTGCTAGTGTTATCCCTCGTATATTTCTACTGAATTTCGCTTGTGAAAGTGTTTTATTTTGTGTGAGAATTACAGCATTTGTGAAAGATTCGGTACTGAGTGGACTGTAATAAACGAGCTACTGGCCGTTAGTGCCTGTGGATTTTGTACAGCTGATTGTTCGACTAAGTTCTAGAAGCAATAAAGTTTGTGTTCCATCCTGACAAGTGGACTTTTTACTAGAACTTTCTACACCAACTGGACTTTAGAAAGACGAACGCAGGAAACAAGCAGAGTGTTCTGCAAAGTGAGTTGAGAACAACTAGTTTGGACAGAAAGACTAACATATTTTTTTTACTACTTTTTACGCTTCAATACTTTAAAAAATGTTAAAAATCAGCTTTTCTTAAATTTAGTTTATATTAAAAAAAAAGAAAACCTCTATTCAAAAATGCGTGAGCCTTAAATTTTCTTTACAACTCGATAGCATAAACAGTGATTCCTGCACATTAAATGAATATTGCAATGTAATCCTGAACAACTATTTTTCATATCAATAATGTGAAAGCGATGCATTTTCCCCCAGGTCTGAAAAGGAAATGATACCGCATTCTCTACTCAACGTTTGGGCTCTATTAATATCTCCCGATTTTTCCTTCAAAGATAAATGATACCTCTTCGGGTATAATAAGCCTATACTTAGCTGTATACTTGCTGAAAATGGTGAAATATACTTCTGAGTTTTTGAAAGAGCTTTATTTTTTGTAAGTATTCGTGAAATCCGAAAAGGCATTTTTTGAAAAATTCGTTAAGCCATCGGGAATATCTTTATCCAAATAGAGAATAAAATATTTTATACCAGTAAGAGTCTATGAACACTGTTAAAAATGCCTCACTTGAACTTTTGCTTCAACGTAACAAGTAATAAAAGAAAAGTAAGTGAACGCATTATAATACTTTTCATAACAAGTACTATACTGTAAACTATTTGAAAGAGAAATAAATGAGATGCATTTCATTTTCAATTAAATTCCCTTTCAGTAATTGTCAGTCAGTACACTTATATAAAATATTTAGCATTAATATCGTAACGGAATATGGCACGAAGGTACGTCTTTGTCAGTTATGTAATACAAATCATTAAATACACAGGGTGATTACGCATTTTGTAATGCTACCAGAACTCGCTGAACTCCGTTCTTCCTAGCATACGAAAAAGGTACCCTCAGGGATCTTGTATGCACATACTTTACTGGCTGAGCTACCCGCTCTTCGCACGGAATGGACATTGTTAAACCAACAAATGCAGATGGAAGATAAATAAATAAATATCAAACATAGTTTGGTCATACACTGAAGAGAAATTGAATTATAGGGATACTTGTCTAGTATCACGTAGCACCCCTTTGATCTTGATGACGGCTACGTTTCGTCTTGGCATGGACTCTACAAGACACCGGAGGCGATGGGAAGCCATACATTTCCGTGGTTCCTGAACAATCTCCCACAATTCACCAAATTAGATAGAAGGTGGACTTAGCCTCAAACATCTATCTCAGTCGCATCTCGAATGTGATCCATGGGATTGATATCAAGTGACATTGATGGCTAGGAAAGCACTAGCAGATCTCTAGAATGTTCATTCACCATCTCGATATTGGCAGCGATGGTACGGTGCTTTGCCTTGTTAAAAGAAAATCTTTGTCTTGGGGTCATTTCGTTGATTCGCTGCCGAAAGCGAATCAACGAAAGCTGATGGTCATCGAGGATATCCTGGTAATGTTCATCTGTGAGAAATGATGTCTCACGTACCAGGGGTCCCGTTTCGGTGTAGGTGAACGCTTTCCAGAAAATAATTCCACCTCCGCCCGCTGGAAACGCCCCTTTCTGGCAGGAAGGATCCATCACTACGTGCGGTCTACGCCTTACACGTACTCTGCCACCGGCATGTACCAAGGTAAATCTCTACTCATCATCACTCCAGGGAAAATTATTCAACGTCTCGACGGTCCATTGGCGATTTCCCGAACCCACGCTGATCGTTGCGGCCTGTTTTGTTCAATGAACATAGGGGCTCTTGTCGGAAGACAACTCCTGTACCCCATTTAGAGGAAATGGCTGTGCAGGATGTGACAGCTTACACATCGCTGTGCACCAGCGTTAAATTGATCGGTTGCACTGTGGCCCGTCTACGCGCTGTTACAGTTCGTTCTAACCACGGACGCCATGGGCCATCCACTTGCTGCTGTCCGCGGCATTTCACCCTGGTAAGAATGGTTTTACCGGATTCGACATACTCACGGTACACTCTTGATATTGTGGCGCGTAAAAATCAGAGTCTCCGAAACAATATTGCGGAAATGGATACAACCCTTTCTTAGGGCCCAAGGATTTGACCATAATAAAATGCGCTTAGATCCGTTCTCTTGACCACTATGCTTTTGAATATTAGTAACACAGTGAGCAGCATTCCTTATCTCTTCAAATTACTGCTTACGTCGTTTGCAAGTCACTTTCAGGCTGGAGCGCGACTCAAAATTTGCAGAAAGCCAGCTATCTCTAATTCAATTGCTCTTCAAAGTATATTTATCTGCTCGTCTCAGCAAAATTTTAGTCTCGTGAATGATTTACATTTTCCTATCTGGATCCATGTTTCAGTTTTAAATATTTTGACAGCAGTGCATTTTTTTTCTTTTTTGTCAAAACGTCAGCATTTAACCTACAGTTCAGTCAAATAATGCATCGTACCTTGCAAAAGGTGGGGTAGAATATTTTGTTTTTTTGATTTGTACATATTAATGCCAATATGAAAAAAAAACAAATTATCCAACATGGCGAACCTTGGGACAACTCTTGGCGTTCGAAAAATCACGAAAATTTAGTAGATTTTCAAGATTTTTCGAACTACCTCAGAAATGGTTGAATGTAGCAATAAGTTTCTTATGTAAAGTTTAAAGAATATTAAATTTCCTACAACTTTAATGATAGCAACTTTTTTGTAGCATGAATAGCAAGAGCGTTACAGCTTCTTGAAAGTTGTATTTTTCTCAACTACAACGAACATCAGGGATGTTGCGTGAAAACGCAATGAAGAACTGAGAAAAAGAAGAGGCACAAGGCACGAGCGTCTCTAGTTTGGCGTTTTTCACTACATATTTGAAGACTTTTTAAAGCTTTTTTCCTTCAAAATCTTTATTTCATCTTCAATCAAACTGATTTTCCAAATAAAACAGTTTGTTTAACCTTACTCATCTTTAGAAACAAAATCATAATACATTCCACATCGACTGAAGTAGTAGGTATATTCTCTCGAACTGAAATGACCAAATATGGACAGTTTTTGATTCGATTAAACTTATTTGGATATAGGGAGGGGGGAGAAACGGGGAAATCTTTGTGCGAAAGGGGAAGCGTATATTTCCCAAAGCCAGATAGCTGGCGACGTACGTGCCTTGTGCCACTTCTTTTTCTCTGCTTCGATGCGTTTTCACGCAACATCCCTGATTTGTTCGATCAAGTTGAGACAAATATAACTTTCAAGAAGCTGTAACGCGCTTGCTATTTATGCTACAAAATTGTAATAATGAAAGGTGTAGAAAATTTCATTCTCTTTAAACTTAACGAAGATATTTATTGCTAAATTCAACTATTTCTGAGATATTTCGAAAAAACCTCAAAAATTACTAAATTTTTGTGGTTTTTCGAACGCCAAAAGTTCTCCCGGGGTCGGCCATGTTGGATAATTTGGGTTTTTTTTTCATATTAGCACTAATATGTAGAAATTAAAAAAATAAAATCTTCTACCCACCTTTTGCACGGCAAGCACTTATTTCCATACCTATTGAGTGGACCATTACCATTTCACTTTTAAACGCATGATGTAAAAATGAAATCAACGAGTAGTATCTTTTATTTCTACTTTAACATTACCATTAAGTTACCGAAACAATATCGTCCAATTTTGTCACTTATGTAGTTGAATGCACAGTCACAAATGAAACTGGAATAATTTCTAAAATTTTTATAACTAGGATTAACAAGTAATTAAAAAAAAGGTTTTTTTGAAGCCAATTCCTACTTAGGTCAACAAAGAAAAATTTTATTTTAGTTACTTTTTATTTAAAAAACTGTATTAACATCAAGTGTCATCCACTGCAAGTTTTAAAAAAGTTATTTGAACTTGAGTGGATGAATAAAAATTATTTTATTAAGGGGACAAGGGACGTCCAATACTCAAAATTTTCAATTTTGAATTTTTACTTGTAATCATATGTAAATTTTGTTTAACACTAAATCATAGTTATATAGCATAATAGTCTGCATCTATATTGGAACAAAAAAAAAATTATTTTTAAATGAAAAATTGATATTTTTTGGAAAAAAATACGCCTTCTATTTTTTTTATTTAAAATAACCGGCCTAGACCTCGGCGGTGGCGGCGCAGACCTCTACGCCGGACAGAGCCTAAAAACGACTAAACGACTTCAACATGACGTAAAAGTGACGTCAATCTCACTAAAAATTATATGTATATATACATATATATATATTGATCAGCGAATAAGCCCTGATTTCAAAATTAAATATGTCTACAACAAAGATCGATAGAATTATGCGGTAAACTGTACGTTTATTAGCAAAACTTTAAAAATGGTGCACAAAAGTTTAGAAAATTTAGTTACGAAAATCGTCAACAGATGGCCTTCTAATCGCAATGACCTATCAATAGCCTTTAAAATGCGCTTCGAAGTCAGCGAGCAGTACGACTGTAGGATTGTGGAAAGAGGCTAGCGTAGAAAGTGAAATAATGTATTCCATTGAAGAACGTGTGTTTTTGGTACTGAAGTTTCACCGATTACAACACAGTCCTACGGCAACACGTCGCAGTTTTCAAAACCGTGACGTGATGTATACAGTAAATTCCCTCTTAACCGGCTTAATTGGGACCGGGGGGTGCGCTGGTTAAGCGAAAATCCGGTTAAAGAGGAGAATGAAAAAAGGTGTATAATTAATTCATGGAACTGCTTATAATAAATGCTTTAATTTATTACGAAACTTTTATAGGCCATTAGGAGGAAAGTTTTAAAAACATGAGTAGTTTTTTTTTTTCTGCTGAAGACTGAAAATTAGACAACTTATTGCACAGTTTCGTAATTTTCTTTTTAAAGCATCACATCGATTGAGGAAAGCTGATGCTTGTTGTTCTATATAGCATAAAGCCTTTTTCAGTGCTTTTGCCCAATCTTTATGTGATCTGACGGCGGTCGGTCCCTACAAGCAACAATTCCCAGTTTCTGCTCGGCCAACCACCGGTATTCATCGCAACTCATCGCTCACCGAAATTCGGTACTCGGCCCAGACACGGAATTCCATCTAAAAACGATTATTGTTATGTGTGCGGCAGACACTGATCGGTCCGGTACCCATAAAACGATGCTCGGAACGATATCCGGCCTGACTTATCGGGCCATATGCCTAAATTTGATCGAAATACGCTGAACTGAAAAGAAATTTCGGCCCGCATAACGGCCGAGCGGCATTCAGCCGATGAAAATTGGCGCATGCGCTCTGTTCATGCAACAGTCGAGCGATGGCAACATCCGAGTATCTACCGGCAGGCGCCATGTTTGTTTTCATAAGAATAGGAGACGAAAAAAACTCAAGAAGTTTTTTGGTGGTGATTAGTCTATATTGGTACGTGTAACTATCATTTGTAACAAATTTTTGACATTTTTAATATAGTATTAGTCTAATATAAGTAAAGTATAAGTTCAAATCTCTGTAAATATTTTTTTCTCTCTTGTTACTGTTGCATAACACTAATGGAATAACACTATTTTTTATTAGTATCTATTTCCTATCTTTACACGGCGTACAGTGTGTAATTACACTAGTTCATACAGTTAATCGCTTTTTAGTTTAAAATATACGGGTAAATTCTTCATTGAATCTAATAAAAAATCATACTTCCGACCAAAACAAGCTTATTTGGTACTTATGTATTTTACAGTCAGTCAGCCAAAAAGAGCGATTTCGTGTGCGTGTGGAATACGTCAGATTCATTGTTACAATGTAGTGCAATTGCAATCCTTTGGCGAAAAAACTTGTTGGCGTGAATTATCGGCGGTAAAATAAGTACCGATTATTTGCATCCGTTGACCATAAAAAAAAAGGGGGGAAAATCCAAATGATGCGATTACTCGCCAAGATAGTTTCCAAAGGCATAAAGCGCAGATTCTTAGGGTTATGGAAATGAGAAGCTGTACAGCATTGATTTGATATTCAAACGACTGTTTTGTTTCGCTTTATAAACTTCGAAACCCGCGTTGATGAATTTAGATTAGCTTAGAAATAGTATGCGTAAATACAGTTGTTTTTTTTTCTTTTTTAAAGCAGACCACTGCTCTTTTTTTTTTTTTTTTTTTTTTTTTTTTAAGCAGAACACTGGTTAATGATGATTTCAGAACCTGTGGATACTATAAACCAGACTGATACAGTGTGTCCCAAAAAGGTGGTAACGGGCTTTAATTCTTTATCTATTAGAGATAAGTGGACAGCGTAAATTGAGAAAAGTGTTCAAAATGAGGTCGGAAGTAAGACTCCGTTAAAAAAATTCCTCTCGTTAATTTTCAAAAAGGTACACTTTCTACATTTTTATATGACCCTCGCACAAAAGCATTCCCATTCATTAATGAGGTGATGTACAAAATTTGGGAATTATATTTTTAAAAATTACATTTTAAGATAACCCCTCATCCTAGGATGATCGCCCACCCTTAGCGTTGCCATCACAACACAAACAAACAAACTGACTTGAAATAAGACTTCAGAGGGTTCAAAAGTTGAAAAAAGAAGGGATATGTAAAAATCCGTCTTTGGGGTCATTTTCTGCATCCCGCAGTCTGAATCATGGTAAATTCTGCAAACGCAGAACATGAAAATTGTTATTGTTGTTTCGAAACCCTCTGGCCAACTGCAGAGCGGGATCAGATCCTTTATATAAAACGAAAATGGCCTTAATTGGGCTGCTTCCTTTTTGCTGATCCCCAGTGAGGGGAATACCGACTTATCCCGGGTCTCCCTCCTAAATTTTGAACCAATTTCAGATGAGAGCTGGGTGATCTAAGAGCTGGATTGGTACCCGAAAGAGATGTGGATTGAACATGGAAAACATTGAAGTCATAAAACATTTTTCATGCATTAGTTCCCTACAGCGTACACGGTTTACATCAGCCTCAGTCGAGAAAGGAGTTTACCCTTCTAGGCACTGGCCAAGCAGGTGCTGCTTCCCTTTCGGTGTTCCAATGGGAACCGAGTTTAATAAACTGTTATACTGCCGGACACCGGAAAAAAGTTCTTTCACCTAATGGTTTGCTGTCTTTGCGAGTGCGTTTGGAAAATCTTTTGAGATACCAATGTGTTGGGGAAACAAGTAGGGGTCTATTCAGAAAAAAGGTTTTCTAGGGAGTTGAAGTAATAAAAAGGTTCGAAATCTCTGATATAGAAATTATGTAAAAGAACATATGAAGCAGACTTACTCTGCATTTCCTATTCTTTGTGTAAATTAAGTTCTAAAAATTTTCTTTTTTTCTCCTAGAAGCTGCTCATAAAATAAGATGTTTCAAGATGCTGCTGCAAAACTCAAAGAAAATATTTGTTTTGTAAATTATGTGTATGATATATTTTGTGTAGAATAATTTCAATAAAATTTTTTGGAATTTATTTTAAAAATTATTATAGCGATCTTATGTCTTACTAGCTGAAGTACCCGTCCTTGACGGTTTAGTACTGAATGCAAATTTCCAAAAAGCAAGAACTTTCGTCAGCAATGCAGGAGTACACAGAATGGATGTAGTATGTTGCCAAAGTAAAGAAAGCGAAGTTATAATTTTTATGTATTGTTAAAATATTACAGGTTAGAGAGTAACTAAGTAATATAATTCATTTGATTTAGTCGTAAATATGTGATGCGCGAACAAATATTTACGCATATTGAAATAATTTTCGCGAAATCTCAAAATTTAATCAATATTTTTGAAAAATTCGAAGCCTAGAATTTAAGTTAAGTGACAACCTATCATGTCACCAAATTTCGTTTCATTTCCTGCAGTCTTTATTTCGCGATGCTGGAACAAAATTTCAGCATTTTAAAACGATTTTCACAAAATCTCAAAATGTAATCAAAATATTTTAAAAATTCAACGCCTATAAATTAGATTAGCAACTACCTATCCATTCACAAAATTTCGTATCATTCGTATTAGTCGTTATTATGTAATGTTTGAAGAAATATAAACGTATTTTGAGAGAATTTTCAGAAATTCTCAAAATCTAATAAAAATGTTTAAAAAATTGGACACCTATAGTTTATGTTGAGCAACCATCTATCATGTGACCAAATTTCATATCATTCGCTTTAGTCGTTATTACGTAATGCGTGAACAAAGATTCACTCAGTTTTAAACGATTTTCGCGAAATCTCGAATTTTTTTTAAATTAGATGCTTATAGTTTAAGGTGAGTGACTACCTATCATTTCACCAAATATCATTTTTTTCACCTTTGCAGTTATTACTTGATGTGCGAACACAAACTTACGCAGTTTGAAACGATTTTCGCAAAATCCCAAAATCTAATCAAGATTTTTTAAAAATTCGACGCCCTTTTTTTAAGTTGAGTGACCACCTATCATGACACCCAATTTCATATCATTCGTTTCAGTCGTTTTTACGTGATGCTTGAACACAAATTTACGCAGTTTGAAAGGATTTTCGCAAAATCTCAAAATCTAATCAAGATTTTTTAAAAATTCGACCCCTATGTTTTAAGTTGAGTGACCACCTATCATGGCACCCAATTTCATATCATTCGCTTCAGTCGTTTTTACGTGATGCTTAAACAAAAAAAGCGTCACGGACAGAATGACAGAACGACAGACAGACGAACTTTTTTTTGAGGGTCGCATCGGATTCCTGTGTGCTTGAAACGGATAGAAATCGAAAAATTTTTGAATTCCAAGAAATGTACAGACAAAAGTCTAATTTTATTTATATAGATATGTACTTATTTTTAGTGCCAAAATTTGTAATATTGCCCCTAAATTTGCCAAGCTTAGGGACAGTTGGCAATATTTTGTGCATGAGCTAAACAGAGATAGTTCAGGGATTTTTAATGTGAAAAGCATGTCCATAGACTTTAATGCACCGAAAGTCTTTCATATAAATCTGTAAATAAACTATTCTGTCAATTGGAATCAAAAAGGGAAATGCATAACTATGTTTTAAAGCAGTCCTAAATTTGAAATTTCTTCGGTATTCCTCTTTGAGTTAATCGAATTACACAAGAACATACGTACATAAATACATGCATACGTTCAGACGTCCCTCAAATTTAATCAAACGAGATCGGAAATGCAGCATGCGTACGTACAGACATTAACAAAATACTAGTTAAAGCGATTTCTGGGATTTAGGCCAATTATCTTCACGGGGGATCTAGGCTTGTGGATGGGTTGCCCTTCGTGGGGGTCTTTCTAAGGTGTCCTATCCCGTATTTACGCTAAATTTCGGTGGAAACCACGGAAAACTCCGAACGATTAGGTCGGCGGACGCGACCTGGTTTTGAACCAGACACCTTCCGTCTTCCAGTTCAGAGCGCTATACGCTCGCACTAGTTAAAACAAATCGAACATGTAACATACGTATAGAATTCATACGTAGATGGAGTATACTACTATAGTACGTTAACGTATAGTATAGTTACGTATCTAGTACGACTATATACGTAAATAGATTGAGTATACGACGTACCTGCATGCATGCATATGCGTCGCGTAGTAAAAGTGTATTTCTTCTATACTGTATTGCTTCTGCACTGCATTATCATATAAGAAAAATGCGATTACAAATACATTTCAAAGATAAAAGAAATCTGTAAAACACTTGTAAATGTTATCATTCGAATTGCATCGTAGGGACGGAAAGGGTTAAATGCATGCCAACATCAAATAAGAACTTATCGAAAAGTGATACTCACCCTGGTGTTTGGCCAACCTTACGCATAAAGTGAACGGGCCAATTCCCTAAATCCGTGTCGAACCCGATGAAAACTCATCGGTTAGACTACTTCGGACGTTTCCACGTCCGAGGGGACATGAACTGCGTGTATCCGAGCAGTTTCAAAGTGAACGGCCCGATTCCTTCTCATCGGATCAAGGCTACGTGGCCGGTGAAGGCCCGAGCAAAATTGCTAGTAGGGGTGTAATTTACTGTTGGAAATCTTTAATTTTATTAATTTTTAAAAACTTTTTTTAAGTTAAATACGGCCGATTAAAGCGAAGACCCGGTTAGACGGTGGCCAGTTAAGAGGGTGTCTACTGTATTTATATTAAGTCAAAATCCTTGATAAATAAGCCTTGTATGCTATTCCCAGGAAATGGTGAATATAAAAAATTTCACGAGATTTTTTACCTTCACCAGCTTGGTAATGCATCTCGGTTGGTTGGTATTTTCAATATATGAAAGTAAGTATATTGGTGACTTTGATTTTATCTAATTACCGATTTATATTATTTCACATTTATTTAGCTTTAGAGAATATGTTTAACACGAATGAGAGCATAATAATATTTCATAGTATAAGAATGTTCTAAATTTCAAGACATTGATAAGATTATTCTTTAAAGAAATAGGTCTAGCAATTATAGAAAATTGTTCTTTTATTTTCACAAAAACAGGAAGTAACAATATCAGAGTTCAAAAGCGATTTTAAAAATTACTTCTGTCTTTCTAAAGTTGGGTCTTTCATAGATTTTTAATCAGTGTGTGCTTTAGGGTTTTATGCTTAAATTCCTCTTCGATTCTATATAAGCATTTTTACATGTTTAGTGTTTATTTTAAGGTTATATATATATCCATGAAAAAAAAAATCCCATTCAATTTTTTAAATGTTTACATTATTGATGCAGTGAATATTTATGGGAATATTTTCGTTTTTGCAACCTTTCAATTTTTTTTGTTTATTCCTGTAGACAGCACAGGAAAAAATATTCAAGTTAAAGTGCTCGCATAAAGCGGTTTGAATTTCATGAATCCTTATAAATGATACCAGGAAATGGAGAAGTAAATATTTGCATGCTTCGCAATTTCTGTCAAAGATTTCAGGGAACCGAAGCATGTTGACGAATTGCTTCGCTTATATTTTCAATAAAATGTGTCCTTTCCACGTATTGAAGCAGCCAAAAAACATTCAGGTTTTCTCTTCTGTTGAAATTACTGCGGAATATATTGCGTAGCACTACGGATTATTTAATTACGGAGGCTTACTTATCGTTTAGTTAGTTGTACGTTTTAATTAACGGTACATTATGTTTTAACTTATATTATTGTGACAAATCTACTAATGTTACTTATTACTTATACTATTACGGTCTACTTTCGTTTCCCCTCTGAAATGCTCAATTTAAACATTTATATCCTTCATGGTTCAAAGGAAGAAAACATTTATTTTTGTCTCGTGGAAAACATCAAACTGTGTAATCTCGAAGAGCTATTTTGAATCGCACAAATTGCAAAAATTGAGTAAATTTTGCAGCAGAATTTATGAATTTTTAGCAAATTTTTAATTTTTGTCTTGCGAATTTGATTGACTTAAAGGAAACCCCATTAGTATCAACCCAGTTCAGTTAGTTCACTTTGTTAATTTTGTAACGTAGTAATATTGAAACTTGCAACGAAGTCGATATTATCGCCTTCTTTACATTGAACTGTTATGGAGGAACGTAATCCAACGTTAAAATGTTCATAAGTTCAACGCTAATAGCTGATGGATAAAACAAAATCTCTAGAGGTAAACAGTGCAATGGAGAATGATACAAAAAATATTTCATGTGTTCCAAATCAAAAAACTGATTCAAATTAACTTAAAATTTAGCGTTAGAAATTCAACCAATTCTAATAGTACAAGAGCTAGCAACGTCACGAAAAAGTTTATTTTAGGTCAGCTGGTTTTTGGATTATTTCGTTCCTTATCAAAGTTAGGTAGGGATGCGGTATGTCTGGCACCTGGTAGCGGTTGCGTTTAGCTCTGCGCATAATGTCTGTAAAGGAAAAAAAATAAATTTTAAAGTCATTTTAAGACATTTGATTCTTCTTTTATAATTTTCTATGTCATTTTAGCAGTATGAATGTTTAATTGCCAGGCAGTTCGGTTGTTGATAACATTGTGCCAGACATACTTTTAGTAATTATAAAAATGTTAATTATCAAATCATTTTAATATGTCTGTCATTTTAATGTGATATAGTTCTGTAATCAAAGAATACGATATTAATTTAGCAGAAGGAAATGCCGTTGCATTTTTAAGAAACAGACCAATTTAAGCCCCCGAGGAGAATGGGCGAGTCATAAGTGTGGCAGCTTATAGCTGCAACAGAGAGCGTCACGAGAGAGATAAACAGTCACTGCTGCTATGACCACATGAGTGTTTTGTTTGTTGTAGCGTGCTATATTAGTACATATTATAAAATATCCGCTTCTAACCGTACGAAGAACGGGTATACAGATAGTGAGAAAATAAAATTCAGGTTCCACTCCTCATCCTAAAAATAGTGTTTTTAAAAATAAGCTATTTGTAAGATGTTTGCTTAGATAAAAATCTCCACCGTTGAAGATCGGTTCGAAAATGTGAACGAACACGGAAAAAATTACTGTAAAAAAATAATAATCACCAAATACACCTGCTTTCTGATTTTTGGTAATTTTCATCTCAAGAAATATTTTTTTAATAGCGTAATGCACTAAGGTATTTTCATTTTAACTTCACGGATTTAAAAATAAATTAGAAATAAAATTATTGTTGCAGGCTGTGACGGAAAAAATCCACAGACAATTCTCCCCGGGACTTAAATTGGTTTGTTTCTTAAAAATGCAACGGAATATCCGTCTGGCAAATTAATATGGTATTCTTTGATTACAGAACTATATCATATTAAAATGACAGACATACTAAAATGGTTTGAAAATTATCATTTTTTTAACTACTAAAAGTATGTCTGGCGCAATGTTAGCAACAACAGAACTGTCTGGCAACTATACATTTATAATGCTAAAATGAGATAGAAAATTATAAGAAAAGAATCAAATATCTTAATATGACTTCAAAAATTCGATTTTTTCCTTCACAGACCAGATGAGCAGAACTAAACGCAACCGCTCCCAGGTACCAGAAAAACCGCATCCTTACCTAACTTGAATAAGAAACGAAATATCCAAAAACCAGCCGACATAAAATTCTTTCTCGAAAACGTTGCTAGCTCTTATACTATTAAAGTCAGCCAGGTGTTTCGGTATTAATTATACGACCTTTCGTCGGAGCTGGAGTAGCTTTAGAATACCATGTTGATGCTTCATAGAGGATATAGGTCAAATCCAATTAAGGCCATGACTTAGCATTTCCTCGTGGATGTTTTATATTAAGATATTTTCAAGAAAAAAAAACAAATTCATAAAACGCAAATAAATTTCATGATTTTTTTTTATTATAGTAATTTATATAGCTCATTTTGAAATTACTGCAATGAGGTTATATAAACACAATGTATTCAAGATATTATGACAAACGGTTATCCTTTTGTTACATCATGCCCACTCTTGTGGACAAAAGTGTAATGTTTTTACTCTTCTGAAAATGCTTTATCAGATTTAAATCCCGTAATTATTAATTGCACAGTTTCAGGTTTCAACTGTTGATCGTGAGTGTTACAATTCATCAGAAGGCTAATTCAAGCAAGTCACGGACAGGTGCCAATTCTGCCGCAGAAAACTTACCTAAATAATGACCAGAGTACAAACCCGAGAAAAGTTTACTCATTAAGGCAAGCTAGAGCCTCAAGACGAAAAATGGAGATATGCTACAGGAAATCCACATATGTTTCGCATTGATGGAAAATATCACTGATTTTATAGTTTTGTTCAGTGAAATGATTAAACAAAATTTATGTTGTGCTGCGTTATGGCAAAGTTACTCAAGGTCTATCTGCCAAATATTGGAGTTGACTTAGTTGAAGAACTTTCTAAGGAGTTCTAACGAGTATTTACGTTACATCAGGAGAAAACCAACCAAAATTCCTGACCGTTAGATCGACAACCACGTGTTAGGCTCGAATGCTGGACCGACCATCACACTTATCCGTTTACCATGCTCAATGTCTTATCCACTCGGCCATGGTGGGGCCCGGCGGTATCTAAACTTTTCTTCTTTAATCTAACACATAGATATACTTACAAATGCTGCCATCTACATCAAATTTTAGAAGCAACACTTGTCCGATACTGAAAGCTATCGAACACTACCTAATCCCACCCTAAGTACAGATAGATGGCAATCAGTTGTTAGTTGTTATTCAAAAACTGCAGTGAACTAATAATAGTTGATTGTCTAGCTAACTGGACTCAACGTAGTTTTTAGTTTTCTGTTCAACAAAAACTAATTTAGTTGAGCGGAGTTACTTGAACCTTCAACTAACAATTATTAGTTTATTTGTCATTTACCTGTCAACTAACTAAATTAGTTCTAACTTTAGTTGTTAGTTGCATGTTAGTTTTTGCTCAAGTGTGATCCCAACTAATCAGCATGAGGTACTAACTGCTGCGACAGACTCATTACATTAATTTTCGGTATACCTTGCACGTGTTTTAATTATTGCTTTACTGTCGGGCAATTAATGAAACAAAAGGCCAAGACTTACTATGTTTCTCTACATTTATAGTTTTTACTCAGTTTTTCTAAATTTACTTTGAAAGAGTTATATATTTTTTAATAACAACAACAAACAAGCAGTGATTAATTTTATGCAGCTTAATGAGGAAAGAATTAGAGAGAAAACAATCTAAAAATGGTAATGCACGAAACAAAGAATGAACATAATGATAATTTCCTTCGAAGTATTGTCAGAAATATTTTATATCAATGTATCATTTTCTATTATTATATATATATTTAATATTCGATATTCTTTGTTATTCATCAGTATTTCTTAATAACGTTTTTGGATATATTTTGTGAGAGTAGTTTTAAAGATTTTCAATAATTAAGTGAATATATTATTAGGGCACAGGAAAGTAATTTCCCTTTTTTACATAAAATTCAAACAAATAAATTTTCATGAAGTATTGAATGACAGACAAGCAATGCTTAAATATAGTTCACATATTTGTAAAAATTTAAAAAGAGAATTTTACAGATTTTTGTTTGTTTAATTGTTTTCAAGAGAAAAAAGCCACCCTCCCACTTTTTTCACGTCCACCTTTCTTGGAGAATTATATTGAAATGTTCTGAAATAGATTATAAATGTTTGTAAATGTTATATTTTACATCAAGAGTTATAGATATCTCTTTTTTCTTTGCGGTAACGCTTTCCAATCTAACACCTACGCCAAAAAACTTACACATGTGATAAATTTTGTATTATTAACTTCAGTAGTTTTGGCTAGGCAAAATATTGAGACACTCAAAAAGAACATTATTTCCTGGTACACCTACTGCCATGAAAAATATAGTAACAATAGTAATATTTTTATCTGAAAATAAATTTCTGAAGCTTGAAGACTGTCATTTTATTATTTCAACAGAAATTTTAAGAATTATTTTTGAGATTTTTAATCTTCATCTTATGGAAGTACAGAAATTAATAAAATTAAGCTTTCTTTCTGTCGAAAGAAATAAAAGTTTCAGATCTTTCCTCTGAGATTAAATACATTAAAAATACCAAACTAGGAAATATAATAATTTGTAAGAAATGTAGCAAATAGAGAAAGTATTACTCTGTAGGGGAAATGGAATTTTAAAACAAAGAGCTCATTGTGTATTCTGGTCGCTTTTCGCTGATAGATTAAAAATTACGTTTTTTTTTCAGATTAAAAGCAGTATTTAAGTCATAAGATTAAAAGATTGCTTAAAAAAGGGAAATTTTAATCAAATGGAAGAGTGTTATTTATTATCAGTTTATTCAACACCTTAGTGTTTTATTAATAACATATTATTTATGAATGTAAAGTAAAGCTAAGGGTTGGATAAAAATGAAATCTGTATTCCCCTGAAAATCGTCTTTCAAGCAAAAATAGACTAATTCTTGAAGCATGCTGATCCTTAAATTTTTAACTATCAATAGTTTCATGTTTAAAAGATGAAATGTCCACAATTCGCATTCCTCAGATATTATTTTTGTGAAATGTCATTCAATCTTTTTATTTATTTATTGTTGATATTGTTGTTGTTCTCGTGTCCATGGATAGACGATTGAACTATCCATGGAAAGAGGTGCCATTGCCCTCGAGAGGGTTGGACTTCTGTCTGTTGGTCCCTAATTTTGAACCATTTCCAGATGAGGGACCAACCACCTGAAATCGGCACCCCCAGAGTTATCGTTTGAACACGAAGGACATTGGGGCCACGACAGATTTTACGTGCACCAGCTCCCATTAGCTTACACGGTCCCACAGCAGACCAGCAGAGAGAGAAGTTCACCCTCACAAGCACTGGACAAGCCGTATACTGCTTCAGTTTCCGTGTTCTTACGGGAACGGAGTTTATATATATATATATTTTAAATAGAGCTTAAACGTTAATAACAGGAAAACTCATTTAAAGTTATTTTTCACTGTAATGCATGTTTAATACAGAATTGGTTCTGCTGAAATCTTCAAACTTTAGTTACGTTTTTCACGGATAGAAAATTCTGGTCCTTAGAAAATTTTGCTATATATTTTTAAATTAATATATCTTAAAAATGGACAAATCTGTACAATTTTTAAAAAAAATACATAAAGTAAAACGTTGAATAAAAGCATTTAAAACTGAAGAGAAAGTAATATCTGATTCGAATAGCACATATTAATTCTTATAAATCTGGGTTAAAGTTGAAGATAATTGACAAAACTACATTTTATAGTTTTCTTTCTAATGGCCGGGTCAGCGGCGATTTGTAGGCTTGACCGCTACAAGAACAGTCATTTCATAGTGGGGGCGCCGAGTAGCTAGACCAACGGTGCGCCCTAAGAGTAGCTCCTAATTTTGAACCATTTCCAGGTGAGAGACCGAATACTTGGATTGTTATCCCCAGAGGTATCTTTTGAACATGAAGGACATAAGAGCTATGGGAGACTTTACGTGCTCCAGCTCCTTTTAGCGTACACGGTCCACAGCAGACTCAGTCGAGAGAGGAGTTCACCCTCCCAAGCACTGGCCAAGCCGGTACTGCTTTGCCTTCCGTGTTTTAATAGGAAACGAGTTTAAACGACCGATCTGCTGCCGGACAACTCCATTTTAGTAAGTATTAAATTTTGTCAAATATTTTTTAAATACAAAGATGAATCCAAAGTAAAGGCACCTACTACTTTCGTTCGTATTCCGACAAAATATATTTTATTTATTTTTTAATCAACAATTGTATGCATTCAACTTTTTCATCAATGTGCAACTGTATAATGTTAAGAAAAAGTAATCGCATACACTTGAGAACAAAGTCAATAAAGGAAACCCCAAATACTTTAAAACTAAAAATATTTCCGTATTTAATAGCGTGAGAGTATAACATTTATATGCTTAATGTAAATCACTTGTGTCAGCATGACATTCTGTAGCTGAATAAAACAAAAGCCAAGTGTAGTAGCATTTATGATAAAGAATATGCAAAAACATTTTTCAACTGGATTCTCGTTTTATATGTTAATAACACAGCAATACAGTATTCAGGCTCCGCTATTCTGAAAACATTACATTTATTTGCTGAACGGATTCTGAAAAGAAATTTATCGAAATGAAATAAAAAAAGTCGAGAATTTAAATTGAATTATTTTCAGAATGGAAAGTTTACATGCATATACACGCTTTTCTTTTTATTAAGTCTAAACGGACTGAGGAAGATATATGCAAAATGAATTTCCTTTTTCTTTTCTGTTTTTCACTTGTGTTAGACACTTACTATGGATATAAACTTATTTACATTTGCGCTTCATGAAAAATGCTTTATCGTTATATTTTAACTAGATTGTATAACATGGTAGTAAATTGGTAGTAAAAACTGGAAAAAGCGGTACAAGTACGATTTAAAATGACAATTGGGGCCTTTCTTTTTAAGATATTGTAGTGTACTTGCATATTTAGATGTGTGGCCTTATGAAAAATTATTTTGTTATTTTTCATTTATTTAATATAAATGGAGATTTGGGAGATGTGTGTTTATATGAAAACATATACAGTTTTCATATATATACATTCTTGCCTATTGATATGCTTGGACTGATTTGGTATAATAAATATATGTATTTTTCACATGCTTTTAATATGTTTGAAGGGGATTATTTTATTTTAAAAAACAAATAATTTAGCTGTATTGTATAACACCGCTATCAATTGGTAAGAAAAACTATAAGCGGTATACATAGTATTTAAAATGACAACTTGGGAATTTTCTTTTTTAGAAAGTAAAAAAGACTATTTTGTCTATATTCTTTATGTTTCTGTACTTAAAAGTTTTTAAGACATTTGAAAGGAATTGTTCTATTGGAGATGCAGATAATTTTGACAGTTTTACCTTTCGTCAAATGTGAATATTTATCCATATTAACATATAATTGAGATTTCGCGTTATTCATTTGATTTCGGGCTACATATTGCTCAAAGAAAAGATATAGAGATGTTATAAATTATAATAAAGTCCTAAAAAAGGTTTTGTTTCCATGTTAGTGCGACTGTTTATATAGATATTTTATCTTATAATCTAATGCAATGCATTTTTTATTTGTTTTCTCAAAATTAATGCAGGGTGATCAAAAAGTCCGTAAAAACTTTAAAATTTATTAAAAAAGAACAAATAATCATAGAAAATTGCGGTTTGCACAAATAGGTTTAGAGGTTTACTTTAATGACAAGAAAAGTTGTGGTTCCAAATGTTACCTACAGGTGACTGATATGCACAATGGGAAACAATAAAAAAAAATCCAATAAAAAAATCCTTATATCTACAATCTTTTCAATGTAAAGTGCAATTTCGCATCATGATCTGTTTTGCTTTAATGAATTTTTGAAGTTTTCACTAGCTTTTGAAGCATCCTGAGTGCATCAAAGTTTAAAAATTCATTACAAAAGAACAAATATGGTACAAAATTGCAGTTTGCATGGATAAGATTAGAGAGATTTCGTATTTTCTTAAATTTTTATTTGAGACTTGCTTCCTATTGTGCATGCCAGCGCCATCTATCGGTAACATTTGAAACTACAACCTTTCTTGTCACAAAAAATAATCCGATCATCCTCTAAACCTATTTGTGCAAACCGCAATTTTCTCTCATTACTTGTCCTTTTTTAATGAGTATTTAAACTTTTTAAGGACTCTTTGATCAGCCCTATTTTCTCCCTACATGATTATCCTCTAAATAATTAAAAAAAATTAACATTACCATCCGAAAAGAGATTTAACATGAAAACTATACCTTGATAATAATCTTTTTTTAACATTTTAAATTAACCGTCTCTTTTCTATTTTTGACTTATTCATTTTCATATCAATATAAATTGAACTGGAATTCACAACACCCCATGTTCAAAAACACAAATACTATTAAAGTTTTGAAATTACAACACCCAACGATATTTTAACTTGAAAGTTAAATATTTTATTCCTCCAGAAGCAATGCATGGCATATACAGCTTCTGTATAGTGGTACAAAATTATTTAAAGAAATAACACGGGGTAGTACAATTAAATTTTATCTTCTAATTTTAGGGTATGTTCGCAATAACTAAAATCGACTTGCATCAGCTGAGTCCACCAATATTTTTAGCTATTCGTACTAAAATTTCATTCTTTAATGGTATTATCATTTACTTAATTTTAAATATTTTAATCAAACTTATGAAACTTAAATCAGACAAGCCATATTAAATTCAATTCGGCATTGTTTGAAGGGGATGGTCCCAAAACAGTTCCTGCGATATCACATTGATCAATGAGCGTCATGAACTAGTCACATTACGACTGGTAAGTGACGTGACTTCACTGTGCTGTCACTGTGCCGCTTACTCGCAGCTGCTCTATATTATTTTAATGACTCTTGGAGAAACTTTTACTAGCATCATAGTTTTTAGCAATATGAGCTCTGACATTGAGCAAGGAGAGATTGATGTAGCAGCCACGCTCAGATAATGTGGAAAAAAATATCTAGATTGTTCTGGTCTGAAGCCTTTCACAGGGTGTCTATCAATCATGCGTTGACATGTCGTTGGAAGTTTGTAGAAGATTAAATCAACCACGGTCGTTGAAAGCCTGTCGTTGGAAAGATTAGATGCCCTTGTAGTGGAACTTTTCAGTCATGGACGCAGCAGTAAAGTTTTAGCATATGGGTTTTAGTATTTTTTACACGACTAGAAAATACACTGCAGCGAGGTTAAGCCAATTCGCATTTTCGTTTTCTACTCCGTTTATTGTTTGTAAAAAACACACCTTTTTCTTTTAAGGTTCTTTTCTTCTTCTCAACACACCTCTAGGATCTCACTTTATGCAGGTGAAGCCCATTTGATCCCTTATGGTAATTTTGTGGTTGCATTTTCCCCTCCTTGCCCTATAAATCAGCTTATAAATTTTCCTGTCTTTTTTTGTGTGTAGGTGTCATTATAACGTTACATCGGAATTTCGTCTATTTGATGCTTCAATATGAAGTAAATATTATTCTATTCTTTTTCTCAGACTTATTGAAATTAATATTTGAAAAATATTGATGGCTTCAGACCTTCTGGAGAGATCTCAGACCATCCTGTAATACTACAGCTTCTGTAGGTTTTCGCGTTTCTTTTTTTTTCTTTTAAACCAATATTTTTCAAATATTAATTTCAATCCGGCTGAGAGAAAAAAGTAGAACAATATTTGCTTGAAAGTGAAGCATAAAACAGACGAAATTCCGAAGCCACTTATTCTCCATAAAATCGATGACTGAAAATTAGTTTCAAAATGTGCACTGCTGTAGGCATTCCTTACTATTTAACGCTCTGCGGTCGTTTAAATTTTGGCATGGATGTCGCACTGGTCGGAATTAATATCAGGAGGCCAGTCTCCCTGCAACAGGTTCTCCCTCTGTGTGGCAGCAAGCAGCTTTGGCAGTAGAGATCGACCGATAGTATCGGCGCCTGTACCTCCTATTTTTTTAGGTATCGGTTCTTTCGATTCTAAAAGTATCGGGAATGTACCGGTTTCTGTTGCTTTCATCCATTTTCACCGATACTTTTCAACCGATACTTCGCTTTTCAGAAGAAAACACGCAGGCGCAACACCATTCTAGAATCTTTATTTTGGTAATGAGATGAGAGGCGCCGTTTCATTGGCACATATGTTTGCGCGAGGGTTTTCGAACTGCGTTTTCTTTTAAATTCGAACCATTGCTAAATGGATGTCGTATCACCAAGTGTGGTCGACATTATGGGCGAAGAATCGTTAGATGATAGTTTAACAGGACAATCGTCTATTCTAAATTATTTTGCATTGGTGTCCAACACTAAATACGCTATCTGCAAGTAGGGTTGCCAGGTCGCCAAACCAAATAGCCGGACAGACCAGCCAGTTTGGACGGACATTTGGTAAAAAGGCCGGACAGCCTACAATATTGAGGATTTTGTCTCGGTATTAATAGGTACGACAAAAAAATTGTATGTAAATTTTTGATTATTACCATGAATCTTGTTAAACTCTAATGAAATATAAATAACATCGAATGTCAAATCAGTTAAAGTACTTTATTACTAATCAACCAAAGTCACTAAAAAGCCTAACAAAAGGCGGACACCGTTAAGTTTGGCCGGACACGCAATCAAAATGCCTAATTATCTCCGGCTTTATCCGGACGCCTGGCCACGCTATCTGCAAGGATTGCAAATACAGATGTCCAGAGGTAGGCTATAATTTTACTTCAGTTTTATAAACATTTATTTTCTCACTGTGTGGACTCGAAAAAGAGTTCATTCATTTATATATATATATATATAATGCATAGAAAATTAAATAGAAAACACCCCCCAAGCCAGTCATTGTTAATACAACAAAAAAATTACAAAAAAATGTAAAATGCATTGTCCTCTTCAGAGGGGGAAATGCACAATAGTACACCATAGGTTTCGAACTCACAGCCTGAGATTTTGCCAAGGTATTGTATTGTATTCAAGACTGAAGTTTGGAAAGATTGATTGAAAAGTATTAAAACAGTTTAAATATATTTGTAAAAGTGTACAATATTAACTGTAACAGGCAAATCTCAGAGGTGTGACTCCCCCTTACCTATGGGAAAGAAAAGAAAAAAGTTCTTTATTACTTACACATACATAAATTCGAAGAACAAATAATACCAATGTGCATCAGAACTCAAGAAACAAGTTAAACTTTTGTTCCAAAATCCTGTAATTCGTTATCCGTTGCCTGTCCAATCCACGTGCAGAAGATCTGTTGCCATTCATCAACTAAAAGCACGTCCCCGAGGTTCTAGTCTGTATTAAGAGCACTCCGTGGGCTTTAGTGCAATTGTGTCATTCGTCAAGAGATTTCTACTACGTATACACAAGTGAAAATGCAAAGGAAGGATTAGAACCAGGGATTCAGGCTATTATTAAAACTTTTTAAATAACTATTAATGAACTCTAGTGGAAAATTATTTGTGTAAAACAATTTGGCTACTAATAAATATATATTATAATTTAAAAGATGTTTATTATTGCATAATCGAAAGTATCTGATAAGCTGGTTGATTAAAATATTAGCAAAAACTTTTTTGTGAATATTTGATGACCAGTGAGGCAAGGATATAGCTTCAAAATTGAAATTTCTTCTTTTATCAAAAATGTTAATTAGTAAAGTATTATTAAATAAATTTAAATCTAGATCTAAAAAGGTAACTGAATTAGAATTAGAGTAAGCTGGCTTGAGGTTGAGTGTGCTGGGATAAATTAAATGTTTGATGTCATTGAAGTTTCCATTGATGACAAGAATGTCATCAATGTATCGGAATACTGTAAAATTTAATGGATGGTTATTGAAAAAGTTATATTCATAGAAAAATAAATAGAGATTAGCAGCTGTACTTGAGTAATTAGTTCCCATTCCTATTCCTTTATTTTGGCGATATATGACTGAATTAAATAATATGTAATTATTGTGAAGACAAAAATTGGAGATAATAACAAAAAATTCTCTCTTAATATTTAGTTCTTGTTCTATATTGAAGTGGTCAAATAAATTAAGTAAAGTTTTATATAGATCATCAATAGGAATGCTTGTGAAAAGATTTTCAAAATCAAAAACCTGTAACATAAAAATATTCATATTTTTTAACCAGTGTATAAGAGAGAAACTATTTTTAATGGACCAGAAACCAGTATTAATAGAAAAATTTGAATCCAGGTAGTCATAAATTTTACACAGAGTTTTTTGAAATATGATGTTAATATTATAACTTATTGAACCTCTTGTATTGCAGATGTATCTAAAAGTAATGGGATTTTTATGAAATTTTGGTAAAGCATATAAATTCGCTAGTTTATTGTTTTTATTTATATTGAAATTAATTTTTTTGGAAAAGGCAGTAAATTTTTTTAGAATAGTTGAGAGATTATTATTTATTTTTGTGTATACATTGCTATTATTAAGTTCATTATATACTGTGTTAAAATAAAAAAGTTTGCAAATTATGGCAAAGTTATTGGAGGCTTTATCAACAGGACAAAAAACAAACTTATTTTTGTATTCCTTTATAATGTTAGAAAAATTTTTATTGAAAATTATATAATTATCTGTTTTTGTATTAGCATAAATATTCAGAAAATTTGATTTAAAAAGATTGAATAGTAGACATTTCCATTCATTGAAGGCTTGTGGTGGAATATTATATTTATAGCTAAGTTTTAAAATAAAGTCGTTTAGATTAGTATTAAAAGATTTTTCTAAGTGGGCTATTTTCAGTTTAATATTTATTCTGTGTTTACTTCCAAAACTCATAATATTTCTTTATTTATAGTTTTTAATTATGTTTAGATTGCCAGTGATTACATGGTTAAAATTTGAATAAAAAAATCAGTGTTTTTAAATTCATCGCAGTAGCATTTTACATTATTATTATCATCAAGAACTTTTTTATAGTTAATTAAAATGAACATTTTCAGCGCCGTGAAAACATTTCAATTTTTAAATAAGCACCGGATTAAAATACCACTTCTAATAATAATAATAGTGAATTTCTTAGTTTATTTCTACAGTAAATTTTAATCAAAATATCGTCTCCCTGTGTTGAAAATAGAGCTGCAATAAATGAGTTAAAATTATGGCGTATTTTTTACGTATCTTAAAGCATTTGACGTCATAGATCCTCACTTGCGAATTGAAATTCTGATATCCCATTTAAAAACTCGATTGGTTGAAAAAATCCTTTTTTCTAATCCTTTCTGTGGCAACAACCGAACATAAATTCTCGTGCCGTGATCGCAATGTAATGAATGGCGTAAGATCGCGTTGATGCTATTAAATTCTAAACATTAGGCTGCATTAAAATTCGTAAAAAATCATCTAGTTTACATAATTTTTTCGTTTTTATTTTAAAAGAGGGAGAAAAGAATGTTTCACGATTCGTCAAAATATCTAAAAGTTATGACGGATAGAATTCAAGATGCGACAGTTTTAAAATTATTTTACGAAAAACAATCGCGAAGCAGATGCTTAGTAAAAAAATTCCTAAAAATCGGTAAATCATGTTACGTATTCAGAACAAACTGTTTTTAAAAGAAAATTTCCTCCTCTATCCGATGATACAAATACGTTTTGCTGCGAGCGTAATTTCCGCCGTTTTTACGAATTAGGTGAGAAAAAATGCCAAAAATCGCATAAAACATAAAATAAAAAAAATTCTAGGTCGAATTTTGAAAAAATCGCTTCGAGGTGCACAACTACATATTTACATCTTCCCGAGTACCAAATTTGGTGTTTCTAGGTGTAGCCGTTTGTCCGTAACGCTGCCGACAGACACACACATACACACACACACACACAGACACACAGACACCTTCTTTTATAATAAGTAGAGATGTATATAGATCACATTTTATGTTTCCCCATCAAAAATCAATTTGAAATTGGCACATATCCTTTTATTATTACCGTTAGATCAGGGTTGATCAATATGGCTCATTCCCGGCAATAGAGAGAACTATAGAATATCTAACAGAACTAGTGAATATCTCTTTTGTCAGTTCAGCGTTGGCATCAGCAGAGTCGAGCATGATTTGGCGCCGTCACATGTATTTACATATCTTTTATAATGTTAAGAAACCGCGTAATTAAAAATAAATTACTTATACAATACAAGCAACTATGAAGAATTTATAGTTATTGTGCACATAATGAAATTTGCATGCTAACACATTCAATGCAAGGAAACTGTCGAAGATGTGTCAGACGAACTCCCAACAAAATAAAGACGCTTACTTGCATTTTATAACTTACTATAAAAGTTAATATCGCTTCAGTCAATCAAAAGAGCTGTTTTTCATTAATAAACTACTACCAAAATCGGAAATTTATTCTGTAAAAGAAAACAAAAGCTTGGTTTAATTAAAAGTTATTCACCAATCCTATTTAATGCATTATGTTAACAGACATGTAAAGTATATTAATACTAAAGCTACAAAGTCTTCCATTTAATTAAGTTAAATGTTTTATCAAACAAATTTTCGAAAACTAATTATTTTTGTAACGTATCAAAAGTTTTCGCTTAGTCTTAGATTCTCTTTTTATTCCACTCTTACGCAGTTCACTGCTTTTTAATGAAAAAATGACAAAAGAGGATTATTATATATTTAATAGTTGAAAGTACCTTTTAAAAGTGCCGTTGCTTTTCTTTTAATAAATTAGAAGTTCTAAATAAAAGTCCACATGGTATTACCAAAGAAAGAAAAGCTAAATTGCAGTGAATGCACGATACAAGTTTCAATCGTTTGTTTGTTTGTGTTGTTATGGCAAAGCTGCGTATGAATGATTTGCTAGAATAGAGGGGGGCCTTTGTCGTAGGACTTTCTAAGGGGTTCCAACACGTATTCACGTTACATGGGCGCCGGCAGAATAGTTCCCAAGGGGGGGGGCAAAGACTACTCAAGGGGGGCCAAAGACTACTTTAACGTATGGTTACCATGTTGCAAAGAGCAAAAAAGCAAGGGAAAGCACTGCATACAAAAATCCAGGGGGGAGCATTGCCCCCCCTTGCCCTATGCTGCCGACGCCCATGCATCTGGAGAAAACCAACCAAAACTCCAGACCATTAGATCGACAGCGGTGTAGTTGTTTGAACCCTCCACCATCTCAAGTTTCAGTACCTAGTTTTAAGGGTAAACTGAATGATTAAAAACAGTTTTAAGCTTTTTTTGGTTAATAAAAGAAAAATAATTTATCTACTTATAGATTCGGCCTAAATCATGAAAATATATTTAATTAGTATATTTCGTTTTAACATATTGCCGTTTACTACATCGTAATTTAATGTAGATTCTTAATCTGGTGTATCTTACGTTTACCAAATTCGAATTAAAACTTCTTTTTTTAATATAGTGATTAACATCTCAGATCATACTATCGAATACGATCGAATACTATCTAAAATACGAATTTTGCTTATTATGGTTATTATATTGTAACTGTATTGGAGAAAACCGAATACTTTTATCAATATTTTCGTATTTACTTAGAAATATATTCTTGAAAATATGGCGAAGTGAAAAAACAGAAATAAATTGATAATTTTTTTTTAAAATCAACTTGTGCAATTTCCATATTTTAAAGCTGGCAACTTATTTAAATTTTACAAACAAATACTCTCTTATGGGGATCAGGTAGGTAAAATTCGGTCAAGCAATCGATTTTTATTTTTTATTCATTAAATACTTTAAACTTTTACCTTTCTAGATATATGTTGCACTTGTTTATCTGAAAAACAGAATTATTAGAAATTTTTATATTTCCCCAAGGCACTTCATAGTTTATACGCCGTCTAAAAATGTTTAAAGCGGATTATCTCAAAACGTGGATTTTACTGGTTCGTGTTCCTATTTTCTCACTATCTATTAAACTTGTGAACTCAATTTTTTAATGGCAGATATATCATATTGTATTATGTACTTTAACATGGCGGTTTATAAATATATTGGGAATTATTCATTTTAGGAAGCAAGATTCTATAAAAAATGGAAATTTAAAAGTGATTTTCAGTAAAATATTAGTAATATTTTTTTTAATTTTTATTCAGACAAACACTGACATGTTAAAGTATGTAAAATACGTTATTCTAACAGCTGTAAAAATGTTATACCATTATCTTTTATCGTTTCTGAGAAATAGGTACATAAAGTTAATGAATTTAACATGGCGGAGATAGGGGTTGCCCTGTCCCCTTAAGTAAAATGTTTAAGGAAAAGAATTAAGAATTACAGGAATTTTCTCTGTGACACAGCATTTTTCAGAGATTATCTTTCTATTCCCATTGACTAGATAGCATTTTTCATTGATAGTTATTTATATAAATAAGATTGTGTTAGTTGATAATAAATATTAGGTTTTATTTGGATCCACTTTTCAGTACGTCTTTTATTGATTTAAATTTCTTTTTTTATAATTAAGTAATTCATATTCTTCAATAGTTGCTACCGTTTTAGCATCCAATAAGCCACACAATGTGCCGTTTTATTTTCGAAATTTTCTACTTTATAATTTTAATTGTTATTCTGAATTTAAAATAATCACATTTTTTTTAATAATTTTTTTATAAAATTATGTTCCTTTTTAAAATGCAAAGAAATTTATGATTTAATATGCTTGAAAGATTTTTCTAACATTTTATTTATTTATAAAAAATAGTTAGCGTATCTAAGAGTATGTTATACCTGCTTTTTAACAACATGGTGTGAAAAATAATTAAGATATTTCGTTGTGTGAAATATAAGTCGGTTTTTATTAAGGTAAATGCTCCATTAAGGGGCTAGTTAAGGATAATTCCTCAATTATCATCTTAAATTTAGAGAAGTTTTGTAATCTATATTTTTTTATGGTTGTTCAAACTCTTAACTAAAGTAATAATCATCTAAAATAGCCTAATAATTGTGATATATTTTTAAAAATTAAAACTTAAGGTCACTTCTATGCATCAAAAGTAGTCATAGCAAAATTTCGATGCACCAGTACTGGGCATTCCAAAAGTGGGCCACCTAGATTTATTAAATGGCTAAGGAAAATAGAATGAAGTTATATACTGTAATAATAACAATACATTATTATTATACACTATAAAAATACACTAAAAATATCAGATAAAGTGTTTTATTTATAGATTCCGCATGAGATTTTTGTATTTTTTCTCAAACAGCCAATTTTTTATTAAAGCTTCATGTTAATTCTGGTCTTTCATTGCAAGTTCTGGTCTGGGGATTAAGGATATTAAATCTTTATATTTATGTTGAATAAATCCTTTCCAACTATTACAAAGTCTTTTTTTTTATAGATTTTAGTCCCTGAACATATATTGTTTCATTCTTTATCTCCTGGATCATACACAAATACACACATTTTTATGCATTTCTTTTACCTTCCATGAAGGAGGTTAGAACAAATTGAACCTCTTTCTGTTCTAACTTGTCAGAGATAGGCAATCCTTTTCCTTCGCTCTCATCACAATCAAAATCACTTTATTCATCCATGATAGAAACATCAAGTGAAATAAGATCCGCATGAAAAATTTCTTTTTCTTTTTGTGTGCATGAATATTTTTCTGTTCATTCTCCATTTTCTCTCTTCTGTTTCAGCAGATTTACATTTTTAGCATCTTCTGTTTTCTTGTGATACATAAACGTTAGTGGTAAAGTAACCATAGCAGGAAGTTTCTCAGAAAAAAAAGAGATTTATAATCTTTTAATATTTTATCATCTGCCTTCTGTAGCCAGAAAAGAGCCCTGTTAAATAGTGTTTGGTGGGATGTTTTTTTACACAATCATTTTACAGATATATTTGTTCACAAACTCTTGCCTGAACACCAGAATTAACATTTGGTAATTGTCCGATGATTTTGATGCATTTTTACTATAAACTTTTCATTTCAGTATCAGAGCTGCCAAGTCTCCGGCTTTTTTCGGGATATTTCCCACCACTAATTTTTACTTACAAATTTATGCTTAAAATAAGTCCAAATACAAAATATTAATGCAAAATAAGGCTGTCTAAGAATTGTGGTGGGAAATCCCCCGAAAAAAGTCGGAGACTTGGCAGCTCTGCAGTATTTTGGATTTGCTACAAAATCCCTTCTTTTAAACAAGCATTTGTGTTCTAAAAAGTGCCGACGCAGTATCATATTGAAGCTTTTTCTCTCTCTGTTGCATTTTGAAATTAAATTAGAGGTGTCGTCCAGTCATTTCTGTGAGTGTCTCTTCTCTTATAAAGGTTGTGCAACCCTACATGAGTGTACTAGAGGTGCGCTATTAGTAAATCAAATTTGGGCCATGTGGCCCTCAAACTACTAGAGCATATGAAAAAAAGCATGTGCTCCAGGGCCACCTCGGAACACTTCTGGAGCATTTAGTAAACTATTCATCTAAAAGTGGGCCACCCATCATTATCAATAAATTACTATTATAGTTTCATTCAGTGATAATTAATAATATATTCACCAGTATGTAATCAAGTATGTAATCACGATACAGTATGTAATCGAGTAATATCAGTAATTATTCACTTTAAAAACAAATGGACTGTGCGTTAAAAATGGTTTGAATGAAGACTTGCCTCTTAAGAAAATCACTAAAAATTGATTTCAATTGAAATAAAAAAAATTGAAATCAAAATTAAATTGAAATCAAAAATTATTTTCCTAGATTACACTACAGCGTGTGGGTAAACATAACGCCAACGCGTTGTGATGTAAAGACAGTAGGGGAAGGTGGTGTACCTTGGAGGTATGTGTACCTTGGAGGCACATTGATTATGCAGCCACCAGGATAGATAAATTTATACTAAAATATTAGTTGCATATACTTATTACTAGAGGCTCATGGGAAGTTGTTCTGTGAATGATCAACACACGTGTTGCTGATGTAAAAACCAAAGTTTGTTTTTAGCATCAAAAAGTTACATGTCAAGGACATATTATTTTTCTTCCATAACTGTAAGCATTAAGTTTTGTTTTGAACTAATAATCACAAGTTTAAAAAAGCATTTTTTCAGCTACATTTATGTATATTTGAAAATGGTTAACTCTTAACATAATAAGGTATGGAAGCCATTTTGTAAAGCACTTGCTTCTAGTGTACCTTGGAGGTAGCTAATGTCGTGTACCTTGGAGGTACCAGAATGGTACACTTCCAAAATTAATTAATAATTATGAGTAAAAGTTGTTAGAAAGTAATTCTTTACTTTAATAACCTAAATGCTGGTCAAATAGGCCTAAATCTAAATGTAGGAATGTTAAATTCCTGAAGTTGTAAACCTAAATATAAATTCAAAAGCAAAGTTATTTGAGCTTAGTATTAAACAGTAAATAAATATTTTAATAAACATATTAATAATTATTTACATATTATTGTTCCATGAATAATATTTTTTACAATATTTTAACACTTTGCATTTTTAGAAAAATTTGCACTTTGCATTTTTGAAAAATTATCATTTGGCATAAGTTTAGATCACCTGAATGTGGAATAGAATTAAATGGGTTACACATAAAAGAGAAGATATTAAACAGTGGTTATTTTTATTTGACTAAACTTTATTTTATGCCTAAACTATTCCAACTTTATTATTTTAGTTATATGAACAATTTTATGTTTTAAAAACTGTAAATTTAAAAGTAATTAGACTGATATTAGCCCAAAGTAGGCCTATGCAAAGTCAGATTACTGTAAACAAATAATATACCAACTTTTGTTCATGGTGTGTAGTACTCCATCTGTTAAAAATAAATACCTCCAAGGTACACCACTGGTGGTGTACCTTGGCTGTATCGTAAGCTATTTTTTAAATAATTAAAAATGAGTATAGAAAGGTATTTGGATATTGTATAAAAATATATATAAATCCTGATATCCTTAAATTTATCGAAAAAATGTTTTACTGATATTTTCCAAACACCTTTTTTGTAAAAAATCAAAGTTTGAAAATACCTCCAAGGTACACCACCTTCCCCTATCAATTTCTTGCACAAGATTATTCGTGATTGGCTTATCAACGTCATTACATCATTTAGTGAGTGGATTTACAACACACAGTGCTGTATTTCAAAGCTGCAGCACTTATGCTGTATTATTTTAAAGCAAATATATATGTGGTAAAATTACAGGTACTTCTTACAGTGTAAATATACAGGAAATGAAGGCGCTACACCTTAGGCATTTAGTTGATAAGGGTTTCAGCCAGTCAGATCTTGATCTCTTATCTCGATGGATAGTTGGAATTTCTTGCATTTCAACTTAAAATTTAAAATGGCCTACTACTGGGGGATTTAATGCTAATCCTACTGCAATTTTTTTGCTATTATTTTTTAAATATTGATTAATTATTCAAATATTGTTAATTTTAAGATAGCGAATAATTATTCCATTTATACTCTCTGATTATTATGAATGCATTCAAAAAATAAATTCATTTTAAGCAGTGAGCAAGAATTGATTTTCGCATTTTTTCACATGAGTTTACCTGCTGTTTTTTGCATAATAATTATTAAAATATAAGTAATCTACTCTAACAAACTGGTTTTTTAAAAAATTAAATTAATTGCGAACTTTGTAATTAACATGTATAAGGGCAAAAAATGTTCAAATTACTAAAATGAAATGTTACAAAATTTAATAACAAAGACAAGAAAATAAAGAGTTTGCATTAAACATACATAAAAGTACTGAAAAGTTTGCTGATCGGACTGCTTGTGACCTGGCATATACCTTTTTGTTCATGAAGGAAGGACCTTTTGTGCTTCCATTTTTAACACGCTTTTAATGTTTTACTTATAAATATGTTTGAATGTAATGGAATTATGTAATTAAACTTTAACGCGCTTCCAAAGTAAATGAAAATTTTTCAGGCACATAAAAAATCGATGAGAATGTAGCAATATTGAAGATCTTGTACTTAGCATTTATATCTTTTTTTAAAGAAGTACACAAAAGAATTCTAGTACATTACGTTCTATGCTCTCTAGTACATTACGCTATGCACTCTATGCTAAACAGAGACATTAACATATTTCGGATAAAATAAAATTGATTTATGTTGTGCAAGGTTTATAAAATAAAGCCTTTCATCGATAATAGTGAAAGTAGAAATAATAACTTATTTTTGCAGGAGCTCTCAAAAGAATTACAATACATTGAGGACTGTGGTATTTGAGAGACATTAATCTACTTGCAGCACAATGCGCTAATTATATAGGCATTTATAAAAGTTTACTCTTCGCTTAAAGAATAGAAATAACATTTGAAGCTTTTTTACAGGGTTTCGCAAAATTACATTAATAGTGATGCACTTTTTTCGAATCTGTTCAAAATCATTCCAAGTTTGCCGAAGAAATATTTATAAATTTCTTGTGCTTCAAAAGTGTGCTTAAGTTTTTTTTAACTGCAATTTATTATTTTTTATAATTACAGCTTAGTACGTTTACAAATTTGTTATTAATTTATTCTTGATAAAAAATTTCTATCATTTGAGAAGTGGAAATATTTTGGGCATCGTGCGGACAATTTATATAAATCTAATTATGATTCCATACTATAATTTCTACTTTGTAAGTAAACCATTTTTTGGAGCACACATTAAAACGTTATAAATGTTTGCCTAACTATGTACAAATAAATTTTGAAATCATTATTAGAAAGTAATGACGATGTCATTTTTAAATGCTAGTCGGTGTTTTTAATCAGACTGGTAAATTAATTTGGGAAAAAAAGGTAAGCGTAAATCTTTTAACACTAAGCATCCAGACATTACGTAACTCTGTCATATCGCAACATTCCCTTTTTTAAAAGGAAAAAAAAATAAGGCACCTATTTAAGTCTGACGAATAAAAAATATACAGGTTAAAATATTTTTACATAGAGTTTTTATAGTTTGTATAATTGCAGAATCTCAAAAGTTATATTAAAAGTAATTCGGCATTTGAATTAAATGCAATTTTCATTCCTTTGAGTCCACAGGCTGTTGGTGCTAAATTACGAAAGAAATGCTTAAGAATCAGAGTTCTATGAGCTGCTACATGTTAACTCTGGAGTTCCGAAAATAATGTATCAATAAGTCTGTGAGTAACCAGACTGTCTTTACTGTTGATTGAGCTCTCGTTTATATTGTACACACATTTCATTGTACATATTAACTATATTTAAAGATATCAGAATCATACTTTATGGCATTTCAACTGTGATTTAAGAAAATGTAATTTTAAATATGTGCTTTTCCTAAATGTTATTATTTCTATTTAAAAAGTTGTATTATTACAATTGAACATTGTCGGGATACTCAGGATTGTACTTTTTAAGTAGAGGTTTTTTTTTAACTTTGAATAAATAAAGATAAATAAAATTAAAATAGCCTATAAATTTACCAACTTTAAATCTCAAAATACTTATAATTTTTACTTACTTGTAAGTTTGTTAGCACGCTATTATAGGGCAATGCACTATTTTACTTAAAGCATAAACAGCATTTTTTGGAAACAAGTGCATTTCACACTATTAGCTCTATACTTTGTGTGGTGGATTATTTTTGTTATGGTTAAAATTTGATGAAAACTAAAGCCTAAGATGATCGTACAGTGGTATTATGCCGCGCATAACCTGCCTGGCAAGTACTCCTAGTATTACGCTGAAAAAAATGAAAAATGATTGACATACACCAAAACACTAAAAAAAACTAAAGACTCTATGAATTGCAACTAAATTCCATTTATTCTTAGTCATTCCACTAATATTAATTAAAAGACGATATTGACATAATTTTAAACTTAAACATGTCTGGGGGAGATGTGGTTTTGGAGGATAAGGGGTATCCACAAAAGGTTTGAAACACAAATAATAAATAGATTACTTGGGATATTCACCATTATGATGAGGTAGCCATCTTTACACAAGACACGATCGACGCGTGCACTATTGGAACCGCTTTCTTTCTCTTAAGCCATCATCAAGCCTCTGATTCCATGTTTCTTTTGAACACAACTTGATCATATTGATTCGAAGCACACACTGATTTTTTTAAGGCCGTTCACACCTTTACCAAACTCTCTTCTGCTTCTTCTCTCTAGCACACTCGTTCTGTCGTCTTTTTTCTTCTCTCACGGGGTTGTTTCCTTTTTTCTTACCCCCTCTTACATCATTGGCTGGAGTTTCTGATTTGTTCGTATCGGGGAATTAATGCATCCTCTCGTCGAATCCCAGATATGTAGGTGGGTCATCGGGGAATATACCCCGCCAAATTTGCATATCATTTTCGGCCATAAATATTTTAACGTTGACAGTTCATTGTGCTATAGTGTCCAGACTGTCCATTGCCTGGCGCCTCTTCTAATTTACGGTCCACTTGTGTGGTCTTCCCATGGGAACCGTCTCAAAATTATATTTTACTGCTGTTTCACTTCACCACATCTCTCCCCCGTGTACATAAAAAAAAACAAGAAAAGAAAAATATTCAATGTCCACAGTTACTAGTTCATTACACGTAGCTACACATGTGCTACGTTTTAAAATTTGGCACTTGTCCTGTATAGTCCATGCGATATAGTCCATCATACGTAGCCAATTATGTGCTACGTTCTACCGTTTAGTAGTTGGAGTTTGGTCCATACACAATAGTCCATCACGCGTAGCTACACACGGCAAAAGTCTCAGTTGTGATACATTTGTTCTCCCGTTGTGTCTCAAGCATTTTGTGGTTTCACGTGAACATTTTCGTTCTCCTTTGCGGCTTTGTTTTGTCAGATTTTGTTAAATCTGGCAGTATCGATAATGTTTCCGAACCACTTTGCATTAATAACATTAATGAGTTACCTTTGTATCTTGTTTCTCAATTTCTTCAAAATAATATATTGTACACCAATGGGATTGTACACACATTATTATGTTTGATCACACATTCTGTACCAACATGTACCATATTTATATTATTAGAGATGGATATATATATATTAAGAATAACATACAATATCCTGTGTGTCTATTACTTGTTACACATATATATTTATCTGCATATCCTAAAAATACTCGTCTTCCTTCCCTTTTTTTTTTTTTTTTTTTTTTTAAATTTATTATTTTTAATTTTTTTTTTTTTTTTTTTTTTTTGCTCAGACAGGGGATTCATTCCTATATTGCACACCCTTTTATTTATACGGTACACCTCACGTACCACTGTTCCAAAATATCTAGCCATAATCATCGATGCGTTCTTATTTACTCATTCAATTCATTTCTAAATTCCCACGTCTGTACCTGTAAAAGAGTTTCACTGCTAAACCCGTGCGTTCTGGAACTACCCTCTCTCCTCTTGTATTCCTTTTAAGCAGATCCTTCCGGCTGCGAAACTGTTTGTCGCTTGACAATCGGAACTCATGGTTGACATTTCCGGTTTTTCACTGCGTATAATACATCCGCGCGTTTGGAAAAGGGGGAAACTGCAGCTCGACGACTCAACTCGTGTTGTATGCAACCGGTTTATCTCCTGCGCCTGGAGTGACTCGGCACATTTTTCGCCTGTGTTTTTTTTAGGATGTCAACGTCGTGTAGAGGTAAGTGATTGTTATTTAATTATTTTGTTAATGAAAGCTTATGCCGCCCTATTAACTGTAATTTTGTAAGGAGAAACAAACTTAACGTTACTATTCTTACGTTTTATTTTGTAAAGCGCCGATCTGCATGTCAAGTCCATGCGGTCTGATAGGTTATTATTCTGTGAACTCCCTATGTTTACTTTAAAATAAATAGTCTTCTATTATTCTAGAGCGCGTCTTACTCATCGTGGCTATTGCCTGCAATTGCCCGATAAGTACCAAAATCCAAGGGGAAATCTGCAGCTTTCCGTCCCAGGTACTCTGGTGACGCAACTCAATAATTTTATTCTAACTTGTATTAATTAAAATTTTTAGTAAAATTACTGTACTATGTATTTGTCTCGCCTATAGCTGTATGTCCGGTATTTATTTATATGCATATTTTTGTCTTTTCATGTTGCCCTTCTCTTGCATCCTATGCGTGACATCCGAACGAACGACTCTCCGCAAATCCGAACGAACGACTCGCCCCCATGGGAATGGCTCCCTGCCGGTTTGTTTACCAACAGCAAAAGCCAAACGACAACACCAGCTGATGCCTTGCTAACTTGTGTTTTACTTTTTATTTATTTTATTTTATTTTATTTATTTATTTATTTTTTTTTTAACATACGTATGTGTGTGCCTGTTATCTGATTGCTTGCTATTATTATCAACATTATTATATTTTGTCCGTCTCTTTTTTTTTTTTTGTTGTTGTTGTTGTTAACATTTCCTTCATTTTCAGCTTAGCTTTTCTGCAGTGCACAAGGTTACATGGGATATCCCTTTTGATTATATAGCATGTCATTATTATTATGATTCTTATTATTATTACTGTTATGATTAGCTAAATTCAATTGCCTTCCAGGTCGCGTTTTTCTTTTTTTTCCTATCAGTTTTGTAATTCTCGTTTTCGTTATCCTTTCACAGAAATTCCAATCTTTTCATCATCTACTGACGCAACCGAAAACCAACAATCTGAATGAACGCTCGTGGAACACTCTGGACCTCACAACTCGGCTGCTGGTAAGAACCCCTTTTTTTTTTTTTTTGAATTTTTGTTCTTTTCCTATGTTTGTGCTGTTTCTCGCCCCTTCCGGGAGCGGTTGCGTAACCAATAACCATGGGTGGGGGTTTTTGACTCGTCAGAGTCTGTTTCTTGTGTCTGGGGTTTTACCCGAAAAATGAGGTTTTTATGGACTTTTTTGGATTCTACATGAGGTTTATTCACTTCTTTAAGTAACAAATTATTATTACGAAATAGTTTCATTACCCTATAAGGGCCGGTAAAAATGGGGTCAAATTTACACTTCTTGTGCATATTTCTCATGTATACCAAATCCCCTATGTGGATTGGAGTATGTTTAGCGGGTTTTTCTAAGTTCTGCGGTTTAGCCGCTTTTTCTTGAAATATCCAGGCCTGTTGTCTGTTATTTAAATTCTGCTTAATTAATTTGTCCACAAATATTTGTATTTCCTCTTGGGACCATCTTGATTCGAAAATATTTTGTCCCTGTACGTCAGTTGTATTGTCCAGGGGTATTTTAATGCCACGACCCAGAAATAGTAACGCCGGCGGGAAATTCGTCGCCCTGTGTTTAGAGGCGTTGTAATAGAGCTGCGCCCATACACTTGCATCTTCCCATTCAAAAGTGTTCTCTGCTATGCATCGAATACACTGCTGAAGCGTGCCTTGTGCGCGCTCTACCGTCCCATTCGATTGTGGGTGGTAGATCGACGAAAAACGACTCTCTATATTGAGAGATTTTAAAAAACTCCTTAATTCCTTTGATCTAAATTGAGGTCCGTTATCCGATATAATCGTATCTGGAAGCCCAAAACGAGAAAAATAACTTTGTAAACATTGAACTATTTGATCTGCAGTGATTTTTCTACATGGAAATAATTCTATATACCTTGAGAAACTGTCAACCACGGAAAAAAAAAAAAAAAAATTGCCTCTGACACTGCGAGGCAGCTTCCCAACAATATCTATATGTAGGCACTTTCCCGGAAGTGTTGCTCGGTCCATTTTTTGTCTCGCCGTAGCGGGAATGTGCCTGTTTTTGAATTGTGCACATCTGTGACAGTTATCGATAAACGTCTTTACGTCGTCAAATAAGTTGCCCCAAGTGTAGTATTTTTTGATAAAGTCTATCGTTTTTTGTCTGCCGAAATGTGTTGCGTGTGCAATTTTGATCACGGACTGTTTTAAAGCCTGAGGGATCACAATTAAATCTATTCCTGCCCTCTCTCGCGTGGCTTTTTCCCTATAACGAAGAATTCCATGTGTATCGAGATAGTAATTTTTGAACTTAGGAGTTTTAGGGGTTTTTTCGCGGACGTGTGGTATTATTTTGTTCAATAATTCATCGTTCTGCTGTTCTTGTTTAATTTTTTCGGTCGTTAAATCCTTCTTCCCTTCGAAGATTTGTGCCGTTATGTTATTTACCTGTTCTTCTTGTAAGATGTATCGGGACAAATAATCCGCGGGGTTTTCCTCACCCTTTATATGTTGAAATTTAAACGCAAATTCACTTAAAAATAATAGCCACCTTGCAGTGATATCGGATTGCTGCGTTAGATCTAAATGGTATTTCAATGATTTCGCGTCACTAATTAATACAAATTCATGGTTCCATAAATAATTGCGAAAATGTCTCACCGCTTCATAAATTGCCATTAGTTCCAGTTTAAGAGATGAGTATCGTTTTTCCGCATTTTTTAAAATTCTGCTAAAAAATTTAACTGGTGTTCTGCCTTCTGGCCGATCCTGCATTAAAATACCATTAATGGCCGTGTTGGATGCATCGGTTGCTAACAGGAATGGTTTTGCAAAATCAATTTTGGTAATTCTTGGTTTTTCTAAAATGATCTGTTGTATGTTCGCGAAACTAGCCTGACACTCTTCCGACCATTCAAATTTTTTGTTCTTTCTTGTGAGCTGCACAATCGGTGCAATAATTTGGGAATATTGTGGAATAATCGTTCTGAAGTAATTTGTCATCCCTAAAAATGATTGAATCTCTTTAACTGACTTAGGTGTTTTAAATTTTGTGATTTTCACGATGTTTTTTGGGTCTGGGGAAATCCCTACTTCGTCCACTTGGAATCCTAAACATGTGATATCTTTTCGGGCTATTTTGATTTTTGACGGGTCCAATGTTAAATTAAACTCTTTGAGCTTTTGGAATATTAAAGTCATTTTTTTCGTAATTCTTCGAGGGAATTAGCTGGTATAATTATATCGTCTAGGTAGAAATTTATCTTCGTTTCTCTCATAGCTCCCAGCACCGTATTCATGAGTTGGGTGAAGTAACTGGCGCTGTTACGCAAGCCAAAGGGTAGTCTTGTGTGTCTAAAATTTCCTCGGTGGGTAATTATTGCACATTTCTCTCGCTCTGCCTCCGGTAATGCTATTTGAAAAAACGCAGATTTAAGATCCATAGTCGTGTACCATTTGAATCCGGCAACTTCTTGTAAGATATCTTCAATATGTGGGATATATGTTTTATAAGGTTCAGTGATGTTATTTAATAATCGAAAATCTGTCGCCGTTCGGTATTTAGGGGTTTTATTTTCCTCACTCGTTTGTTTTTTAACGAAGATTATTGGGAACGCGTAACCCCCGTCGGATGGTTCGAGTATACCCGCTTCTAATAGCTCGTCTATTTCGCGGTCTGCGAGCGTTTTCATGTTTTGCGGTATTGGGTACGGTCTACATTGGATAGGGTAATTGTGGGCTAATTTGATTTGCGGTTTCACAGCGTCTGTCACTCCTAATGTTTTATAAGAGGTAGAGAATACCTGATAGTTTTCTTGTAGCATTTTTTTAAATATACGCTGTTGGTCTTCCGGTAAATGATCTAAATCAAAAGTCGCCTCTTCGAATTCCTTTTTTCTCAAGTTTAGGATATTGTCCCTATCATTAGTTGTTTGTGCACAATAATTCATTCCTACTTCTGTACCTTGTGATGACTCCCGTATCTGCCGAACGTTCTGCGGCTCTATGATTTTCGCGACTTTCATGTTTTTTTGTAAATGTTTCGTGGTGTTGGTGTTATTTTCGAAAATCATTTGTAACGACTTATCTGTTTTTTGTTGGATGATGCATATCTGTTCCTTTTGGAATTTGGGTATGACTTGAATGTTGCTTTCATTTTGTTGCTTTTCAATAGGTCGATCTGTTTTTAAATTTACTATTTTTGTGTCCGCGGGCGGAATCAGTACTTTCCGTGCTATTCGAATGCAATTATTAATCTCCTCCGTCTTATCATTTTCTTCCCTTAGCTCCGTATTTTTGGTCTCTGATTTATTAATTGGAATCTCTTCATTATTTATTGTTATGCTATTTTGTTTCGTATTTAAAATTACTTTATTATTAATCATGAAGTCGTAACCTAATATGATTGGGTATTGTGGGTTCATTGCGAAGTTCGCCACGAAAAAGGTGTTATTGCATTTTTTATGCCCTATTTTAAATGAAAACTTCACGGCTTTTAGAAAAGGTACAGTTTGTTGTGTCACAGATTTTATTGTTACCTGTCTGGAAATAAAGTTTATTTTTATTTTACTTTTTATTCCTTCAAATATTTCGTTATTTATTAAACTAATTCCTGCTCCTGAATCAATGAGTGCAGCATATTCTTCATCCCCAATGTTAAGCGTTACTAGTGGTAATTTAATTACATTTTGCTCGTTGTCACTCACCGACATTATATACCTATGGTTCTCTTGTTGTTTGCGTTAATTATCATTTATTTCTTTCGTACTATTTTGTGCCTCTATCATTTGATTTTTATTTTTGTTTTTATGGTCAATATTTACTTTGGTAGCCTCGAGTTTCGTTCTATGGGATCCCAACCTCTGATTATTATTTATCTGTTGCCTCTGGGACCCCTGTATGAGTTTAAATTCTTATAGTCCCTGTTTCCATTGTTGTTCGTTCTGCGGAAATTTGGTTGCTGTCGACCGTCCGCGGGAATTCTTTCCCAGGATGTCTGAGCGGAGTGGTTCGACTTTCCGCATATTTGGCAGATAATTGCAACTTGTTTATAACTACTATTATGTTGATTAACTGGTTGCCTTCTATTTCGGGGATTGAACCAGCAGTCTGTGTCTGTGTGATTTTGTTTTTTACAAAAAGAGCATGATTTCAATGGATTAGATTTTTCATTCACTTGAGAAATCTCGAGTGCTTGAATTTTATCCTCAAACTGTTTTATTTTATCTTTTAATTGCGCGATTTCTAAGTCCTTCAATAGACCAGTAACGTCTGATTTCTGTACGTCAATATTGTTTATGTCTTCTTCTTCATTAAAAATTCTCTCCAGTCTGATTGCCAACTCAACCGCCTCGTCAAAGTGTTTTATGTTTTCTTTTAAAATTTCTCTTCTAATTTCCGGACGTACCGCTTCCGTGAATTTCGCGAGCATGATGTGGTTCTTTATCTTATCTGTTTCCTCTGACGGGAAAATAGAGGGATTAGTCCCGTGTCTGGCGTTTTGTTATGCTGGCTTTGTGCCGAACTTTGGGTATTTCGATTCCTAAGAGACTCTGGCGAATCCTGTCTAACTCTGGGACGACCCATTTTTTTTTTTTTTTTTTTTTACTTTAAATATTTACAGATACTATTTTACCTATTTTAACACTATATGTTCCGTTACCTTATACATATACAAAATGCACTTTGACACTTTCAACATACACATAAATGAAAAATATTGTACATGAATACATACATATTAAGCAAGTACTAATTCAATTGTTCAGTTCTACTGATTGTTGCATAACATTCCATCAATAAAATATTTATTTTATTTATTTACTTAATTTTATTTAATTTAATTTTTCTATATGTCAATACGTTGTAATGACTACAAACTATCTTATTCACAACATTCTTTCTATTAGAGAAATTAATTGTTTTAACAAAAATACCTTCTTTGTCACCTTTAAAATCAAAGTTCTTTCGTATATATATATATATATATATATATATATATATATATATATATATATTTTGCAGCAGTATATTAACACTTACAAAACACAAATAAAATATTCAAAGAATGTCAATGCATGGTTTTTTTTTTTTTTTTTTGAAACTGAGAAACAAGATAGTAACTTCGTTATTATGATGCATAATTTCTCTCCCAGACTTTGTTTTATTTTTGAAAAATCTACTATATATATTTATTATTATTATTATCATTAATTTAACTATCATTTGAGTTACTAGGAGTACATAAAATTGCCTTTTTTCTACGGCACCATTATGTGGTGGATTATTTTTGTTATGGTTAAAATTTGATGAAAACTAAAGCCTAAGATGATCGTACAGTGGTATTATGCCGCGCATAACCTGCCTGGCAAGTACTCCTAGTATTACGCTGAAAAAAATGAAAAATGATTGACATACACCAAAACACTAAAAAAAAACTAAAGACTCTATGAATTGCAACTAAATTCCATTTATTCTTAGTCATTCCACTAATATTAATTAAAAGACGATATTGACATAATTTTAAACTTAAACATGTCTGGGGGAGATGTGGTTTTGGAGGATAAGGGGTATCCACAAAAGGTTTGAAACACAAATAATAAATAGATTACTTGGGATATTCACCATTATGATGAGGTAGCCATCTTTACACAAGACACGATCGACGCGTGCACTATTGGAACCGCTTTCTTTCTCTTAAGCCATCATCAAGCCTCTGATTCCATGTTTCTTTTGAACACAACTTGATCATATTGATTCGAAGCACACACTGATTTTTTTAAGGCCGTTCACACCTTTACCAAACTCTCTTCTGCTTCTTCTCTCTAGCACACTCGTTCTGTCGTCTTTTTTCTTCTCTCACGGGGTTGTTTAATTTTTTCTTACCCCCTCTTACATCATTGGCTGGAGTTTCTGATTTGTTCGTATCGGGGAATTAATGCATCCTCTCGTCGAATCCCAGATATGTAGGTGGGTCATCGGGGAATATACCCCGCCAAATTTGCATATCATTTTCGGCCATAAATATTTTAACGTTGACAGTTCATTGTGCTATAGTGTCCAGACTGTCCATTGCCTGGCGCCTCTTCTAATTTACGGTCCACTTGTGTGGTCTTCCCATGGGAACCGTCTCAAAATTATATTTTACTGCTGTTTCACTTCACCACACTTTGCTCATGGCAATTTTTTTATCTATAAAAACATAAAATACTGCTTTTTTAACAAAAAAGATGCCATCGACTTTTATCTCTACTTTATGGCATTATTTTCTATTTAATTTTTTTTTTCTTGAGAACTTTTTAAGAGTGCAGTTAATGTTACTGTATGAAATGAACAGAAATATTTCATGTATTACATTTAAAATCGTTTTTAAAGCATCATGAAGTGTTTTGACACAAGCAAAAGTACTTTGAAATCTAATATTAATAAAATAACTCAACGTGGATATCAATTACATTTGGCACTAATCATGTTACGAATTTGAGCGAATGATACTACGGATCGCATTTACACACACATATTTACGACTCACACTTTAAATATTACAGACTGAAACAGCTTTCGCATACTGACTGTAATTTTCAAAATATTACAACGAACTACTAATTATTAAAACACTTTTTACAAAATGTGTAACATAAAAAAAGTAATCTTTAGACAAGTGATTACGAAACTTTGTGAATCAATTACTTTCTAAAACATCTAAGTGTTTAGATCTAATTACTTAGCGTGAACTCCTGAATCCTCTTATACTCTCATCTATCTAACTATTTAGTCAATATTTATCTTTGTACATTTATACAGTACTTTGAAGGATAGAATGCATTTCAGATATCATCATTTATATTAAAAGTGTTAGTCGATAAACCATGTAATGAAAGTAGTACTAAAAAGTGTTACTTAATACTGTCAAATCGTAAAAAACAATTGTCTGACAATAAACTTAAGAAACTGTGATATATACACTATCTTCGATGGAAAGCTTTATTCTGTAGTGTTTTTTTTTTTTTTTTTTTAAGTAAAACTTCTTTAGGCGCAACTAGGGGGTAACTCAGATTTATTTTCTGACGGAAGTAACGCTCAGTAAAGGAAATGACGTATCTTTCCCCCCTTGCTTCTTCATTCCGCCATGACTGCAAAAACATTGCAATGTCAAGGACAAAAAGCCTGATAATTTCTACACCGTTTGTACGATTCCCTTGAAAATTTCCATAATCCTGTATAAAAATATAGAAAACAATCTGCGCTACTTTAAAATCTGAAAATCCACCCGTTCCCTCATTTTTAAGCGATTTTTCGCTATTTTCAGCAACATTTCATATCAGAGAGTCAAAAAAGTTAATCATTTGCGTGGCAAAATTAGCTATTGCAAGTGATTTTTACATCATATTGACGTCACATTTAACAAGCTTTTTCCAGATTTATAAGATTAATTATTTGCGGAACAGCTATCGGGCGTTCGTTCCTGAGAACGTCGACTGTGCTCCCTGCGCGTCGACATTACTCCCTACCTGTTTTGAAGCAAGATCTTGTCTGATGACCCTATTCAGTGATAAGTGGACCGGCTCTTGTCAGAGCCACTGTGTGAAGTCTTTCGCTGAACAGGAGGCGATCCTGCTGACTGTCTCTCACTGTTGTTACAGGCGGCGACCCAACCCGTCACCTCCGATAAACAAGGCCTACGCACCGAATACAGAAAGTAGCACTATGGTGCATTCCGTTGCTTTACTCACATGTTTTCAATGGCATTAATACAATATTTAATGGAATTATGAGTAAAAACTTAACATGATTGGTTGCCATGATACATAAATATTGTTTGTCTATACTTAAATAATATGTAATCTTTTAATATTGCTCATGTGTTTTTGAGTTATGTATAATAATGAGCCAAATGTAAATTTTTAAACAGAATAATACTTCGAGCAAAAACAGCAGAGGAAAACAAAGGTTTAAGAACACTGCCATAGAAAAACGCAATAATTGACCTTACGTGCATTCGATACCAACCGACAGAAGAAAACACCAGTTTAGGAACACAGTTAAAGAAAAATACCACAACAAAGACATTCTCTCGATTCAAACCCTACGGGAAAACATTTTAAGAAAACAATGAAAGAATAATAGTTCAACACGGACACTTCCTGGATGCTAACCCGATATCCAGACGGAACAACGGTTTAAGAACACGGGTATGTAACACCACAAAGAAACAGACACTGGCTGCAAAGGGTTTAAGATCAAAATAAAAGAATAACAAATGGACACTCCGTGGATTCTAACCCAACCTCAAGACGGAGCAACGGTTTAACACGGGGATGGAACACCAGAAAGAAACGGACCCTGGCTGCAATCTTTCCCAAACAATAGAAAGAACCTGCAGTTTCAAAACACGGATACAGATAAATAATTCGAAGCCTACCAGCAGACGAAATCAACGCTTAAGAATACTGTGATAGAAAAGCACTAAAAAAATAATTTACACTACCTGCATTCGAACCCAACAATCAGAGGAAAACATCAGTTAAAGAACAGAGTTAAAGTATAATAGTATACTATGGACATTCCTCCCATTCAAACCCAAACTCCCGACGGAACAATGGTATAAGAAAACAGTTAAAGAATAATACTACAACAAGGACACTTCCTGGATTCTAAATAATTATCATGAATTACCGGTGACTCTTACTGGAGATTTTAATGTTAATTTTCGCTACCAAGAATCTCAGCCGTCAGTTGATTTTTAAAAAGAAAAATTGGATCTAACTATGAATACTTCTCGACTTCAATCAACAACGCGTTTCGGTACAACGATAGATGCTGTATTTTCAAGAAAGTTAGCAAATTTAGAGAGTAAAATTTATGTTTCACAGTATAGTTAACACAAACCTATAATTTCATACATAAAATATTATGATGACATTCAAGTTCCTATTTCCAATGAATAATTTGAATATAACATTTATATAATCTTTGTAAAGTACATGAATAATAAATATAATTAAATTATAATATTATATTTATTTTAAGTTAAAGTTTAACAATTTCAGTGATATTTATCGTAAACGTCAAAGAAGTTTTACTTCAATCGCGCGTAAAGATTACACGCACACACTTTTTTTTTTTTTTTAAGATACACTTTTAAAATATAGCTGCTCGAAATTAAGAAGCAGGGGACAGCGCCCTCTAGTGTACTGGAATTTGTTTGTGAGCTCCCACAAAAAATATAAATACTACATACCCAATGAAAAAATAAGGTGCATGGTGCAGTTAATTAAAATAAAATATAAATATAGCAGCAATCAATACACATGTTTACGGCAGTTATAACACGGGTGTAAGGACCAACAGAGATAAAAAGAATAATGCTACTGTCAATACAATGTTTCAAGTGACTAATTTCTCCAAAAAAAGTATTAAAAACAAAAGGGGAATTTTAAAAAATATTTAATGTTATAATTTTTGAATAATGTAATAATTTTTGAAAAAATATTAAATACTGATGCAAGCACCAACTTTTATTTGAAAAAAAATAATCCCTTTCAAAAAAGAAAAGTTAAAATTTGATTTATTAAGATTTGATCTTAACATTTTCTCTCCTATTGTAAAACTCTCCGTGATAGAAGAAAATTCCGATTCATTCAATTTTGAAATGATTCTCTTACAGTAAATAGATTCAGACCGAACATCCAACATCATTTTTTTAAAATTCTTCCTTCATTTCCATCTGGGAATCAAAGAATTGATGCAGAATACCACGGAACAAAGTCACTGTATAATGAAATTGTATGCATACCTAGAAGAATATATTTGATTAACAATGCTATTGGAGAGCGAAAAAGTAAAAGATGCCGCAAACATTTGCATAACATGCTTGCTAATTTTCTTCCGTTACTCTCCTCTGGGGTTTGGATTAATTTTATTGGGAATATAAAGAAAAATGACTACTCTTTTCTCGCCATTTCAGGGTTCTCTCCATATTGTTGCAGATTCGTAGTTTAAGCAGACGTCAATTAAGCGTGTTCGACGCAAAACCTTCCAACACGTAATGAAGTCTGCAAATCAGACCAGTTATCAAACATTTGTATTTTAATAAGATTTTATTCTATTAAATTTATGCTAAATTTATCTAAACCGGAATATCATACTTAACTTTTCGAAGAAAAATTGTAAATATTTTTTTTATTAAACATGAGCCCATGCATTTATCATTTAATGCACCGCAGGGTTCCCGCTACAGTGCGAGACCGCGAGAATCTCGCATAAATTTCTTAAATCTCGCGCAAAAAATATTACAGAGCGAGGTATTCTCGCACTGCAAAATATTCGCCACCTGCGCGAGATTCTCGCACGTTGTTTGAAAGTTTAAAAACGCCAGTTTACAAATACAAAAATTTGTTTTTACTCTACTACTGTTGGATAACGAGCATGCCTCGGCCACAATGAAGCGTCCCCCCCCTTCCTCTCTTGAGTTTCTGTTCACAGATAACACGGTTAAAACATCGGAATGCAGAGGGGGAATATTAATTAATGCTATCGGCGCTGAGCTGACGTGTTGATTTTTCTCCTCCTTCTTGCCAGCTGTAAAATGTTTTGTTTTTGTATGTGTGTCTATCGTATATGAGTTTTGAGAGCATCTCATCTGTTTGTTTTTTTTTTATATACCCCACGATTCATGGAATTATTGATAACCTCTGGCAGTTTGAAATTTGGACACCCCCCACCCCCCCCAAAAAAAAAGAAGCTGAAATTTTCCGGTTAAATGCCGGATAATCTAGCTTATACTGTAGTAACAATTTGAACTTACCCAGCAAACACACACAGGTTCTCTGAACGTGTATTAACGTTCAGAAACGTCTTCTGAGCGTTAATAGACGTTCAGAGAACCTGTGTGTGTTTGCTGGGTAACTATATCTGTTTAAACTTTGTCACACATATTTGTATCTTACCAACTTTATAGTATAATATAATTTAATATTTATATAAATATATTATATATATATATATATATTAAGTTATTTTGTATAATTTTATTATACTAGTTAAAATATTATAGTTAATAATTCTTTTGCTTAGTTAAACTGGATGTGATTCTTTGAATAAATTTGAATATTCATTAACTTTGAATATCCCTTAACAATTCAAGTGCAAATTTAAGCAATCTTATTAGAATAGCTGATGGAAATATCAGTTTAGAAAGTTTTCCATATGACAAGCTGTAAAATTTTTTAATGAACGGAAAAATCTGTGTTATTGAAATTGTACTATAAATAAATAAAATGTTAAACAATATTTATGTTCTCACCTAACTTTCAGAAATCTCACTCAAAATTTTTGGATGGGTGAGAAATCTCCCCCAATTTTTTTTTTTCTAATGGGAACCCTGTGCACCGCATCGTTTACATTTAATAAAATACTTTCAGGTTATTCCAATATTAAAATAATAATTAAATATGAGTACTAGATGAAGTACCCGTCGTTTACGGGTTAGTACTGAATGCAAATTTCCAAAAAGCAAGAATTTTCGTCAGCATTGTAGGAGTACGCAGAATCTATGTAGTATGTTGCCAAAGTAAATAAAGTGAAGTTGTAATTTTTATGTATTAAAATATTACAGGTTAGAAAGTAACTAAGTAATATCATTTCATTCGCTTTAGTCGTAATTATGTGATGCGCGAACGAATATTTAAGCATACTGAAATAATTTTCGCAAAATCTCAAAATCTAATCAATGTTTTTGAAAAATTGGAAGCCTAGAATTTAAGTTGAGTGACAACCTATCATGTCACCAAATTTCATTTCATTCCCTGCAGTCTTTATTTTGTGATGCTGGAACAAAATTTCAGCATTTTAAAACGATTTTCACGAAATCTCAAAATGTAATCAAAATATTTTTAAAATTCAACGCCTATAAATTAAGATTAGCAACTACCTATCATATCACCAAATTACATATCATTCGTATTAGTCATTATTACGTGATGCTTGAAGAAATATAAACGTATTTTGAGAGAATTTTCGCAAAATCTCAAAATCTAATAAAAATGTTTAAAAATTGGACACCTATAGTTTATGTTGAGCAACCATCTATCATGCGACCAAACTTCATATCATTCGCTTTAGTCGTTATTACGTAATGCGTGAACAAAGATTCGCTCAGTTTTAAACGATTTTCGCAAAATATCGAAATCTGATCTTTTTTTTAAATTTGATGCTTATAGTTTAAGGTGAGTAGCCACCTATCATTTCACCCAATATCATTTTTTCACTTTTGCAGTTATTACGTGATGTGCGAACACAAATTTACGCAGTTTCAAACGATTTTTGCAAAATCTGAAAATCTAATAGATTTTTTTAAAATTCGACACCAATGTTTCAAGTTGAATTACCTCCTATTATGATACCAAATTTCATTTCAATCGCTTCAGTCGTTTTTACTTGATGGTCGAACACAAATTTACGCAGTTTGTAACTATTTTCGCAAAATCTCAAAATCTAATCAAGGTTTTTTTTTTTGAAAATTTGACGCCTATGTTTTAAGCTGAGTGACCACCAATCATGATTCTAAATTTCATTTCAATCGCTTCAGTCGTTTTCACGTGAAGATCGAACACAAATTTACGCAGTTTAAAACGATTTTCGCAAAATCTCAAAATCTAATCAGGATTTTTTTACGTCGCCGCGTATGTTTTAAGTTGAGTGACCATCAATCATGATACCAAATTTCATTTCAATTGCTTCAGTCGTTTATACGTGATGCTCGAACACAAATTTACACAGTTTGAAAGGATTTTCGCAAAATCTCAAAATCCCATCAAGATTTTTTAAAAACTCGACGCTTATGTTTTAAGTTGAGTGACCACCTATCATGAAACCAAATTTCATATCATTCGCTTCAGTCATTTTTATGTGATGCTTGAACAAAAAAAGTGTCACGGACAGAATGACAGAATGACAGAAAAATGGACAGACAAACTTGTTTTTGAGGGTCGCACCGGATTCGCAGGCGCTTGAAACGGATAGAAATCGCAAAATTTTTGAATTCCAAGAAATGTACAGACAAAAGTCTAATTTTATTTATATAGATTTTCATGTTTAACCAAGGAAGGAAAAAAGCATTTCCTGTAAAATAAGTTTTGCCGAAATAGACAAAATAGCTAATTCAAAGTCATTTCTTTTTTTTTTTTTTTTTTTTTTCTATTAAATAATGGTACTTTGCGCTTTCTGCTGGGGACATAATTTTTATAAATCTCCTTTTCTTAAATGTGATTAATGACACTAGATGAGATGCAGTTGAGCATGTCACCAGACAGCATTGCTTAACGTTACTAACAATTCTTCCAGAATACTCAAATATTAAATACCAAGAAACAAAATAACCAAGTAATAGTTCTTTATGCATAACAACACACATATGCATTTACATTTGCTATTTAAGAGATGAAAAGTTTTCCATAAAAGCGTTAGTTTCTAATTTCTTTGGTATGCCATGAATTAATTTTAATGTTCTTACAAAAGGAAACAAAATTGTAGTAAAATAGTGAAAAATGTAAAAAATTACGTTTGCATATTTATAAGTTTCCGTATGAATATGGAATTCAATTATGACATTTTCTGTCTATTTTAATGAATAGCTTTAAAGGGGACAGTATGGAATGTAAGAAAAAAGAATAAGTCAAATATAAAATATAAAATGCTTCCCCGTAAAGCATTCAAATAATAAAATAACCTTGTTATCAATCTCTTATTACCATCCATCAATTACTTCAAAATTGTACAACTCATGCATCATTGCTTTTATTATTAACTAGCTGTGTGCCTGTTCTTCGCCCGGTAGGAAACGAACATTTTTCTTACATGTGTAATTTGAATTAATTCCAGTGATATGGAATCTAAATAAAAAGCAATTTTTTTTTATTCTTGACGTACAGTTGCGTCATGAGTACCAACCTGGCATCATTGCAATATAATGAATCAAAAACCTACGTCAGTGTCATCCGCAATCAGAAAAGTGAAAAGCTTGACGGTTTGCAGAAAACTCCTGAATTTCAAAATGTCTTATTTCTACATCATACTGCTTTTTAGGTTCAAGCTGTAGCATTAAATTCCTCAGACACTGCATGAAATGGACAAACGTTTATTTAAAAAATAGCTGCGCACCCGCTCTTCATACCGGAAGAAACGAATATTTTACTAAATTACTCAATTAAATTATTACTAAAACATTACTAAATTACTCATATCTGCATGAGACAAAACAGAATTTCATTTTTTTTAAAGTAAACTCCTCTTGAAATTACTGCGGGATATACTAACGCAAATTAGAATTACTTATCGTTTAGTTGGTTGTAAGATATATTTTTTACGCTTTATTTTTGAAAGCCTTTCTGTAATAAATTTGTAACATTTCTTATGTTTTTTACCATGTATGCAAGCGTCACATAGAGAGCCCACACTCTTAATGAGGCAGTTGATTAACGATTGTGGTAGTAATTCACGTTCTTCCGAAAGCGTAATTTTATTGCCTTAAAAGTCCTTGGAAGGGTTTATTGATATGTAATGGCTTCCAACAGCAATCCACAAGTGTGGCACTGGAGATCTTGCTGGCCACACCGTATGTTGAACACCCTTTTCTTCCAAAAAATCAACAATAACTTTGAACACCAGTGTATAATGCGTGCGTTAATTGTTAAACACTTAAAGTTTAAAATTCAATTGTTGATTGAGCATCAGAAACGGTTCCTTTATCGCAGCTGTCATATGAAATACTAGTTTATGCATTTTAGTAAATAATTGTAAAGTTTCAGGCCAAAATACTCTTTGTCCTTACCTGGAACCCTTACCGGGGTTCGTGAAATGTACAATTCCTGAGAATGTAGCAACAATCTTTTGGCAATTGCACAGTAATGTAAATGTAATCCTAAAAAGACAGAATCTGAAAATTTTTCAATCTTATCTAATGGACGGTGTCTAAGGGTGTTGGTTCCCCGAGTTCCAGATGGAAAAGAACATGAGGTTGACTTGTCGTGAACCAACAAGGTCAGCAAGCCTGGCAACCTGTGTTCACCATTCTTTAGACATACTCCTTTACTATAATGAAGTCTGGATACTACGGAGTGCACATTTATAACAACTTACATTTATTATCAATCGAATTATATTTACAACGGTAACAGAATGGACAGATTGACAATCTTAAAATCATAGACTTTCCAAATTTGTTGGAAATGTTAAAAATTATTAAATAGTTTATTTTGTTCCTAATTTTTATTAAGTAGAATCCTTCAGTTACATAGCTTAATCTGCTTACAGCAGACGTAAATCTAAAAGTTACCTTAAATATAAACTTTCTATGCATTTTATTTTGAAATCCCTACTGGACAAATCATGTCTGCCATATATGTAAGCATCACATATGCCAATAAAAAGTTTAGTGTGCATGTACACACACAAGTACTAGGAAAATAACTCAAACAATTTCTCAAAATACGGCTTTTTTACTGGAAACAGTTTATTTACTTTAAAAGGGGAATTTTAAAAAATGTTTTCCTAAAGCTATACGAAATATAAAATTTTCATCCTCACTGACATAACAGCAAATATTTTTAAAGGTTGTCAACTCAGCTAGAGTGAAAACACACGAGGATCAATTTTTAACCATTATACATTGATAGAAAAAATTTTGCGAAGAGAAAAATGATTTCAAAAAGTTTAGAAGAAACTTTACAACGATTACCGATTCCTATTTAAGCGATAAAGTTTTAAATCACCGAAGAGGTGTAAATAGTCTCGATTCATTACATATATATATATGCGTGTATGCAGACATATTTTTAAAATAACAGACTATATTTATTGAGAAAAGTTTCACTTCATTTTTCTTCTTCAGAATATATTGTATATTTTATTTAAACGTCGATATATTCAAGCATATTTCTTTTTTTCAGTGAGTTGTACGGTATGTTTTGCTTAGTCATCACTATTCACGAGAAAAGAGTTTCATGAGATATACTAAATACAGTTTAAAAGATTTAAACTTTCTATCTTTTTAGCATTTTCAATCTAAAATTTTTAATTCGTGCCATTTTTATTTACATTTTGGAGCTAATGATTTTTCCCTTTCAGTTAAAGGGAACGATTAGTGATTAGGGGCAGAAATACTTACTTTTGAAGCACTGACTAATATGAGCCTTTCTATTCTGGAACTATTTGCTAATTTTAAGGTATGCGTAACTTAATATTCGGAAGTGTAACAATTTTACCGCTATAAATCAAACACCAATCGTTAAATGGAGAAGAATTATCATTAAATCCTACTGCAAGGCAAATTTTTAGAACGATGTAATACATCCGTCTTTATCCATTTACGACAAACGATGTCTTTGGATGTCGTTCGGTTTCACGTTTTGGCCTTTTTACTAAATGGTAATTGCAAAAATATGCATAGTATAAGTGAAACATCAGACCATTTTTTACTAATATTTTTTTTCTTTAAATCTACTTCACCAACATATAATTTATAAACATTTGATGTGGACACAACAGGTCTTCCTTGCACGTCTGTTAAATAAAAAAATTCGTCGCATTTCATTTAAACTTGTTTTGTTTGAAAGCGATAAAATCCTGCTATAATACTAAGATTTAACGATTTCTAGCTAAATATTTCCGTTATCGATAAGCTGGGTTCAATTTGAAGGATTTGTTTTTGACACTTAATTGGGAGATATTTTGCCAAAAGCCGCCAAAGTAGTAATTGACTACAAACTTTCAATGAATTGAATGTATCCATACACCTTAAAGTAATTTGGGTGACCCTGTAAATAAATTACCCAGTCGATTGCCATCACTAAAGAGATAAACAGTTAGATGTTGTAATAGTTCTAGATACACAAATAATCCTAAATATACAAGTTCTAAATACCATTCTATGGTTAAAAGTTTCAGAGTTATGCGAAATACGAAACTATTTTTTGAGCCAAATTTGGCGACATTTTGGGAAAACTCGCCAAAGGTCGATGACAAATGGCGACATTTTGGGCATGGACCCAACAACGAGTGACTACAGACGTAATACATTGAAGATGTCCGTAGACATTTATGTACTGAAATTCTTTGCGTGGTCCTGTAAATAAACTGTCCAGTAGATTGGAACCGAAAATCAAGATGCACAACTAGATGTTACAGCAATCTTATAAGAAATGTCATCATTCTACGACTAATAGTGTTTGTGATATTAAGTACATACACACGTACACCAAAAGTCGCCAAGGTTAGCGACTTTTGGCGTAATTTTTGAGAGAGGCAAGTGACCATGGTCTGGCCATAACCTAATTGAATGGTAGGATGGTATGGTACTTGAAATGGATGAATGTCTCTAAAACTGCCATTGACCTTAATGTGTTGAAATGTTTCTGAGTGTTCCTGTAGAAGAACTAAAAGTGATAAAGACACTATTTTCGATACAGAGATTAATTTTGTAACCCTTAAAAACATATATTACTTCTGAGTCGTTTGAAATAGCCTAATATCTCTGAAATACGTTTTAATGAATTTCTGCTCATAGAGCGTAATGTATTTAAAATCTTCTGATTGGCCCTGTAAACAAACTATTCAGTCGATTGTTTAAAAAAAGGGGAGGTGCGCAACTAAATGTTACAACAATCCTAAGTATAAAGTTTCAATATTCTACGACCAATAGTTTTTTTTTTTTTTTTGAGATATGCGAGTTAAATACATACAGACGTCAGGTCAAAATGGACTCGCGGTCGGTCAATGTGGGTTGTGCATGCATTTATATGAACATGCATAAATACGTACAATGAGATGCATCGCAAAAATTCTCAAAAGTAAAGTAGGTAGTGAAAGTCAGTAGTTCAAATGTAGTCAAAAACGGTTTTTTCGTCAAAATCTGGCTACCGAAATTTTTCGCGATCACATTACTTTCTTTACTTCGTACAAGGAAGTAATTACGGAGTGCTTCAGTTTTCTTTCAAATATATGTTTATGAGAACACTCGTTTCTTCAAATGGAAAATGAAGTGTAATCCTATGCGAATTAGTAAATTGTCACAATAAATCATTAGATAAACTAGGTTTTCTTCGAACAGCAAATTTTACTGGCAATTTTAATGGAGAAATAATAAAAACTTTGTCTTATCTGTCAGGCAAAGAAGTTTTTAGAGTAATACTACAGTTTTTCTCTACTACAAAATATTTAAAGTTCCAAATTCTTAGACTAAAGCTTACAGAACAAAAACAGAAATTTTCTATGGGACAAACACTTTTTTCGATCAAAAAATTTCACTGAAAATTTAGGGTAGCATTAGTTTGCTTTATTAGTTTATTTCTAAAGCTTTACTTAACTCAATGATTGCAGTGAATGTGTTGATCACAGAAATGCTTATCTTAAAGCATTGGGGCAAAACAAAAATTAGTTTTCCTTTGAGTCAAACTTGCTTAGAATGCACACTTTATTTGCAAACATAAAAATAAGATACTTTAATTTTCTTGGAATTTTCCTGGAAATAGACTTAACTTTTAAAACATAAGGAATAATTTCATGAGAATGTGAAAAGTTTTACAGGAAAGTCAAAAGTTAGTTCATATAGCATTCTTTGAAAGCAATAAATATTCAAAAGATATATTTGATCGTGTTTCATACAATTTTAATAAAATAATTTCAAGCAATTTCCTTACGTTTTTAGAATGTTGATATAACTTTCTTTGAAAAGTAATAAATATTCAAATTATAAACTGGATCATATTTTACAGAATTTCAATGCATTAATCTTAACGCATTTTGGGTAGTTCGATGAAACGCAATATGGAACAGAAATAGAAAAAAAAATGGATGAGTTCTCTATAGAAGAGCAATGACTGTGCGAATTTAATCTAGAGACACAAACATAAAGACGTCGCTAAAGAATTCAGTATTTAAATTGTGTTAGATTAATCAAAAATTTTGTCGAAATCCAGACAAAGATTTTATGAATGCAATTTGGCACGTTTTTTGCGATGTAACGGAAGCAAAAAATAATCTCCAATAAGGAATTTTTTTTTTTGCTTATACTCGAAAAAAATTCTCAAAGAGTAACACAGCTAAATTTTTAAAGATTTTTGGGGTAAATAAGTACAAAAAAAGAGCGCTAACTGGAGAAAGTAATGAAAAATAAAAAGGTAAACGCTATTCAATAGGTTAACATAGGTTGTAATCTCTTAGAAACAGGGGAAACTGGGGAGGGGGGACAAAAATATAACGAAGGCTTATAAAAACTGATTTTTAAATTTTTAAAAAGTTTAAAATAAAGATAGCTTTAGCGATTCAGAACCATTGTCCAGATAAAGGTGTTGTCTGTATCCCTTTTCAACCATTTTAAATTTTAAATAGTGGAGATGATTGTATTTAAATATTCTAATAATATTTAAATAGATCAGTATAAATTTGTTGCTAATAAAGGATTAGTTTTCAAGTTTATACCTAGCATTTACTTATTTATAAACAGTGAGAATAAGAAAAAATTGTAACCGTACAGATTATAGAATTATAACGTTATTCACCTTTGTCGATTTTTTAATCCTTTCAGGTCTGACGTTCTACTAATGGTACAAAACTTTGAACTAGTTCTTTTAAGTGATTTTTTTAGATGTTACCCGAGATACCTGTTTTCTGTTAAAAACCCCTCTGTTTAAAACATGTTTTACATATTTCAAGTAAAACGAGCCAATACTCGACTGAAAATAGCCATTTAAAAAGGATACCTCTAGGAATACATATGCGTCTTATAAATCAATTTTGTTTACCATTTTTATTAATGTTATTAATGTTACAGTTGGATTTAAGTATCATTTAAATTTATTTATTTTAAGAAGTTTATTTTAAGCAATATATTATGTAATTTTTATCTTTAAAATGATTGCGATTTGTGATTTAGTGATATTTGAATATGTGTCCTAACAATAGTTGGATAACATGGGTTCTTAAAAGAGTAAATTGAAAACAATACATACTTCTCAAAAGTTTTTTTAGGGATTATATCCTAAAATTTCTTGTAATAGCTTCCATGTATTAGAGATTTAATGTTTTACTGGTATGCAGATTTACTATAGTTTTCACTATTATCTAGCATGAATAACATAATTTTTTAGAAAAGATTTTATCCATATAAATGTTCGACTTCGAAAGTTTCTTTTCTTTACTTTTTGTAGAGGAAAACACTTATTAACCCATTTGTGCCCAGATATTTTTGCTTTCTTTGATTTTTGCTAATACCAGCAATAATAGATAAATTTCTGATGTCGACTTCTTGAAGAAGGGATGATTTCTTTTAAAATCATTATGTATAAAAATTGAAATGTCAAAATCCTACTTTGTCGTGTTAAAATGTTTTGTCGAGTTTAGATTCAATATTCGTGAATAAAGGCTAGGAAAATATTCCAATATTTATTAGCAAGAGTAATATAGGAGGCAAAATGAAAAATAATCTCTGGTTATTGGTTGTGCTCCACTTAGACAGCTCTTATTTACCTGGAATGCTGACTAATAACATTTCAGCTTATTATTTATTCCATTTGTACGCATGACTTTCCTATTTAATTTTATGATGCGATCTCTGTTGACGCAGATGCAGATTTTTAAACAATGAGTGTTTAACGTTCCTTTTGAAGAATACTGAAATTGGAAAATCAAACAAATGTACTGGAAAAATAGTTAACTTATCAATAAAATGGTAATTGTAGGTTATAATGACTACTAAAATTCAATTGCTAAACAATTGAGAGGTACATCGCCAAGACGTTGGTAGTGAAACCACATGAAAATGTTTTTTTTTTCTTGCAGACATTTTCCGTCCTAAAGCATAGTTACGATATTGGCTAAATCCCAGTTTCGCCAAACAAGCTAGGTGGCCGCTATAACGTATCAATAAAACGTAAATAGTATTTTTATTACAATGATATCGATGATATTCTTTTTCTGAAAACCGTACATTGCTAACAGTGCTACATGTGAATAGCAACTTAAAACTTTAAAATCATAAATGAACAATGTGCATGTTCATTTATGATTTTTTTACAACATGTTTTAAAACGGAATTAATTGCTGAATTAGATTAAAAATCTCTGTAATATGGAACATTTAAATCACAACCGAAGTAAGGACTTAAAACTTTAAATCTTGATTACTTGAAAATGAAAGCGTTTGAAATGTTTTGCTTCCCAACTCAATTGGACGAACTCTTCAAGAAATAAAAACACTAAAAACTCGCGATTAAAGATAAAAACTTTGTAAAATAACATACATAAATAAAAAAGGGAAACGCGGTACTATCATTTCAGGTAGTTCAAAAGCTCAATCCTTCCTAAACTGCAAAAAAAGCTTCACCAAACAACTATCCTTGCTGTCTGCGTGGATGGCGAGGGTTTTTTGCAGCTCAGGAAGAGTGAATCTTTGTACCATCTGAAATGATCATTCTGTGATCATTTCGGATGGTACATGAGATAGGATGACATAGTCGGAGCCGGATCACATAGTTCGGAGATAAAATGACATAGTCATTTAATGACTATGTCATTTTATCTTTGACCCCCTTTATTGAAAATTGTCCGAAAAATGTGTCCCAAAAAAGCGACATAAAAATGCGGCATAATTTTACATATATTTAAACACTATTAGTTCACAACAGCTTTAATCTATTGTTGCAATATTTCGCAAGCTGTAAAATATGCATCATATGTATTTTTCTATAAATAGTTTACAATCATAAAAATTTCAACATAGGGTTACCAGGCGAAATACACGAAAGATGAGAGATACAATGACATAGTCAATTAATATCGTTTTAATATGGCAATAATGAAACTAAAAAATCAGTTCAGGGTTCAGGGGGGCCTCTCTCTGACGAGGCTCGAACAGCCGAGTTTTTATTTATGTGTTGTATTTTACACAATGTTGATTGTAATTTTTTAATTATTTAATTGATTTTTTTCTGTGAATAACTATTCGAGATACTCGTCCTATACCACAAAGTTACTTCTGCTTTAAAGAAATTTAAATAACGAAAGACAATAGAGACGATAGATAATACAGAAGTATAAAATGATTTTTCACTTTATTCGAAAACAACAGAAATAACTGTCATGCAGTAAAAGCATGCTACGAAAATCGACAACATAAACGCACTCTGCGTAGTGCATGACGCTTAGCACATAAAATTCTACTGTAATATTTTCCTTCAAATTCTGAGTGTAAAATAGTTTTATTTACTGTTTTTCAGATTTCAGAATTATAAGCAAAAGACGTATAAGACATAAATCAGCATCCAGTGAAATCGGTGGAAGCTTTTAAAGTGAAGTAAAAGCAGTACCCATGAATAAATATACAGCTGATAATAAAAAAAGAATTGGGTATAAAAACATGATATACATGTATGTCTCTATGCATATCTATGAGAATAAGTCAACAGTTTTTGAGAATCTTAGCATAACTCTGTACATACGTTCTTCGCGAATGGATTTAAAATGTCAATGGTTGTCCGGATCCTTCCATGCATAACATCTGCACGACTAGTCTTGAGTTTATTTATTTAGTATTCTACTTTCGGCTGAAGATCATCTGTAGGAAAACTATGAAAAAAATTGTACCACTAACATAATGCAGCTTGTCGAGAAAAAAATCTGGAGTGACTCCACTCGAATTTCCGAACCAGGGGCGTAGCCAGAAATTTTTCATGGGGGGGGGGTTACGACTACTACAACTCATATATATGTATACGTGTGTGTGATAAGGGAGTGAAGAATATACATTTTGTATGGCAAAAAATTCCTCATGGGGGGGTTATGACCCCCCTAACCCCCCCCTTGGCTACACCCCTGTTCCGAACACTTTAGAGATGAGACGGGCTCAGCCCGAGCCCGAGTCCGGGCCCGAACCGGGCTCGGGCTCTGAAATTCACAATTGTGTTCGAGCTCAGGCGGGCTCGGGCTCATGAAAAATTTCTGCTTTATTGCACATACTGCTTGAAACAGATTTTAAAAAGTGATTCGTGAGGAAAATAAAGTACTTATAAAAGATAAATAAATAAATAAACAAATAAAAATAGCGGCACGGCGCCTAGAAGGTGCGTGAAGCTCTTTGGATATTTTAGAACGGCGGTTTATATTCCTTAGTTAGTTATGAGATCCGACATTTTTTGATAAAAGATGGATACAAAGAATTAGAAAGTGCATTGGGAGTTTGCAACTGTATTTGTCTTTAATTTGCACAAACGGCAAAATTTATTCTGTTCTATCAATGAAGTAATTGAATTTTTTTTTTAATCTTTAGCTGAAATTTCGGGCTCGGGCTCCGACTTAAATAATATTGCTCGGGCTCGGATGAAAAGTCCTCGGGCTCGGACGGGCTCGGGCTTCAAAAAATGAGCCCGAACTCATCTCTAGAACACTTGATCTTTACCAGCGTTTAAATAAATTTGAATCATTTCAATCGGATATGGCGTTCAGACGCTAGTGCATTTCAAATAATTTTAGTCTGAAGGCCGCAACGTATAAGAATAGTTTTTTGCAGCCCTGTAAAAGTACTGTAAGCCCTAAACACACCAAAATCTGTACGATATCTAAGACAGTGACCTGCTTACCTAATGATATGCGTACCTAATTTCAGCTCAATCGAATGTAAAATAGACACTATTCGCACTTGCAAGAACTTGCGCCGTAATGTGTTAGAACTTTTTTGTTGCTCTGTACAAAAACTGTAAGCCTTACACTCACTAAAATCTAAACAGACTGTGCGATGGTGATCTATAATATAAATACCCAACTTGAACTTATTTGAAGGCACCATTCAGACACTAGCATACTAAATGATTTGCGCTCGTAGACTACAGTGTCAAAGAATTGTTCATACAATCCTGTAAACAAACTACCGGGCCTACAAACACTATATACAGGTCATGTGATCATTACCTATATCATACATACCCAATTTGCACTCAATCGAATGCACCGATTAGACACTAGCTCAGTTTCAAGAATTTCTGCCCATAAGCCATAATTGTAAAGAATTATTTTTTGTAGCCCTGTTAAAAAAACTATCCTCTACACACCAAAATCAATACTGCCGTGCGACAGTGTCCTAAAATAAACATACCAAATTTGAGCTCAATCGAATGCACAGTTTAGGATATGTCGTGTTCACTCACATACACACAAACACACATTCACAACAGCATAAATGAAATCAGAAAACCTCAAAACGTGTAAATACATCAAAATCTCAAAGTCGAATTTTTTCATGATTACAATACTTCCCTAACATGGTGCATGTTCAAAAAGTAAAAAGAGCAAAAACTTGCGAATGTCACATTATACATTTTTTATTTCACACACAAGGTATCTCCTACACTGCAGTATTTTTGTAGTTATTACAAGAGGGGCTTTAATACAAGAGGGGCTTGTATTTTTTTACCTTAATCCTTTATAAGGCCGTGGGAATATATTTTCCACCAGCTTCATGAATTTTTAAATGTCGGTGAAAATATTTTCCCACCTCTGATTTATGCTGCCATGTGCTGATAACTCCAGAAATTTTAGGTATTATTTTAATAACTAGCAGTCCCGCACGGCGTTGCCCGTGAACACCTTAAATTATGCGATTTACAAAATCTGACATGTAAACTGCAACTCCAGATTAGTACTATAGGCCGCAATTGTATAACAGAATGTGCAGATAATGGTTCCAGAGTTTCAGGTACGTACTTACAAACCCATCACTAAAGGCAACTCACTGCTGTGGCCGTCACATATTTCTCCCAGAAATATCGTGCAATTTGCATTAAAATTGCTGGAGTTATTAATTATTTCATCCAATTAAGCAAATTATCTTGTAAAATCCACAATTTTCGATTTAAATTTCTTAAAATTAGGAAATGTTAGGTCATTAAACGTATTAAATACCATAAAAAGTACCATAAAAAATTTCATGAAAAGGTCCCATTAGGAAAAACGCGCCAAATGACAGAAAAATCGTCAAACTTGGCGAGTTTTGGCGAAATATCGCCAAAATGGCCAAAATAAGTCCCCAAAAATTAGGTTTTCGAAGACCTACGACCCATAGAACCCGAGATTTCCAGAACATTCCATATTGATGCAACAAAAAGCAAAATTTAACTATTTAACGCGTAGAATACGAATTTTAAACTGTTTTAAACCCCAGAACAGCGGGTTGCTCCCAAAATTCGTAACACAGGGTAAGAAAATCTCCGTTTTAGAACAGTTTTTAATTAATAATTAAAAAAGTAATTAAAATTTTAAAATTCTGATTCTCAGGTGCACATTATCGGCATTCATGGGCTTATATATTCAAATTTTCAGAGTTCTGTGTGCAGTAGATTTGTCTGGAGACCGCACACAGACAGATTTACAAACATTCATTTTTATTATTATAGAGATAGATAGATTTGGCGTAAACCTGATGAAATTTTCGTGCCATTTCATGCTTCTCAAATGCAAACGATTTGTTTTATAGTAGCATTCGGGCGAAACTCGCCAAGCATGGCAACGTAAAAAACGGTTTTTTACTTTTGCGGTTACCACTCACTTCAAGCATAAATCTTTTCATGAGGCCAAAGTTCGCCAAACATGACGATCTAAAATCGGTTTTTAATTAATAATTTAAAAAGTAATTAAAATTTCAAAATTCTGAGCCTCAGGTGTACATTACCGAAGGAATGGGCTCATATGTTCGAATTTTCAGAGTTCTGCGTCCAGTAGTTTTTTCTGGACATCGCACGCATGCAGATTTTCAGACATTCATTTTTATTGATATAGATTGGCGCAAAACTGACTAAATTTCCGTGCCATTTCATGTTTTCCAATGCATGCGATTTTGTTTCACAGTATCATGCTGGCGAAACTCGCCGAGCATGGCATCCTGAAAACGGTTTTTAATTAATAATTTAAAAAGTAATTAAAATTTTAAAATTCTGATTCTCAGGTGCACATTATCGGACTCATGGGCTTATATATTCAAATTTTCAGAGTTCTGCGTGCAGTAGGTTTGTCTGGAGACCGCACACATACAGACAGACAGATTTACAAACATTCATTTTTATTATTATAGATTATTACGTAATAATTACTATTACATATTTTTTTAATAATTATTACATAATAATACTGTTATTATTATATAATAAGAACAATAAAAAATAATAATAATTTTAGGTAGAAAGCTATATTTTTTTTTTTATAAATCAATCTCAATCCCAATAATTCTTTAACACAGCATTAATAGAAAAAAAAATGGCTCTATAAAGGGTTAAGGAGAATTACCGTCAACACCTATTTGTAAAGTTGAAATCAAAAAGGTTTTTTTTTTCAAATGAAACTCAATATTAAAGTATTTTATATTCGCATGATTTACCTTCCTTGTTGTAGTTAGTAGAGACGCGCAATAATGAGAATTAAGCGACGAAGCAAACATTTAATTAACACAACTTACATTTACATAAAAAGTCATCAATATACATGCAACTTAACGCTCAACATTCTCTATTCTTATAAGCACCGTTATAAAAGCAGTTCTACTACACATTCAGCTGAGATAATCACGAGGGGAAAACGTCACGTGATGTCCAAGGATAATGATAAGCAGTCTTCATTCCTACACTTGTTCTGACATAATAGGTTGCATTTTCCGGATTAAACATGCAAGCCTCTCTTGGAAATGGTAAAACTCGATTAATGTAATTCATTTATTTGAACTAAATTAGGTTTAACTATCTACTTCTCTGCAAACGACATTTCGCAACACGATTTTTTCAATCTCCTTTGTTTACGATAAAAAGAATTTTATACTTAGATTTTTTTTTTTTCCCGAAGCTTTTTAAACTCAAAGAACAGAGAATTATTTTACGCATGTAAGTACATTTAATGGAATTTAATTATATCATAGATTAGACGCTATTCAAAGCAAGGATAATGGCTGAAGGTACGATATTACAAACATAATTACGACATGAAATATTTAATGCCAGTGCAGATATTTTTCAAAAATGTAGTTCTGTTTTTCTGATTTTCTCATTCTAAATTTAAGTCTTCACTAGAAGGATTGAGTGCATTAAGATTTGTAATATATTTGTTATTTAAACATTTCTTACATCCGAAACAACTTGCTTCTAATATAAACATATTATTAGCCCTAAGCATATTTTTATTCCTACTGGGCTTTAAAATGCCTTTTCACATACAAGTTCTAGTTATTAAAAAAATTCTACTTAGCTGATCTGCAAGCTTAATATAATACGTATTACTAAAGTGGTTCAAAGAATTTATTTACATTCATTATTTGCATTCGAGCATTCTTAATCAGCTTTTACCTTCAGAATAAAAACATTCTGCGCATTTCTTTATGTTTCTTTTTTTTTACTTTCTGTACATGTGTAATTTGCTTTTTATTTGCTTCTTTCGTATTTATCTAAATAATCGTATGTGCTCACTAGAATGTGCTAGTAGAAAATAATTTTTGCAGTTTTTTTTCTGTTTTCCATATTGAAAGTTCCTGTGCGAAAATCCATTAGGTTATGAAAACTGGGTGTTGCCTCTAGAATCGAAGCATAAAACATAATTCGACTGTAGTAAAAATTATGTAAGTGCATTTCCGATTTGACCAGATAGACAAAACAGAAAAGGATGTAGTTCCTGAAGACAATTTGTGGGAATTTTTCGAATTACTTATTTATTAATTGACAACAGTAATGCACCAAATATGAGAATTTTAATTTTAAGCTTTAGGGTAAGGGAGCTTTGCTATGACTAGGAATTGCTGACATTTTTCGTTTGTATTGTTGTTATAAAAATGCTTTTTGCAGGGGGAAAAGTATAATTTTAAAATTAAAAATATGTAAACTAGGGAGCTATAGCAAATTAAATACATTTACTTTTTAATGAGCTTTTGGATAATAATATCGTTGTAACTGAAAGTGTAATATATTTTTTGTCGACTAATATGTTTCTGGTACATGAAAGTGTAATATGTTTTTTGTCGACGTTCTTGTGTCTGGAAACAAGATGTCTGCCATTCTGAAACATAGGAGTTGCGTCAAGAGTCTGAAAGGTGAACCTTTTACAAAACACGGCAATTGGCGAAGGTTTGGCGAAAAACGAAATGCGCCAAGAATGGCGGGTTGGCGATACTGCAGCTGTCCCAGCATTTTAGTGCGTATTTAAAATCTGAAAGTGCTTTAGATTTTCTTCCTTTTTGTTCCCCCCCTTTTTTTTTCCTTTCTGTTTTTTGATAACGGGCAATATATCCAGAAGCTCTTTAATATTGGACGAAAATAATTTGCTCCTTTTTGTAGGTTTTTATCATTAAACCCCATCTTATTTTTGTAACCAGGGGCGGCCCGATGCTATGAGCAAGGTAAATATCACATAGAGAGATATCAGTGCCGAGGAAACCAGTGAGAAACAGGATTCTCTCCGAACAAGATTTATTGGCATGGTCAACCAACTGGTTGTTGGAGGCGGCTAGTATAAAATGTAAACGGCACCACGAGTGATAACCACCGTTTTCAGTGTTTGACAGTATTTTAAAGTGTGTTCTTGCATTCTGGTACGGTGAAGTAGTTTAGAGAAATATTTTAATGTATTTAAAATTTTATGAATGTACCGTTTTAGTGAATTTCTGATTTTTAGCCCATGCGTTTTAATTAAACATATATTTTAAGCTTGTATTTCTAAACTGCTATTTATGTCTTAACGCTATTTTAATTGGGCCAGTTTGTCATTTCTGAATGTCACTTTGTCGTTTCAAGGAAGAGTGAGAAAAGAAATTTTAGTTAAATTGGGCGAAGAAATGTGTGTTAAAATAAACCCAGAAATGCGGGTTGATGACATAAAAAACAGCAGTTATAGAAAGTTCCGAATACGAGGAAGTATTTGCCTAGGGTCTACTTGAGAGATTGACGCAGGAGAGTGAAATAGAGTTGGACAATATTAGACAAAGGGAAGAGGAGGAAAAAAAAACTGGAATTTGAAAGGGAGGAAAAGCGAATGATATTTCAGCTTGAGAAATTGAAATTAGAGAATCAGGCAAATTTCGATAGTAGAGTGTCTACGCTTGTGCGGTCGAGTCCGTCGTGAGCCGGTCTTGACAATGCGCAGATATGACATGAGAAAAGACATTGGCTTATATTTCACGTTGTTTAAACGGCAGGCTAGATTAGTAGGGACGAAGACAGACTGTTAGGTTGACCATCTGTTGAACCTACTACCTCAAGAAATAAGACGGTTAGTTGCTCAAGAGCCGGAAGCTAAGGCTGAGAATTACGAATATGTCAAAAGCCTCCTGTTGAAAGGATTAAATCTCACTCCTGAAAAATTTCGACAGTTATTTTTTAAACATCTAAAGGGTGGCGATAGTACTTGGCAGGTCTTTCGGTATGGAAATGGGAAGCTATTTCGATGGTGGCATTTCCGGTCTAGGAGTAATTACTTTCGAACAGTTCAAGGACTTGTTAATAGCTAAGATGAAAAAAAGAATCCCTTCGGAGTTTAGAGAGTTTTACTTAGACGAATGGACAAATATTAGTTCGCCGGCTCTACTTGCTGATAAAGTCCAGCAATTTGAGGATGCGAGAAGATCGCATGCGTGGGAACATGAAAATCAGTCAAGGAGCTTGAGGTTATTTCAGGGGTATGTCCAGAGGGATTCTTATGCTGACGTTGGTGTAAAGTTTAGAAAACCAGGCGTAGATACACAGGCACAGAGGTGTGGGAGAAAATACGCCGTTAGGTGCTTCGCGTGTGGTGAGACTGGTCACTTGAAGGCGAGCTGTCATAAATGGATTAAAAAATAATGCGAACTCAAATACAACAGTCGGGCAACATGGTGGGAATGTTGAAGTGGATGTCGAATACGCTCAACAGATTCGCTGCACAGAAGCGAGACACCGTGGTTAAGGAAATGAGGATGAGTGATTTGATGGTAACAGCTCTGATAGACTCGGGTAGTGCTGTGTGTCTTTTGCGAGAGAACATTTATGGAAGTCTCAGTGACCCCCCAGAACTTGTGGGCAACCCTACATCCTTAGTAGGATTGTGAGGATATGAGGTGTGGACTAAACTTTCATTTAAATATGGTGGATGAACAAGAAGTTTTATAAAACTCGCATGTTTTCCCCTCATTGCAGTTAAACTATGAGGCGTTGGTTGAAAACGATATACTAAGACACGCATACTTGGTTATTGATAATGGCGGGGTAAAAATTCGTGAGTATAAGAAACCAGCTGCTCTAAATACACAATCCTCAGATAAAAAACCACAAGTCGAACATGTTGAAGTCTCCAAAAGGGAAAGCATACAGCATGTGCAGAGGCGTAGCCAAAGGGGGGGGGGGTTAGGGGGGGGTCATAACCCCCCATGAGAAATTTTTACCATACAAAATGTATATTCTTCACTGCATATCGCACACACGTATACATATATATGAGTTGTAGTAGTCGTAACCCTCCCCCCATGAAAAATTTCTGGCTACGCCCCTGAGCATGTGCCTTGGGCAGCAGTCCATACTATATCTCAACGTATGGTTACGACCCAGGAAAAGAAGGAATATGTTGAAAAAAGTAATATAACTCTTACGTCAACAAAACTCATAACGATAATTAAGGAAAGTAAGTTAAGGGCTGAAGAAATTCTGAATTTAATCTGGCTGTACAAGGATTAATAATCCGTTGATACTAACAAAAAAGAATACGCATAAGAAAATGCACTTATTAGAACATGAATTTCTGCCCGTTGATGCTTGGAGCAGACATCCAGTCATGTTTATTGGGACTGGTATAAAAATGAAAAATAAAGGAATAGTCGTAAGGGAACTCCAGAAACGTGACATAATTAGACGGGAAGCGAAACAGAACGTACAAAAAATACAAGCGGAAAATAAGGCATAACAAAAAGAGAAAGGAGGAGCTGCAATACAGGATCAGCGACCTGGTGGCAGTTCATAAAGCCCAGTTTGGGTCTGGCTTAAAATTGGGACCTAAATTCTTCGGACTGTATGGAGTAACAAAAGTGAGACTTCGCCATTGTTATGAAGTTGAGAGGGTTGGTGAGCATGCCGGTCATGGGACGACCACCGCACCAGCTGATCTGATGAGACATTCTAATAAATTTTAAAAGTTACTGATTTTACAAATTATTTATACATTTGTCTGTCTTTTTATTGTGTTATTTCAAATATTGATTTTAAACTCTTGTTCCAAATATTATGTTAAATGCTTGGTGTTGACGTTCGGTCCCTGGGGTCAGTGACAACCAGGATGGTCGAGTTTGTGGGATTATCCCTGTCACACCCCTACTAGCAATTTTGCTCGGGCCTTCACCAGCCATGTAGCCTTGAGCCGATGAGAAGAAATCGGGCCGTCCACTGTGAAAGTGCTCGGATACACGCAGTTCATGTCCCCTCGGACGTGGAAACGTCCGAAGTAGTCTAACCGATGAGTTTTCATCGGGTTGAACACGGATTTAAGGAAGTGGCCCGTTCACTTTATGCCTCAGGTTGGCCAATCACCAGGGTGAGTATCACTTTTCGATAAGTTCTTATGTGATGTTGACATGCATTTAACCCTTTCCGTTCCTACGATGCAATTCGAATGATAACATTTACAAGTGTTTTACAGATTTCTTTTATCTTTGAAATATATTTGTAATCGCATTTTTCTTATATGATAATGCAGTGCAGAAGCAATACAGTATAGAAGAAATACACTTTTACTACGCGACGCATATGCATGCATGCAGGTACGTCGTATACTCAATCTATTTACGTATATAGTCGTACTAGATACGTAACTATACTATACGTTAACGTACTATAGTAGTATACTCCATCTACGTATGAATTCTATACGTATGCTACTTGTTCGATTTGTTTTAACTAGTGCGAGCGTATAGCGCTCTGAACTGGAAGACGAAAGGTGTCTGGTTCAAAACCAGGTCGCGTCCGCCGACCTAATCGTTCGGAGTTTTCCGTGGTTTCCACCGAAATTTAGCGTAAATACGGGATAGGACACCTTAGAAAGACCCCCACGAAGGGCACCCCATCCACAAGCCTAGATCCCTCGTGTAGATAATTGGCCTAAATCCTAAAATTAACTAGTATTTTGTTAATGTCTGTACGTACGCATGCTGCATTTTCGATCTCGTTTGATTAAATTTGAGGGACGTCTGAACGTATGCATGTATTTATGTACGTATGTTCTTGTGTAATTCGATTAACTCAAAGAGGAATACCGAAGAAATTTCAAATTTAGGACTGCTTTAAAACATAGCTATGCATTTCCCTTTTTGATTCCAATTGACTGAATAGTTTATTTACAGATTTATATGAAAGACTTTCGGTGCATTAAAGTCGATGGACATGCCTTTCACATTAAAAATCCCGGAACTATTTCTGTTTAGCTCATACCCAAAATATTGCCAACTGTCCCCAAGCTTGGTAAATTTAGGGGCAATATTACAAATTTTAGCACTAAAAATAAGTACGTATCTCGAATAAAAATAAAAACTATTAGACATAGAATATTGAAATTTTGTATTTAAGATTGTCGTAATATTTGGTTCTGCTCTTTTATTTTTGATTACAATCCACAGGCTACACGCTTAAACCCAAAGAGTGAAAAAAACGATACATTGCGGAGCGATCCGTTTCCATGGAAACCTACCGATATTTCCGCGAAAGTGCTCTTTGAGTGGTCTTTTTTCAGAGAATTCCCGTCCTCGCTTCCTCTTTTTTCCGAGAACTCCCCTCCTCGCTTATTCTTATACACTCATGTCCATAAATTAAGGATAATGAAGTTCAGGCAAAGAAAGAGAAAGAAGCAAATACAAATTTGACTTATTTGTAAAGTCTATTTATTAAACAAAAAGTAAAGAGCAAAAAAGATGCTATATGTTTGACATAATTAATAAAAATTGCAAGTTTTACTCCCTTGACCAAATTTCAAAAAAGAACCTATTTACAAAAAACAGTATAACATGGTTAGTAGGATGGTTAATACGGAGTATGTCTCCCGGACGATGCAATACAGGCCTGACAACGCCTAGGCATGCTGAGTATCAAATGATCAATCTGATCTTGGGGAATATTACACCACTCATCAAGCAATGCACTCCGAAGTTCCGGTAGACAGGTGGGAGGGGGTTGACGGGCTGCAATTCGTCGGCCAAGCATATCCCACACATGCTCTATTGGATTCAAGTCCGGTGAGTATGCTGGCCAATGCATACGGGTGATATCCTCCGATTGAAGGCATTCGTCTACAATGTTTGCACGGTGAGGACGGGCGTTGTCATCCATAAACACAAATTCAGCACCCATGGCGCCCCGAAACAAACGTACATGTTGTTCCAGAATGACATCCCGATAGATGTGGCCTGTCATCGTTACACTCTGAAAATGCAGGTCAGTTCTGGAACCAAGAATAATTCCTCCCCAAACGAGCCATCCTGCACCACCGTAACGGTGTCTTTCAATGGTGTTCTCTTGGTGGTAACGGGTACCTGGCGCTCTCCAGATGAATGTCCGGCGAGAATCAGACTCCAAACTAAACCTGGACTCGTCGGAAAACATCACACAAGACCACTGTTGCGGTGTCCACAATGCCTGCTCTCTACTCCAGGTTAATCGCAGGCGACTGTGAGTTGCGGTAAGTGGAACACATCTGACAGGCCTACGAGCATATAGACCAATGTGCCCTAAGCGTCTGTACACGGTCTGCCTTGAAACTGTCGTACCGGTAGCTGAAGAGAGCTGACGAGACAGGTCTGATGCTGTACTCCGTCTGTTTCTTTTGGCAGTAACTGCCAAATAGCGGTCCTCATTCGGCGTTGTAACTCGGGGGCGACCTGTGCTGTAACGTCTACTCACATTACCATCATCTTGGAATCGTTGCCAAAGCCTGGAGATGACACTCTGGGCGATTCCAAGTTCCTCGGATACTTCCAGCTGGGTACGTCCACATTCCAGTCGTCCGATAATTCTGCCACGTAAAACATCACCCAAATGCCTCCTTTGTGCCATAACTATGCGGTTTTTGCACTGAAAGGCTTTCACAGCGCTTGTGAACAATTTTACTTCTTTGCCACCATTCCTTATATACCCCTCTCTTACACTCTCGTCATTGTGACGTACCATCCACGCCATCTGGTGGTTTCCTGTAATTTGCATATTCTTCTTCAAGATGTGTGTGATCATTCCACAGGTGAAATTTTTATTTTAGAGATCAATTTCTGTGTGATTCTGAATTATCCTTAATTTATGGACGTGAGTGTATTTCACTCCTCTCTTTTGATCGAAAAACGCTCCTAAAGGAGAAGCGCACTTTTGAAAACTGGCCCAAAAGTCGCTCCGACTGATCGAATTTTGCTCGTTCGGTTTAAGCGTGTAGGGTTATGCTTAAAATCTCGCCGTTTGTCGCCAAGCTGACGAAGAAAAGAGAAATGCCAATTTTTCAGCCAGGAATAAGTTTCAATGCTGAAATCTCATCCTGGTGATATTTCTTACGCTTAACGAGATACTGAAATATCGCATTTCAGTTTCCAATATATTTAAATAGAGTGCATCAAGAATGCGTAAAGTTTAACAGCCATACAAGGAAATTGTGTAGTTCACATCAGGACTTTTTTTTGTGATAGGAAATCGACTTTCCGAACTTTCTTGAATTAGCTTACAATTTAAAAAAGATTATTGACCACTGGAACCTATGGAACTAGCTTACAGTTTTGTAAAATAGGTTTTTTTTTTAAAGCATAGACCATAAGACATAAGATCGCTATAATAATTTTAAAAATAAATTCCAAAAATTTTTATTGAAATTATTCTACACAAAATATATCATACACATAATTTACAAAAGAAGTATTTTCTTTGAGTTTTGCAGCAGCATCTTCAAACATCTTATTTTATGAGCAGCTTCTAGGAGAAAAAAAGAAAATTTTTAGAACTTAATTTACACAAGAATAGGAAATGCAGAGTAAGTCTGCTTCATATGTTTTTTTACATAATTTCTATATCAGGGATTTCCAACCTTTATATTACTTCAACTCCCTAGAAAACGTTTTTTTCTGAATAGACCCCTACGTTTTCCCCAACAGATCGGTATCTCGAAAAATTTTCCCAATGCACTCACAAAGACAGCAAAACATTAGGTGAAAGAAATTTTTCATGTGTCCGGCAGTAGAACATTTGGTTAAGCTCGGTTCCCATTGGAACTCCGAAAGGGAAGCAGCACCTGCTTGGCCAGTGCCTAGAAGGGTAAACTCCTTTCTCGACTGAGGCTGATGTAAACTGTGTACGCTGTAGGGAATTAATGCACGAAAAATGTGTTATGACTTCAATGTTTTACATGTTCAATCCATATCTCTCTTTGGGGTACCAATCCAGCTCTTAGGTCATCCAGCTGTCATCTAAAATTGGTTCAAAATTTAGGAGGGAGACTCGGGATAAGCCGGTATGCCCCTCACTGGAGATCAGCAAAAAGGAAGCTGCCCAATTAAGGCCATTTTCGTTTTATATAAAGGATCTGATCCCGCTCTGCAGTTGGCCAGAGGGTTTCGAAACAACAATAACAATTTTCATGATCTGCGTTTGCAGAATTTACCATCATTCAGACTGCAGGATGCAGAAAATGACCCCAAAGACGGATTTTTACATATCCCTTCTTTTTTCAACTTTTGAACTCTCTGAAGTCTTATTTCACGTCAGTTTGTTTGTTTGTGTTGTGATGGCAACGCTAAGGGTGGGCGATCATCCTAGGATGAGGGTTATCTTAAAATGTAATTTTTAAAAATATAATTCCCAAATTTTGTACATCACCTCATTAGTGTATGGGAATGCTTTTGTACGAGGGTCATATAAAAATGTAGAAAGTGTAACTTTTTGAAAATTAACGAGAGGAATTTTTTTAACGGAGTCTTACTTCCGACCTCACTTTGAACATTTTTTCAATTTACAATGCCCACTTATCTCTAATAGATAAAGAATTAAAGCCCGTTACCACCTTTTTGGGACACCCTGTATCAGTCTGGTTTATAGTATCCGCAGGTTCTGAAATCATCATTAACCAGTGTTCTGCTTAAAAAAAAAATAAATAAAATAAAAAAAACAGTGGTCTGCTTAATAAAAGAAAAAAAAAATCACTGTATTTACGTATATTATTTCTAAGCTAATCTAAATTCATCAACGCGGGTTTCGAAGTTTATAAAGCGAAACAAAACAGTCGTTTGAATATCAAATCAATGCTGTACAGCTTCTCATTTCGATAACCCTAAGAATGTGCGCTTTATGCCTTTGGAAACTATCTTGGCGAGTAATCGCATTGTTTGGATTTTTTTTCTTTTTTCTCTGGCGAACGGATGCAAATAATCGGTACTTATTTTACCGTCGATAATTCACGCCAACAAGTTTTTTCGCCAAAGGATTCCAATGCACTACATTGTAACAATGAATCTGACGGATTCCACACGCACACGAAATCGCTCTTTTTGGCTGACTGACTGTAAAATACATAAGTACCAAATAAGCTTGTTTTGGTTGGAAGTATGATTTTTTTTATTAGATTTAATGAAGAATTTACCCTTATATTTTAAAACTAAAAAGCGATTAACTGTATGAACTAGTGTAATTACACACTGTACGCCGTCTAAAGATAGGAAATAGATACTAATAAAAAATAGTGCTATTCCATTAGTGTTATGCAACAGTATCAAGAGAGAAAAAAATAATTACAGAGATGTGAACTTTACTTATATTAGACTAATACTATATTAAAAATGTCAAAAATTTGTTACAAATGATAGTTATACGTACCAATATAGACTAATCACCACCAAAAAACTTCTTCAGTTTTTTTCGTCTCCTATTCTTATGAAAACAAGCATGGCGCCTGCCGGTAGATACTCGGATGTTGCCATCGCTCGACTGTTGCATGAACAGAGCGCATGCGCCAATTTTCATCGGCTGAATGCCGCTCGGCCGTTATGCGGGCCGAAATTTCTTTTCAGTTCAGCGTATTTTGATCAAATTTAGGCATATGGCCCGATAACCCAGGCCGGATATCGTTCCGAGCATCGTTTTATGGGTACCGGACCGATCAGTGTCTGCCGAACACATAACAATCATCGTTTTTAGATGGAATTCCGTGTCTGGGCCGAGTACCGAATTTCGGTGAGCGATGAGTTGCGATGAATGCCGGTGGTTGGCCGAGCAGAAACTGGGAATTGTTGCTTGTAGGGAAAGATCCTTCCGCTCCCTATTGACGTAATCAGCCAGTGAATATGCAAAGTATAGATTAGTGTGATTAATTTTGGCGCTGCGAAAGGACAAGGTGAAAAGATGACTTGCAATATCAATCGTGGGCAGTCAACCGTTTTATTGTAGTGAGAGAAGTGTGTGTGTGCCAAGATATGCTTGGAATGGCACTTACCGAGTGTTGATGCTGCTTTTAGATATAATGTTTACTGTGTTAATTGGTTTTAAAGTTTGATTGTCAATGTTTACGTTTTAATAAAGGTGTTATGTTTTAAGGAATTGTGTCGTCAATCGATTCCCTAGACAACAGCCCCCCCCCCTCGTATATATATATATATATATATATATATATATATATATATATATATATATATATATATATTATTTCAATCGATACATATTTACAACTGTTGAAGACGGACGGACAGAGGCTGTTCAAAAGAATATTTTTACTGCCTATAAGGTTTCAAGCGTCCAAATCATCCAAATAGAGGGTTCTGAGCAGAAAAGTGGAATTTTCAGAAACAGCATATTTTTTTATGTTAATGAAAGCAGTTATTTTTATTGGTCGTGAATCATAAAAAAGAGACTGAAATTTGATTTATTTAAATTTGATCTTTTTGTTTTCTTTCCTATTGTGAGGCCCTCCGTCATGGAAAAGAATTCGGACGCATTTAATTTTGAAGTGATTATTTTACAGGAAACACATTCAAACCAAAAATCCAACATTTTTTTTTTGTAAAAAATTCTTTGTTCACTTCCATCAGGGAATCAAAAAATCGCTGCAGAATACCACAGCAAGTAAACAATGAAATTTTATCCATCCCCACAAGAAAATATTTAATTAGCATTGCAATTCGTGAGCAAGAAAGTAAAAGTTGCCGCAAACATTTACATAATACAGCATTGTTTGCTAATTTTCTTTCGTTACTCTCCTCTGAGGTTTTGAGTAATTTCATTGTTAACGGAAATATGAAGAAATAATGGTTATTCTTTTTCTCCCTATTTCAGATATCCCTTGATATGCTGGTTGATTTGCCTAGCTTTAGGTATACTTCATTTAATTCTGATCTTTAATTTTAATCATGATTTGTTATTTGTATTTCGTGAAAGTCGGAAGATGGAAAAATATTTTATTTCAATCTGCATTTCTGTTAAACTCAAATTGACCTTAAAATTCATTTAAATTTGTGATTTAAAAGTTTGCGAAAAGGTAAAATAAAACTGGCGTTTTGTAACTAAATTTATGTAAATTCGACATCAATGAAAGTTTTTAAAGGCTTTTTATTGTGAATTTTTAAATGGAATTTTAATTTTTATTAAACTGAAAAGGTAATATCATTTTAATATTTTATAAATTTATGCAAATGAAAACTTATAAAATTATATTTGAGAAATCGAGCCCCGTAAATAAAAACGAAAAAAAAATCTACGACGATGTACACAGCCGGCGGTATTTGTATCATTAATTTTGATAGCGTAGTTGTATATTTTCTTGTTTGTTACTCTTGATTATCGGCACAGAGCAAATAGGTTTTTGATTCAAGCTGTCTTAAAATGGTCCAGCTTGCTTTCAATTTAGCTAGGAAGAAGTCCACCAAATTAAAGATTCTGAGCAACAAGCACAACATTTTTATCGTTTGCATACGTAAAAATTCATTTCTCTGGAATTTTCTTTCAAATTAACAACAAAATTAGCCTGCTAAGCTACAGTTTGATTTACTTTGAAAGATTTTGAACACAGTATGTCAGATAAAGTGAAGATATATTTCTTGAGATTATTATATTATTGAATATTTGTTTCGCACTTTCAGTAGACAGTAATTATGCATTTTTGACGTAAAGCCTTGTAACACGTAATGAATTGTACATATTCAAAACTCTGTCCAATTATCAAACATTTGTGTTTAATAAGAATTAACTATTTTATTACTTTAAATTATATTGAATCTGACTAAAATGGAATTTTCATGCCTAAATTTTAGGAAAAGAAATAAAATGTTTCAGAACAACCCCTATTTAAACTAAAAAATTTATCAGCCCACAGTGGCTGGAAAAAATCTTATTTTTTACAAGCCGCATCCCTAATAAAGCATGAAACAACAATTTAAATCACTCCTCATTGTTGCCACTAGTGGCCTTACATTTCAACCAGCCATTAAGGATTTTTTAACTCCATAACTGCCCTTTCAGGAAATTCCTCTCCAGGATTAAAATAAACGAGCGTATGATAGGCGAACCTTTATTCAAATTAAATTTTTGCATGCCAAAAATTGAGAGCATTTTACTATCAACAAATTACTGACGAAATTATTTAAGAACATCGAATTTATGCACGTGGGACACTTAAAGCATCAACTGCGTAAAGCGTATATGCGCCCCCAGCTGTAAAAGGGTTAGTATTCATTTGGCAAGTGATGGCAAGCATTCCGAGGGTTATTTCTGAGTAAGTCAGCAGTTATCATTTAATGGAAACGATCTTTCACATTTAGTAAAACTGCAATACGGACTTTAGAAGTATACGGAAGTTTCAGATTATTCCGATATAAAAAAAGAAGTATAAATTAATACTTTTATGTCTAGCCACTGAAGAAAATGATACATCTCGTTTTATAAATGTTTTAAATAAACATAGAAAAAGAATTTTAAAGAACGTAATTTCTCTTCCCATTAAATAATGGCGCTCTGTACTTTTTACTGCGGGCATTATTTTTGCAAAATCTGAATTTCTTAAATGTGGTTAATGACACTGCATCGGATGCAGCTGAGCGTCTCACGAGGCTACGTTGTTCCACGTTAATCAACGATTCTTCCGGAAAACAGAAATATTAAATACCAAGAAGCAAAATAAACAAGTAATAAATAGTTCTTTATGCATAAGAGCCAGCATATGTATTCAAATTTGCTGTTAAAGAAATGGGAAGCATTAAAGAAAATGAAACTATTTGCATAAAAACGTTAGTTTCATGGTTTTTTGTGTGTGCTTTGAAAAGTGTTTTTAATGTGTTCAGAGACAGTAACAAAGTTGCAGCCATATAAGTGAAAAATTGTAAAAATTAACGTTTGCATATTTATAAGTTTCAGTATGAATATGGCATTTTCTGTCTATTCTAACAAATAACTTGAAAGTGCAGTTGATTTTCTGCTGTTGCCCCTGAATTACATTAAATTTCATTAGTTAAAAATATTATGTATTATTATTACTCAAAAATATGAAATAAACAAACTCGTATTAGATTAAAAGTAAAACACAGCCTACTTAATTTTTTTATCATAAAAAGAGAAGAAAAGTGTATGCTGCTTTGCGCTTTCAAACTTTTAGTAGTGGCTCGAATAAAATTTGAAGAAATACAAAGGAAATGCTAAATTAAAATATCTAATGTGATAAATGAATTTCAGCAGAGAGTAAAAATCACCGAAAATCTCTAAACCAAGTCTTTTTGATTTAGTTGAGGTCTCATTTAGTTTCAGTTTCAAGCCACCCAAATGGTGTAGAGTTTAAAGAACTATTTTATAAGGCCCTCGGCCGAGAAGTGATTCCTGGCTTGAATTGTGTGTTAACTCGTCCGAACTGGGATAACTTTGACCGTCACAGGGTGCCCCCGTAATATAATGCCCAATATTTCGGGCCTTTGTAGTGGCGAATGCCTACTATACAAATGACCGTCCGTTAATAACAAAGTAGGGTTTTGGTTTTAAGTACACAGTTTTGTATTGCGGTTAACATTCTACTTATTTGGTTGTACACCCATTCATAAAATTAATCGAATGCATGTGGAATTTCCTATTTTAGTCTTGTGGATAACTGATTCGTTTTTCAAAAACATTCACAACTCCAAAGAAATACGGAAATTTGATGTATAGTTCAGCCTCCCAAGTTGGACACCCTCCTAACTTGGACACCTTCCTAAGTTGGATAGTTTTCTGTGAAACGGAACGTGTCCATAATGTAGAAAATATACCTCTATAAGTTGGGCACCTCTGAAAGTTGGACAATTTTTCAGAGAACCGCAGGTGTCCAACATACGGAGGTTTCACTGCGTAACATTTGATAACAAATAAAGAACAGTATATGTATTTATTTATCAAAATGTGTTAAAAAATATTTGGCACAATTGTGAAGAGTGATAGAGATGAATCAAGTCGATTAAGAATTGAAAATACGGCGTCAAAAACGTAGCCTTCGTACAGTGTATGAGTTGTTGGTGGCATTTCCAAATTATGCTTCACTAAAACTGAAGTATTATTTTCCTCAAAGTTACTAAACTAAAATCGATAATTGTAAATGGAATATTAATTTGAATGATGGAGGTTTTGGATTATAAAATCATTTCTAAGCTTTATTTTTTTAAAGCACACTAAATTTTGCTTTCATTATTATTAATATTATTATTATTATTTTGCTTACAGTTCACATTAACACACAACAAACTACGCTAAGACGTTTTCCTGTTATTCTATTTTAAAATTCGCCATACGTTAGCAGAGCGCTTTCAAAAATTTTAGTTTATTTTTGCGTGTTTTCTCAAAGAGCCTCAACGAGAGCATGTCAAATCATTAGGATTTCATACAACTTCAATAGATTCAATTATTAGGATGCTAATAAGTAACAGATGTAGGTCTTTCACGTGTTTAATAATGAACTTTTGAAGTGTATTATGACGCATTAAAAGGAGGATAATTTAATAACTTTCATCTGACTTCAAGCAGAATTAAATGCTCAGAAAATTCATTCATTCGAAGAAAATGAAGCATTTATATGTTAATATTTATTATTTTTTAACATTCAAGATTTGAAAATGAAAGTGAGTAATTTTAAGATAATTAAATTTATGGATTACTATTGACGCATTTTAAACAAATGTATTTATTATTGTAATATAGTGCTTATCTATATATTAGAAAATTTTTTGTACCGCTTTTGAAGCACATTGCGCACAAGGAAGAATCTGAGATTTCACATAATTAATGTTCATTTAGAGAAGGGGTGTAGAAAGATAAACACTATGCATAATATGTTCATGCATTAGCGAAGTAAAATGGTACACAGTATTGTTGCAGAAAATTCTGCTTTGTTTCCGGGTTCCTAGCTTAGTAGTTCAGTGTATATGGAATGCTCTAGTAAACAGACCAGTTAACAGGACGAAATATAAATGGTTACTGATTCTAAAAGGTCGACGGACAATCTACAGCAAACAGTTCATAGAAATTAATAAGCATAACACTTTTTATAACAGTCATATTAGCACAGAAGCTCTCTCAGATGCTGTATTCTTCACACAATAAAATCCTTCTTCAGGCTAAAATTCAGAGTAAATTCCCGAGGGGAACTCTATCATCTGTTCCTCAGGATAGCACAACGAAGTATTTAGAAGCAGCATTAAAAAACAAGCTTCTCAGAACAAGTGAGAAAATCACTCACAAAAGCACACGAAGTAGTCGTACTCAACGAACATACAACTGAAAGGCGTGGCGATCTGCCTCCCGTATTTATAGGTTCCACTATCTCTTGCCGAAATTTCTACCTATCTCAATAAAAATACTATTTATTGCGAAATTTTTACTGGAACTGCCCACAATAACATAATTTTTTTCCACGAATAAATTTAAAGATATTCCGGCACTATTTTACTACTACACTTTCAAAGGACTCATTTTCTAATTCTACCTGCATTTGTAATGAAATTAAATAAGTCTGAAGGGCAAACATTCGAATTTGAATTTTATGTAGGCAGCCAGTTTTTATAAATAGTCAGTTATACGTCGCAGCAAGTACAACGCTATCCTTCGATGGTTTGGAATTTATATTTCAGGATTTAACGGTCAAAGTCATTTAGCAAATTAGCAGAATTTTTACAAAATAGCATCGTATACACAGAAGTTGTCATTAAATTCACTTTCGAACTTATTTAAGTTTAACAGACAATACGTGATTTTTTAACCTCCTTTTTATATGTTCTTTTTGTTTATATATATATATATACCGGGTGTTCCAAAAATGGCCGGTATATTTGAAAAACCAATAAAAACTAAACGGGCAGTGATAGAAATAAACCGTTTGTTGCAATATGCTTGGGACAACAGTAAATTTTCAGGCAGGCAAACTTCGAAATTAGTTACAATTTTCAACAACAGATGGCGCTGCGGACAATTTGAAAGGTATAGAAGAAAACGCAGTCTGAGTTCGCCATTCTGTTAGTCGTCCTTCTGTTGTATGTGTGTGCTGTTCGCAGATTGCAAGTTTGCTGTGAAAAAATGATTTATTCCTTAGAACAGAGAATTTTTCTTGTTGCAATTCCACCGAAACACAGTACTGCTGCAACAACACCAAGTTTTCAACGGAAGTCGGAAGTTTAATGTAACCAAAGGACCGAAAAGCAATACAATAAAAGATCTGTTTGAAAAATTTCAATGGACTGGGAACGTGAAGAATGAAAGTGCTGGAAAGGTAGGGCGACCACGTACGGCAACCACAGAGGGCAATGCTCAGCTTGTGCAACAGGTGATCCAACAGCGACCTCCGGTTTCCATTCGCCGTGTTGCAGCTGCGGTCCAAATAGCCATTGTCCACGTATCGTCTTATGCGCCAGAGTTTACACCTCTATCCATACAAAATTCAAACTCTGTAACTCCTCAACGCTGCTTCCATTAATGCAAGAGACATTCGCTAACGATATGGTGCAAAGAATTAATGACGGCGATATCCATGTGGGCAGCATTTCGTTTACTGGCGAAGCTTATTTTTACCTGGACGGCTTCGTCAATAAACAGAATTGGCACATATGGGCCATATTATTGCTGTGCATGGTGGATATGTGGAATATACTGTAGCTTAGATTTTTCCAGCCCGCAGCGCCATCTGTTGTGGAACATTGTAACTAATTTTGAAAGTTTGTCTGCCTGAAAATTTACTGTTGTCCCAAGCATATTGCAACAAACGGTTTATTTCTATCGGTGCCCGTTTAGTTTTTATTGATTTTTCAAATATACCGGTCATTTTTGAAACACTCGATATATATATATATATATAGATAGATAGATAGATAGATAGATAGATAGATAGATATACACACACACACTACTGGCCATTAAAATTGCTACACCAAGAAGAAATGTAAATAACAGAATGATATTTATTGGAAATATACTGGATATTATACTGGAAATAAGTGATTACCCAGCAAACACACACAGGTTCTCTGAACGTCTATTAACGTTCAAAAAACGTCTTCTGAACGTTAATAGACGTTCAGAGAACCTGTGTGTGTTTGCTGGGTACATTTTCAAGAATAGGTGCATAAATCCTGAAATTAGTACCTAAAACAACTTACTCCAGCAGTAATAACAGCACTCATAACCCTGGGTATTGAGTCAAACAGAGATCGGATGGCATGCACACACAGGTACAGAAGCCCATGCAGCTTCAACACGATGCCACAGTTCATCAACCATAGTGATTGGCGTATGTTGACGAGCAAGTCACTCGGCAACCATTGACCAGGCGTTTTCTGTTGGTGAGCGTTCTGGGGAACGTGCTGCCCAGGGTAGTTGCCGAACATTCTCCGTATCAAGGAAGGTCCGTACAATATTGGCAACATGCGGTCGTGCGTTATCCTGGTGAAATGTAGGTTTTCGCAGGGCACGAATAAAGGGTAGAGCCACATCAGAAATATAACGTCCACTGGTCAAAGTGCCTTCAATGCGAACAAGAGGTGACCGAGGCGTGTATCCAATAGCACCCCATACCATCATGTCAGGTGATGGGCCAGTATGACGATCACGAATGTACGATGCCAATGCGTGTTCACCACGATGCCGCAAAACACGGATGCAACCATCATGGCTGTACAAAGAACCCCAAGATTCATCTGAAAAAATGACGTCTCGCCATTCGCGCGCCCAAGTTCTTAATTAATCCCACCATTGAAGATGCTCCTGTCTGTGATGCAGCGTCAAGGGTAGCCGCAGCCATGGTCTCCGAGCTAAGAATCCATGCTGCTGCAAACGTCGACGAACTGCTTGTGCAGACACTTGTCTTGCAAACAACCCTATTTCTTGACTCAGGGCTCGTGACGTGGCTGCACGATCCATTAAGGATATGGGGAAATATGCCTGTCTTCAGGGCTGCTAGTGTTAGCAGCCGTTGAGATCCAGCATGACGTTACGTATTACCGTCCTGAACTCATCGATTCCATATTCTGCAATTAGTTATTGGATCTAGGCCGACGCGATCAGCAATACTGCGATAGGACAAACCGCAATTCTGGTATCCATCCAATTGGGCTATTATCAAAGTCTGAAACGAGCTGGTCCGCATTTCTCCTTCTTACACGAAGACTCGCAACAATTTTTCACCAGTCAACAACGTTCAAATTCAATTTGTGTATGAGAAACCGGCTGTACAATTTCCTCATTCAAACACATTGTAGGTGTCACTACCAGCGCCTGCTTTGTCTGAATGCGCTGAAAAGCTAATCATTTGCATATCACATCATCTTTTCCTGTCGTTTAAATTTCACGTCTGCAACATGTCGCCTTCTTGGTGTAGCAAATTTAATGTCCAGTAGTTTGTGTGTATATATATATATACACTACTCGATCTAGCGATGACGGAAAGACAAAACTGACTTTTGTCTATAGGGAGAGCTCGTGGCGACAGCTGGGTTGGATCCGAGGACTCTGGGTGGTAGAATGAGGCGCAATCCAGCTCTGCCAAAAGGTACCTATTCGACCGGCCTTCAATTGCCGGATGTTGTGTGCGCGGAGATGATCTCGTGCCCCGACACAACTCCCCCCCTAGAGAGTCAGTCGGAGGCTGACGAACGATGTTCCAAACGTTATGGAACACTGCCGCTCGTTGTGGACTTTGTGAGGTCGCTGCCACTCGTTGCGGACTTTGAAGGAGCCGAGCGAGAGATAGAAGAGGTCGGTGCCTGCGCCATCTGTCGCTATTGGCGAGAAAGAGAATGCGTATTCGTAGTCCGGGTCATCAATTTAGGGAGAGTGCGTGGCGACAGCTGGGTTTGAACCCGAGGACTCTGGGTGGAAGAATGAGGCGCAATCCAGCTCCGCCAAAAGGTATCCATTCGACCGGCCTTCAATTGCCGGGTGTTGTGTGCGCGGAGGTGATCTTGTGCGCCACTTGTCTTTCCGTCATCGTGTCACGCTTATAAACTTGGTACCTCCACTTTATACAAGTTAGAAGTATTGAAGATTTTGTTAAATCCCATTTGGTGTAGTGGCTGGGATACTTGGCTCTCGAACACGAGATCCGTGTTTGATTCACGGCGGAGGAAGAGACCTTCAATTTTTATGATAATTGTAAAAAACTTTCATAAAATATTGAACATTTGCCTTTCAGTTACAAATAAAACTTTATTTTATCTACAAATACTAACTAAACAAAAATCTTTAGTTACAAATAGGGATATACAACGGAAAATTATACTTCTTTACTTATACCTTAAAACAGTTACAAATAGAATGTCTTTCATTCGTAACTAAATAGAAGCTCTCTATTCTAAAAAAAAGGAACGGCCGCTGCTGTCAGAAGCTTGTTCTGCTAACTCCTCCGAAACCGTGGGGATTTGAGTTTCAACGAAGGTATGTCTACGGATTCGGAAAATTCCGGGGAGCCTCATAAACTGACTTAAATTTCGAAATTCCATTTATTCTAGAAGGTATTAATAAAAAACTGAAAAAAATAAGCATAATGGTTGCCAGGCTAGGCAATTTTCTCCAGCATAAAATCATCCATGCCTTTGTAACAAAGCAATTCCTGCGTGCAATTTGGAAACATGAAGTAGAATTACATCATTTTTACGCCAAATTAAAAGTAAGGGAAATAAATAAGTCAAAGAGTGTTACACAAAGTTCACAATTTTCAAATAGTAAGTTCTCTTAGACAACAGGAGTTTAAAATTGACGTCAATGCATTTTACTAATACTTATTCTAATAATAATTGCAGCTGATTTTTAAAGCCCCATTTTGGAATCAGGTACGATCTGGAAAACCACTATCACAAGCAGGGTGAATCTAAGTACTGCGTGTGTTCTGTTTTATATAATACGGAAAAGATAGGTAAAATAACTGTGTAGGCTTAACGAAACATGGCTAGCCTTAGTTTGCTTTATTAGTTTATTTTTAAAGCTTTTTTTAAATACAATGATTGCTGTGAATGTGCTGATCAGAGAAATGCAAATTTTAAAATATTGGTGGTATGAAGAGGGTGGGAGGGAGTTCTTTCATCAAAGTTGTTCAGAATACACAATTTACTGACAAAATCAAAAATAAGATACCTTAATTTTCTTCATATTTTTTTAAAACTAAATAAAACTCTAAAAGCATCATGAATAATTTGATGAGAATGTGACAAGTTTGAGAATAGTCTCATACCATTCTTCCAAAGTAATAAATATTCAAATCACATGTCGGATTGCGTTTCAGTTAATTTTAATAAAATAAAATAATAATAGTTATATGGACATTCTAAAATCTGTAAGAATTTGACAAAATTCTTGCATACTTTAGAGTGTCCATATAACTTCTTTAAGAAGTAATAAATATTCAAATTACATATTGGATAGTGTTTCATACAATTTCAATAAATTAACCTTAACACATTTCAGGCAGTTCGTGTAAACAATAGTATGGAGCAGCTACAGAAGATTTTTGAAAATATTTTTCTATGGAAGAGCAGTGGGTGTGCAAATTCAATCTAGAGACACGAAGATATAATCAAAGACGTCGGTAAAGAATTTGGTATTTAAATTATGTTAGATTAATCAAAGTTTTGTTGAAGCCGAGGAAAAGATTTTATCAATGCAACTTCACAGGTTTCTTGGGAAGTAGTAGAAACAAAAAAATATTCACCAATAAGGAATTTTTTTGTTATTCTTTCTAAAACTATTTTCAAAGAGCAACAAAGCTAACTTTTCACGATTTTGCGGGTAAATAAGTACGGAAAAGCTGAGTTAACGGAAAAGGGAATTGTAAATAAAAGAGAAAAGCTGTTTTCGGTAGATAAACGTAAACTGTAATATACCAGAAATAGCATGAAAAAATAACATATAACTGAGGTTTATAAAAACTGGATCTTAGATTTTGGAAAACTTAATAATAAAGACTACACTCCTGGAATTAAAAAAAGAAGAAAGTACTAAGTTCTTGTCTAAATGTTCTTATTTTAAATAGCTGAGATGTGCTATTTAATATATACTCTATTTAAAGTTTGTGTTAGAACCTCCCGATAAAAGTACAGTAAAAAAGTATAAAATCATCCTTAATTAAAGATTACTACTATATAAGTCTGTGTATTTTATTTATTTCAATAATTTATTTATTCTTTTAAACAGGGATAGGAAGAAAAATTTGTAACCGTGTTGTATCGGGAAATATAATGCTATCGTCAATTTAATTTTTTTTTGTGTGTGTGTGTGTTTAACAAGGAAATGTAACATTTTCCCACACTATTATCTGAGAAGATTAAGAATATTTGCCAAGATTAAAAGTATTTGGGGCTTAAGAGAGAATTTGCAAGCACTTGATTTTTTGAGTTTATCACAGTCAACCAATTTTTCATTTGTGTAGTAAGGGCAGCTTCACATAATCCGACACTGACCGACCTATTTTTGCTTAAATGTTACCTCACATTCCCTACTAAAGATGTATGGTTGAAAATCATAGTGGAGAATTTAAAGATACTAATTTGAGTATTGAAGCAGCTATATCCCACCACCTTTTTCTTGTCGCAAAAACTGGTCTTATTGTATTTTCATATGAATAAATTGAGCAGCTTGTAGAAACATTACAGCGGTTGTTTAGTTTTTATACCTTAATTTTATGACAGTTGATTACAGCATTCAATTATCGTATTAAAAATATATATCATTGGTTACATTGGTAGAAATATGAAAGTTTTAATTACTGTTTTTCTGAAATATGGAGATTTACCAAACGCATAGTCTTTATAAAGTACTAAGTCGTAAGCATTATTTATTTTTCTTTTATTATTATACTCGTGGGATTCAAATTTTTATTAGAACATAAATAATATAGATGTCAAACTGAAAAAACAAAACTCTCTAGCGATTGCTAGCGTTTATCTAGACATCTTTTAAATATCTAGAAAGCTCACTAATGACATTTTACCTAGCTTGTAATGCAATTCGTCTGTATGCATAAGTTTCAAATTAAATTTTATAATGCGATCTCTGTTGATGCAGGTGAAGATGGTTAACCCATTAGTGCTTAACGTTCCCTTTTAGGAACACTAAAACTAAAAATTGAGCAAATGTCCCGTCAAAATGGTTAGCTGATCTATGAACTAACTCCAGTGAGCTATAGCAGCCACTGATATTCAATCGCTAAGCAGTCGAGATAAATCAACAAGGTAATGGTGGTGAAACATCACGAAAGCGTTTGTAATTCCATAGGCATCTGCAGTCCTAAAGCGTAGCTGCGCTCTTGGCACAATCCCAATTTCGCCAAGCAAATTTCGTGGCCGCTATAAGTCAATTGTACCAATAAAACTATTTTTTTTAATGATATCGATCATGTTATTTTTTTTACCCGAAATTATACGATAACACCATTGCGCAAAATGTTACATGGGAATAGCATCTTATAATCTTTTTAATTCAAAATTATAAAAGGAACAATGTGTGTGTGTATCAGCGAGATTTTTTTACAAGCAATAAAATCCATTGAAATGTTTTGATTTTTAATGCGAAATCACCAAATCTACAGCAATTATAGACGTTCCAGCATCACTATCACAGGCGATTTTTAATAACTCAGATGCAGGCCACATGGTGAAGCCTTTCATTAAATTTTTTCGATGAAACCGGCAAAAACCGGGTCATCACTCTGCAAGATGCCCAGACGGAAAGAAAATTCTAATATGTTGAAAGTACCAAAGAACATTTAACCAGAGAGCGTATCGAATAAACAACCTAACATGCAATAATTGTAATAGATCAGGGGAACCTTTTATACAGTGCCCAACATTATAGGCCTACCAATGAAAGATAGACTAGAATCAGGTCTCTCAACAGACAAGAGAAGGTTCGGTAGTGAATAATCTGACCGGACGAAAGGCAACCGACCATGTTTTGTAGGATAGACAGCTTCCAATTTTCCAAATTTCCCTTCAAAGAGCTCGACAGATTGGTATATCCAATAAAATGAAAATTGAAAGAGCCTAAATCAATCGATTGAATAATAAATCAGACACTTTTCCATGTTTTTTCAATGTTATAATTCAGCTTGCTCGTCACGAAAAGTTGGGGACGTGGCATTTTTCATATTTTTAATAGATACACTAAAAATAACTAATAGATAATATTATGTTTGTAGTAAATAAAAGAAAAACTTTAATGTATTTTTACCTTCAGGAGAAATACTGTCATTGCCTAGTTACAATATTGGAATCAAACAGTTTTTTTCTTCTTCCTCGTGTACAAATAATAATTTTTCTTTCTTCTTTTGAAATATTATAGTTGCATTTTCTATATTAAACTGTCAAAACGCTGCTTAAAATACTTAATGATGTAATTTATGTATTTAAACTAATTAAGTTTAGTATTCTATTTTTGGGCGCGTAAGTGACATTTTACTATACATACAGCACGTTTTTAAATTCCTTTGTTTACAACAAAAGTAACTTTACATGCTGAATTTTTTAAGCATTAATGAAACTGTTTGAAAATCAAAGTATGCAGGTTTATTTTATGGATGCAAATACATTTAAAGGAATTTAATTACATTAAAGATTAGACGCCATTTAAAGGAAGGGTGATAAATAAAGATAACGACAATACAAACAGCATTACGACATGAATTCTTTAATGTCTTATTGCAGTTAGTTTTTCATTCATGTCATTCTATTTTTCCATTTTCCTCTTTCTAAATTTAAGTTTCACAAGAAGGATTTGGCGCATTAAGACTTGTAATCCATTTCTTATTTAATTATATTTTCTTACATTCAAAACGACTTCCTTCTAAGAAAAATATATTAGCACAAAACATATTATTCTTGCAAGTAACTGAGCATTAAAATGTCTTTTAACATACAAATTAAAGTATTAAGAAATTTTTCAGTTAACTGATTTGTAAACTTGGTATAATACATTTTATTAAGGCAGTTTAAAAAAGTATTTTCATTCGTGCTTTTTTTATTAAGCTTTTGCCTTCAACATTACAATATTATACGCATTTTCTCAGGTTTTATTTTTTTCAGTTCTATATTTTCTGCATCCGTGTAATTTGATTTATATTCTCCTCTTCCGTACTCGGTTCGTATTTTGAGTTTAGAACGGAAACACAAAATGTAATTAGACTGCAGTCCAAATGATGCAAGTGCATTTCTGTTTTGACGAGATGTTCGAAACAGAAGAGGACCAGCTTCTGACGACTCTTTTATAGACAGGATGTAAAATGACTTTATGATGAAAAATTTTAGTTGTTGAATTATTCATTTGACTGTATGTTTAACAGAGATGCCTCCGAAGAAGTTGTGACGTAGCACAAGGCTCTTGCTTATAGAATTGCAAACTTTATGGTTGTGTAATATATGTTTTATGCATTATTAAACATATGAATGTTATTTCATCACGCCTTAAAGAAATCATCTGTTTTACTACCACCAAAATATTAAAAATTTAAAAATACAACTGTAGGTGAGGGACACCATCTCTGAATTAAACTGAAAAAGGTTGATAGAATCACAACTTTATTAAAATCCGAAAGTTTAGCCAGCAACTTTCAAAAGATTGCCCATACCTACCTTAAAGAAATCAGCTGTTGTACTACTACTAAAATAATAAAAAGTAGCTGTTGTAGGCGGAGGACACTATCTCTGACTAAAGTGAAGAAAGTTGATTTTGATTACACTCATGTTATTCGAATATTCATATTTTGCTGACGCGAGTAAAAATATTTGTGATTTACTACATTTTAAAACAATAATCAAAATTTCTCAATGAAACAAAACGAGTGAATTTTTTTTACAGGATTATTAATTAAACTTGGAGTTACACATTGTTATAAAGTGTGGTTAACAATAGCGGAGGCATACAGAAATTTTATATTTTCAGATTACACAGTGGCATAGCACTTTGCATAGAACATTACAAATTCAAAATATTTCTTTCGAACTGAACATGATCTTGTTCCACCAATCACAAGCCTCAGTAGCTCTTCCTGTCAAAAGTTATTTAAAAAAAAAAATACATGAAACTATAAAAATACAGCGTTTGTTATTGCATTGTCGAGTCTAGTTAAACTTTAATTTGTACCAGTTTTAAAAGGTAAAATTAAATTATACGAATTGATACTCTAAATCTGAAAAAAATTAATAACTTTCGAGAGTAAATTTTCTAAAAATACGTAACCGGTTTATTAAATCGACAACGTACGATTTCCTCTTCCTGGTAGAACGTAATGCCATAAGTCTAACCAAATTCTGAATACCTTAAATCATAGGAAATAAACTGAGCCTAGTTCTAATATTTCAAAACATACCACATACAGAAATTAATTTTTTAAGTTACAGAAAATGAAATTCAGTTTTCCGAAATTATTTGAGCTACTAGCTAACAAAGCAACTCATTTCGAAGGAATTTTTCCTTACCTCTAAAGGAAAAATAAGCTGTACTTTCACATAAAAAATCAATGCAAGGCTCAAACTTCCTTTTTAAGTATTCAGACTGGCTGCTTTGTGAATCAATCTAAATTAAAAGTCCGATAAGGTTTTTCAAATTGCACGGTTTTAACTTTTTTATAATATTTAGCTCTTGTTTTTTAAGAAAAGATTCATCTTATAAGTATGACTTACTTCTTTTTTTATACAAATTGAAGAAAATGGTAAAAAAAAAAATAAAACATCTTTTATTTTGCAGTTTGTTGTTTCTTTTTTAGGTAATAAATTCATTTTATTGTTTAAATATAAATCATTAACTGAAACATGTTATCTCTAAATTTATTAACTTAAATAATACAGCAAATCTATCTGCAGTTACATATGGTATACGGCATTATCCCTTTTTTCAATTTGTCTTCATCTTATCGGCTTCTAAGATTCCACCTACTGCTTTCAAGAACTTAAAATTTTTACAAATAAATCCATTTAATTTTTACACTGATCATCAGTACGAATTTCCGTAGCTAATGTCCCATTAAATAAGGCATAAGAACAAGTACACACTGTCAGCTGAGTAATATTTTAGTCCTATATTTTTTAGAAGTTACCTGCATGAAGTCAAATAATAAAGAAATTCATGTAGAAATATGAGCAAATACATTTTAATATCTCGCCAATTGAAACAGTAATATTATCTTCTAATGTTTAGTTTACAGTTTCCGAGAATTTCAATTTTACGAGCAAATTATCGTTTACGCTTCTGAATAAAACTTCAGCCCTATTCTAAACGTACGAGATGCGTTATGAGGAATAGTTTATTGCCTGTTATGCACACTAATTAGAAGCCATTCATCACCGATACGATCGTGAAAATAGATTTAAAACAGACGCACTAATTATCCCTTTGGTTTCAACGGTCAGGAACTCAAATATCTTTATTCGCGGGTAGACAGAGCGTTTCGCAATTTTTAACAGCTATTAGACTGTGAAATAAAACTGTAAAAATATGATTTTCATAAAGAAAGTTTTTATTTATCAATTATTAACAATAAAAATTTATTTTTCAGGCATGACTTTGATTAAAATATTTACACATTATTTTAATTTATCAAAGATAGTCGTGAAATCATTACTTGATAAATCACTAATATTTGGAAAAATATTATTCTGAAACATTTTTAAATTCAAGGAGTCGTTTTCTATCAAAGAATACTAAAACAGTAATTCAAAGAATTATTTTACTTTCCACATAGAGTTGATTGAACTAAACATTAAAATTAAGTTCTTTCATTTTTTATTTTTTTATCTTTATGTTAATAGTTATGAAACAGAAACCAGAAATTTATGTGAAAAAGTTTTGAAAGAAATGTACACGTTTTATATCAAAGAATACTAAAACAGTAATTCAAAGACTTATTGGACTTTCCATATAGAGTTGATTGAACTAAACAATAAAATTATGTTATTTTACTTTTTATTTTTTTTATCTTTATGTTGATAGTTATGAAACTGAAACTCGGAATTTATGAAGAAAACGTTTTTAAAGAAATGTACATTTCAATATACATTATCCTGTTTTTGTAAAACCAAAAAGCTCTGATGAACATTTTGAAAGTTATAATTGAAATTATTAATGACAACTAGGAAAAAAACTAAACCAAATCCTTTTTAAAATGTTTACCTTTATAATGTACCAATGTCGTAAATTTTTTTAATGGCCGCAAGCAAAACACCAGTGCATAAAGATTGAAAAAATTACAAAAAAAAACATTAACATACCACATTTTAAGGACACAGAAAGAGGGTATTAACTAATGGGCGGAGGCTCTTCGGTTTATTTAAGTTTAAGGTTGTGAAAGCTGAAGTATCTAAAATCTGCTAATATAAATTATAGACGAGAAAACGTTAAAACTGAAACACATAAACAACAAAAGATTTCCTGAAAATAGAAAAAAAAATGGAGAGAAGATTATTACTCTGTACAAATACAAATTGTAACTCGAGTGGGAGTCTAAACAGTCCAAAATGCCTATTTACTAGTAAAAGCAAATTAATTCAATGATTATTCCAGAAAATCATACCACCAGTACTTCAAGAATGTACAAGCTTGCACAAACTAATAAAATAAACAATCTGTAAATCGTTTATAATAGTAGCAAAGCGCTCGAGTTCTAAAAACTTATCCACAAGCACTTTCAAATCAACTGAATCTCTCTTTTATAGTTCTCTGGGCAGAATATGACGTCACATAGGAATTTCTGAAGATGCCTGGTAACTTCCTCCCTGATAGAGATAGACAGAATATTCTAGCACTTTCAAGAAACTTCATTTTTCTCGCCAATGTCGCCAAATTTGAAGCCAAGTTCAAAGAGGGATAGGTTTTCAAGAAATACAGAATGCCTGTAAAACTCATTCCTCCTCAATAAACCTCGTATGCAAGGAAAGCTATATTACAGTTTTGTAACACTATGTGTAGGTCTTGTGAAAGGTTATTTTTCTTGTTTCGCTTAAAATTCTGCATATTTTATCTGGTACTTTGAAATTATAAAAAGCAGTTGGTTCATTGAATAATTATACTCTTTTAACAATGAACTTATGCGTCATTTTATATATACAGGGTGATGAAAAAAATGAGAATACAATTGAAAAATTAAGAATTCATGGAATAATGTAGGTAGAGAGGTAAAAATTGACACACGCGCTTGGAATGACATGGGGTTTTATTGCAAAAAAAAAAAAAAAAAAAGTTTAAAAAGTGACCGACAGATGGCACTTCATATGATAATAAAAGTAGTCTTTGCTTTGCCATTACAAATTATGGCAAAGCAAAGACGATGTTCTTTAGAACAAATGCGCAACAAGTCGACCGTCATTCCACAACAATAACTGTAATCGAGAGACAATGTTGTGAACAGCACTGTACAGCATATCTGTAGTTATGGTGTGACATTGGCTTGGTATGTTGTCTTTAGCATCCTTACTGATGTCGGTCGATCGCTGTAGACTTGCGACTTCAGTTAACCCCAAAGCCAAAAATCACATGGAGTGAGATTTGAGGACCTGAGAGGCCACGTATAACGAAAGTGGCAGCTCAGCACGTGATCATCACCAAACGAGTACGCAAGAGATTTTTCACACGTCTAGCAATATAAGGTGAGCCCCATCCTGCATAAAAGTCATACGTTCCAGCAGGTGTTTATCAGACAGGCTAGGGATGATGCGATTGTATATTGGCGTATCACTCATCCGTTACGCTAACAGTTACCAAACCAGAATCACTATTTCCTCGAAGAAAAGGGCCTGATAACTGTAGATGTGGTAAATCCACACCACACTATGACTTTCTCGTCGTGCAATGGAGTTTGCACGACAGTTCTAGAATTTCCGGTAGCCCAAATTCTGAAATTTCGGGAGTTGACAGACCCTCGGAGTGTTAAACGGGCTTTATCGGTCCACAGCACGTTAGACAACCAATCGTCATCTTCAGCCATCCTTTGAAACGCCCACACCGCAAATGCTTTCCACTTCACAAAATCGCCGAGTAACAGTTCATGGTGACCCTGGATTTTCTACCGAGAGCATCGGAGGGTACGCCTTAGTCCTAGCCAAACAGTTGTGTATGGAATAGCAGAGTACCGTGCGACTTCATGAGCGCTGACTTCCCCCATGCGTAGACGAACACCCTACAATCAATATCATTTCTTCCTGAACTATCTGAATAGTATTAGCACTTGTGCTCGCCACTATGGGGCCCGGCGTCTAAATAACCCGTGGCTTCAAACTTCGAAATCCTTCTCTTCAAAGCTGAACCTGTCATAAGACTTTTACGAGTTCTAATACCCTTCCTATGGCGATAGGATAGTAAAGCTGTAGCAGACCTCTATTCTGATAGTACAGCTTCACTAACAGTGCCTTTTCTGATTGCTTGTGCATCTGATTCTCTCTCTCATTACAGCTCCTTTTAAACACGATTCTCATGCCGCACCACTGACGTTTTGCTGTGCAGCGCCAACTGTTAGCCATTTTTTGAACTTTTTCTTTTTTGAGGTTGGAATAAAACCGCATGTCATTCCAAGCATGTGTGTCAGTTTTTACATACATACATTATTCAGTGAATTATTAATTTTTCAAATGTATACTCATTTTTTTGTGCACGGACGTACCCAGAAAAAAATGTCGGGGACACTCTAAAATTTTCGGATGGGGTCCAAACGGCGAAAAAGACAGAATTTTTCACAAAAAGACTTTGTCATTATTATTTTGTTAACAAAAACTCAGATTTCGGACATTATATTCTATATTAAGTATTGAAAATTCTACAAATAAATATGCACATTCTAGCTGCGCTAGTATGAGTGCGCGAATAAAGAAAAATGCGAAAATGACGTCATCTGCTTCATTTGGTTCAATTTATTTCTTTACGGTGACGTATTTTGGGAACAGAATTTTAATTTACATTCTTGAAATTTCGTTCGCGTGTGAAAAATTACGTGCGGTTCTAAAAATAACTCTGAAATTTATGCTATTTCTTTTAAAATAGAAACATTTGCATGCATTTGTCAGCGAAATATGTTCAAAATAAATGCGTTTCGCTCGAGCCAACGCTTCCGAAGCGGTATCTCTGTGATTTAAAAATAGTACAATTTAAAGGCCTGAAAATTGGGTTTCAGTCACTGTAACGCATTTTAAAAGCGGGGTCTTTTCGAAGTTTAGTTATTTTTAGACTATTTTAAAAGTATCTTTGAATAGTCAGTTCACTCACAAATATAAATTACTTAATACAGCGTTAAAATTATATTCTGTCAGCTATTTTGGAATTCACTATTTTTAGACGATAATTACTCAAACAGTAATTATTTGTGTATTCCACTTAAATTATAATGAACAAATAAGTAATTCTTTTTTCGTTCTTAAACATTTATTATGCTATTTTAGGGAATTTTTCACACCTTCTGCAAACTAATAATAACAGTGTCACGTTGACACAACGTGCATATTTTTTTACAAAAAATTATTAATACAAATCCTAATTACTATTGTCTAAATTTAAACTAATAATCTATTCCAAATTTAATTTAAAAGTTTTTAACAGTAACTGTTTTTAAAGCTTTCATTTTTCCTTTAGCCTTTTCTTCTGTAGCGCAAAACGTACTTCTAAATCATTTCGCTCTTATCAGCTGCTTAAAAAAAAAAAAAAAAAAAGTTGACGCCAGTTATTCGCGTGCTAAAAGAATAATACAGTAGAACCCCGATTCATCGTTTTTCAAGGGGTGCGGAGGAAAAAACGATGAATGCGGGTTCAAGTCAAACTACGAAGAAAGAAGTGTTTATGCAAGTATGCAATGACTGTATAACAAATACAAATTTGTTACAAATCAAATAAATCGAAGATGAAAATAAGCGATACTTATTTTCCAAAAATCAGTATTTTATGTTGGGTTTTTCATCATTTTTTAAATTAAACAGTGAATTTTCACGATTTACAATACTTTTCTCAACCTTTTCTGTGACTTTATGTTTGTATATAAAAGTTCATACCGTTTCAAATACCATTATTGCTTCAAACTTCATTCTAGTGCAATCTCTTCCTCAGTAGCAAGAATATTATCCTCTGCTTCGCCATTATTTTCGTTTTTTGCATTATCACACCTTCCTTTCACGTTTAGGATACCACATACCTCACCTTCTTGATTAATGGAAAAAATTATTAAATTTCACGCTATACACAACTTCTCCAACACGCAACCATTGTTCATCTGATCATCATCAGACCAAGAACTCATACCAAGGAACAATTACAGTTTGTATGCCATATTTCCACTTAACCTTCAATTTCGTTTTAGCCAGGAGAAAAATTTTACAACGATGGACGCGGGAAAGTCAATTTACGACGAACGATACATGCGGGTTCCTTTAACGTTATTCAAATACAAGTTGTGCAGGGACCACAGAAATAAAACGATCAATACGGGAAAACGATGGATGCGGGAACGATAGATCGGGGTTTCACTGTAATAATAACTCCCCTTCGCTCGCATGCATATATGTCTTTGCTCTATCTGAAGCAGATGTGTTTGCGGTTTTTCTCTGCTGCGCAAGAAGCATATTGCGGCGTATCGTAAAACACCTGCTAATCCCTCGATTTGTTCGAGAAAGATCGAGGCTTCCCTTTTTCTATAGGAATATGTTTAACGGTCATTTTTTTTTGGCAGTTAGTGAAGCAGTTGTTTTCGGTGGGGCAAGCCACTCACTTCATGTGAGGAGGCTTTGCCCTCCGACACGCAATTTATACCGTAATGGCGTCAACGTTGTAACTTTTTATGAAGATGCTTCCCCAAGTCATCGTATTTCTATATGTGCATTTTTTAAAGTTTTCAATAGTCAAATGAATCTCATTTTTTGAACAAATAAGTAATTTACGTGTAAAAAGGTGATATGTGATCTCATCATTGTGTTGTGTGCTTCAGTGTTCCTTTCGTCACTGTAGGAGAGTCGACGAGCGAAAAGATGGATGTCTCTCACCACACAGTTGTCTGGGTCAAAATGTTGTTGGCCCACTCCTTCAAGTGTGTAGATCTTCATTTTGTTGTGCTTCATGACCATTTATGATGGATTCATTCCCTTGAAATCGGATTTAGTTTGCTCGTATTCGAAGTGAAATAATTACGATGCCGATTTAACAAAAATCTTTTTAACTGCGCTGCATTCGCAGGTAAATCTTAATGCTCTCTACGGAGCTCGATGACTTTTTTTGACTCGACACAACGCAGTGTTGGCTTTCTTCAAATTTCTCCATAATAAGTGACAACAATTTATACCAACCTACCTTCGTGTATTTACGATCACCTTCCATACCACCAGTACTTCTCCAGTACAAACAGTTCAATATTGAATCAGTATTATATGGGTCATTAAACACAAAGTTAGTAATGAAAGAGCCAATGAAGATACCAATGAGAGGTTTATTTTTTCTAATGATAGGCACCTCCCGTTCATAAGCGTCGTTCATGATTCTGCCCTGAATTACTCGTTATTTTATTATAGAGGCACCTAATAGTTGAAACAGCGTTGCCTTCTATGAGGGACGGACGAAATGACAGCCAAGCCCGATGCCGGGAGTCGAACCCGTTGTATGGTAAAATTGTTCTGTAGCTACTGCACAGCCCTGTCGGCATATCAATGAGAGGCCGCAGTCCGGTTTCGGCAAGTAGATGAACTATCATCAGTACGTAAATAACGAGGTTGAAAGATTTCCTCCGGTTTACATACTGGAGCAGAAAAATGCCATCCCATAGGTAAATAGTAGGAGAGGCAAAAAAAGATAACATGAAAAGTTAAAGAGGAAGGAATTTCCAACAATCGATCAAAGCAGGTGTTTACCTACGTTGTTCTTTTTATGTTATTTTTTTGGCACCAAGCTACGAATTTTATATAGGCCATTTAGTTTATTTATAAGTACTTATTAATAAATATTAACACAAAATACTTTCGGTCTGTCTGCTCAAAAGTTAAAACGCATTTCATTACATATTTTTCCGTTTAGATTCGAGATATTTGTATTATATGGCCAAATATTAAAAGAAAATTAGGTGCAAATCAACCAAAATTAAATAAGTTAATTAAAAAACGTAAACTATATGTATTCAGGATATACCTTTGTCAAGACTCTTTATGTTCTGTTCATCAAATATAGCTTCGTTTTAATTTAATACGTTACAAAGACAGTAAAGTTCAAGTATAGAAGAACGGATTTACAAGTGAAAAATACGTTGACATATCCATGTGAACAAAAAATGCAATGTGGTCTGGTACCGCTCTTCTGCTAATACCTAAAAATCAACGGTCGGGACTTAATCTTGTCAAAGTATTGAAAAAAATTAAACCCAAAAAAAACCAGTTAACATTAAAAATTAATCAAAAATAAATAATACTTCAGCCAGTAGAAAGTGTTTTGTAATTTAATACTTTATGCATTTTTTAACATTTTCCAACAGATTTGAAAGGTGTTTATATGATTTCGTTTTCTTCCGTCGTTTCGTTTTCTTCCTATTCATCCGTCGTAAGTAAGAATAACTTCTATACTTTTTCGGTGTCTTCTAAAGGGGAATGAATTGCGACACAGCTTTTTTGACTTTATGTACAAAATCTCGCCGAATGGTAGACAAATTTGGTGGATTGTGAAATCCGGTGATAAGAATACGCCTCCAGAAATTTTGCTTGAAGATATCATGTGAATTTGACGTGATACCCTCAAATCTTGCTGATAATAAATCAGAATTTAATTATCAATCCTAGGGTACTAATTAACCGAATTGCATGCAAGGGTTATTTCTCACATGGACTACTATTAATATTCGCCTGAATTAAAGCTCGAATAAGAGATAAAATGTCAAATAAGTAACAAATCTTTACATGATAAACAGCCGCTCTGAATGCGGGAACTTAAGGAAGTACCATGATAAGATTTATATATTTTTACAGAGCTTTATATGTTCAAATAGGACATTTGTGTTGGAAATGTTTTAGAATCAATGCGTTTGACACCATTTATATTGATCTAGTTATTTAACAAAAAACAAAAGAAAACTCTTAAAATGAAAAAAATTCACATTCAAATGAAGAAATGAATTTAAAAAGGAATTGAACACTATCGTGTATGTGTGTTTATATGCGTATAGATTTTGAATAGTGTATAGACTTCGAATATTCGAAACATAATATTTAGTAGCAAATCGAGTTTGTAAGATTTTACAACGCATACCTTCTCTCTTTTTTTTTCCACATGCATCATTTAACACGCCATTCTTTTCGGGTTAAATGTTTTTTGATTAACCTTAGAAACGTAGTTTTTCACTGTGGAATATATAACGAATTTAATCACACACTTGCCATTTGCAGAAGTGTTCCATATCTATAGATTGAAGCAATTTCTCTTAACACATTGTCAACTGCCGCCCAATTTTGAAGGAAATCCGTAATTCACTAAGTTACACATTACTAAATCTTCCTCTAGCCTTATTTCTACATGCTACAGTATTTAAACAATTAAACTTACAAAGTTATTTGAGTTGTTTCCTTGGTATAAAAATATTTCTTAAAACTTAAAAGAACACTCTTTAAAGGTAAAATGCTCCACCTTGAATAGTTTCAATTCCATACTTAACAACTTTCTTTCTTTTTTCTCTCACCACTGTGTTATGTATAATTTATCTGTCCGACCACATCACTCTAAGAGAGGAAAAAAGTCGAATCGGAACATTTCCAGATTAGTTGTTTATTTGGTGCACATTATTACTGAGGCTTTGCATGGGTTATAATTTGCACCAAATAATGAGGTTTATCGGTGTGACGTCATTTTTCAACCAACACCGGACCTTTCGGCTGCATTGATGGGTAATCCGATTAGCTGAAGTGTACGTTTTTCATCAACACGTGACTTAAATAGCCTCATCTAAGTATAAGTTTTGACTTGTTAGCAGTTTTTAACGGGAATCTGTGGAAATATATCTTTCTGTTGTCATGGACAGGTTCCAGAGAGTTATTGAAACATGCATAGGTGGCACAATACAAGACGCATAATTATTATTCTTTTAATTCTGCGCTTATTACCAAGAGCCCAACACATAAACCTATGGATGAAATGTTGTTTGTTTTCCATCGACACGTGACTTTTATAGCCTCGAACCCAAGGAGTCGATAAACCTCATTGCACGAAAGTGGGCATGCAATGCAAATTTCCATTTTCAATCGAAATTAAAACCGCTCTCAGCAGTTCACGTTACTATCCAGAATATTCCACATTTTCTCGGACCTTCATTTCTCTTTTTATCGCTACAACTGAAATAGTCTGTTTACATAAATTATTGATTAAATATATATATATATATATATATATATATATATATATATATATATATCCCAACATTTGAACATATTTTCGTATCTTCGAAACAGTTTTTGCATTTTCTACTACTTCAACCTTCGAATAGTCATATTTTTCATCGTAGTTCTCTCAAAATTTGAAAAAAGTTCTTTACAACGTTTTAATAGAACCGGATAAAAATAGTAGAAATTTGAGACGTTTTAAAATAGATTTTTTCCCCCCAAACATCTGCAAAAATTGAGTTTACAATCATAAAAGTAGACAAATGAGCACAGCATATTCTTTATTTTTTTCCATTTTTCTTTTATCTTTCAAAGAATAATATTTTAATTTCAATTCTTGGAAAATTTATTCTGCCACAATAAATACTGTTTCTATTTATAACATAAGAATTTGCATTACTTTATTCTAATATAAAAATTCCCGAATATAAAATATCAAGCAAAGATTACAAAAGGAATAAGATTTTTTGTATTCTCTAAAAGCATTTAAATGAGATAAAACAGTCTATTCAAAGAGATATTCATATTTATGAATGTTTCGAAAGTCCTGTTGATTTTCCACTGAGCATTATTCACAAAAAATAGATGAAAAATAATATCTTTATAAAATACACAGCAATGCCATGGTTATTTGCCCTCTAAAAGAAAAAGAAAATGATATTTTATTACATACATATAAAACTCCAAATTAAATTTTATGTAAACAAAGTATGCTTAATACTATATCATAAAAAATATCTTTCATTAAAAAAAGTATGCAATGCATTCTTTTCCTTCAACTTGATCTTTTCTTTGAATCTTCATCAGAAATGCTTTAAAAACGCTGACAACTTTCAACACTGCATTTTGTAACACACTGTTTCGTCCCAGAAATTCGTGCTTTGACTTTGAAACGTATACAACCAAAGTGTGCAGCTTTATTTACTCATTTAGCAGGATAATAAGGTATCGAAAAATAAAATAACTATAAATAATTTCTTGAATTTCAAGAATAAAATAAATAAGAATGGTATTTTTTTATACTAGTATGCATTTAGTATAATACAAAAATCATAAAATACTTTGAAATCAATAATTTGTTAAATAAATAAAGAAATAAATTTTCCTTTTCACAGAGTGGATGGGGTATATTCGGATATTTTTTTTTCTCGAATAATGAAATATTTACTAGTATACTTTACAATTTCTACTTAGAGACTTTAACTACTGCAGTCACTTGAATCATGCATCACACGTAGTATGACTATTTCGTCCATCACTCAGTAGTGTACACTTATCTGACGAGAAACGATACTTTTATCAGCACGAATGAACATTTCTTTGGACATGGCAGGTGCGTGTTGATGGATGATGTCTTTTGGCGTTAGTAATGTCATTGGTTAGTCTCCTTAGAGTGTTGACTTTATTTAAATCTACAGCCAAAAATTAGTAAGCATATCAAACTGAGAGATCTCAGAGGTCAGATTCATGGGAAAGTAGGAATGAGGAGCTACATGTTATGTCCAATCTCGATAGTACCATTTGTTGTCCTGGTTCATTGATACGGAATCCTGTGCTGCACAATGATTATCACTATCTCCTTTAAGAATGATGGTGCTCTTTCTTAACCGACTTCAAAAAGGAAAAGCTCGTCAATTCGCAAAATATTTTTTCCTTTTTTTTTTAAATATATGTTCAGTGATAAATATTTTGCTGAAAATGAAGACCACCAAGCTTAGTTCTTGTAAAATGACTTGATAATTTTCCTCTGTGGGTATTCTCCCTTTCTTTTTACGCAATAGAACCAACTTTTATGCTATATTTAGGACTGTAATTACTTTATTTACTTGGTAACGGCGCGGCGGGCAAAAATGTGTTGCGGGCGGGCGGCTTTCCATCTTTCGGCTTTCGGGAGCAGGACCGTGCGGTAGTTTTTCTCAGTATGATGCGAGTCTTCAAAATGCCGCCTCTTCAGTATAAAGGGGGGGTAAGCGGTTCAACCCCCCCCCCTCCCCGAAAAAAAATTAACGTGAAATCCATTAATTTTTCATTTTTAACGAAAGGATTACATTTAATCTCATCCCCCGTTAAAGGAAATCTGTGTACGCCACAGCACCCCTTAAATGTTTCTTCCTTAAAATAAATGCTCATTATGATTTAAAAGCAAAACTACACAAAATGTACAAATGCTATATTTATTTTACTAACATTAACAACAAACTATTATAATTTTACTCTTCTAACTTCAGCAAATTCGTGGATTAGGGATGTGTAGTCTAGAATAGCAGCCAATGTTGATTCACTAGAAATTATTGACAGGTTTCTTAATTTTGTTTGGCTTATTGAACTTCTTCGATAATTTTTGATTAATTTTAATTTAGGAAAACTTCTTTCCCCACTAGTGACTGACACCGGGAGTGTTAGCAAAGTTCTCAATGCTATGACAGTATTTGGATACAAAGAAATTAAATTATTTTTGCACAAATATTTTAAAACATCTAAAGGTTTCATTAAATATGGCATGCCAAAGAATTACACCACATTCTAGATACATCACTCAATTCTACTTGTAGAGCACTCTCATTAATGTCAGATTCATTTTTGATCGAAAGTATTGACTGGAGATTGATACAGTTCTTTTCTAGCGTTTTGTCATCAATATCTCTGAGTTTTAAACTATCATAAAAACTTAAAATTTTTGTTATGGGTTTCCAGAAGCGTGAATCGTTCATTTAGAGAATTATATGCAATGTCCAGAATATAGTTTAAAAAGTTTAAATTTATTTAATTTTAGATTTATTCTCCTCTGATAAAGGCTCGTAGACAGATTTTTCATCAAATTGAAGTTTTTTTCTTCTGGATAGCTGAACAGAACTTCAGTTTCTGTTGGGAATTCTATGCAGATTTCAAGATTTTCTGCAATTTCATTTGCAGCAATTTTGACCTGATCATATCCCGTTTTTCTGTAATTTTTTACCTTTTCTGCAGTTTCGGATAACATCCTTAGACAATCTGATAAATTGACTTGGTCAATTTATCAGATTGTGTAAGGATGTTAGTCCTTACACAATCCTTATGTGATGTGGATGTACACAATCCTTATGTGATGATGAATCCGTATGTGGTGTGGATGTTAGTCAAATCTCAGTCAAAGGATTGCAATTTCTTTGAAACTGGGTTTATTTCAACTAAAATGTCATGCCAAAGAATTACACCACATATAAACTTGTAATTTTAAATATGTTTTGCTAACCCTAAAGCTCTAGCTTTCGTTTCTGCATCTCTGTTGACATCTTCTATTATTTCAATTAATAATGCATCATAGATTTCGCAAAGTTGAAATCGTAATGGATTTAACGCATCAATTCTGCTTGACCATCTTGTAGCACTCAATGGCTTTAGAGTTATTTGGGAAACATTGTTTTTAAACACTTCCCAACGTTTCGTAGAACTAGAGAAAAAAGTGTAAAGTTCTTGCACTACAGGGAAAAAAGTTGCTGTATCTGTAGAAGAAGATGCTGCATCATTCACAACAAGGTTTAAAGAATGACATGCACAGGGCACATAAAACGCCCTTGGATATTTTTCAGTTATTCTGCTTTGAACAACCTTTCTTACTCCTTTCATATTAGAACCATTATCGTATCCTTGTCTTCTAAGCAACTTTAACTCAAATCACTTCCGTTATTAGACTGAAGCAAATGTTCAGTTGTCTCACGAAAAGCGAAGCATTGTGAGGCAGCAGTCTAATTATTGATACAATTCTTTTTAAAACACCTCTCCAATGTTGAATTTCAAGGTCCATAATTATTTGGTACTCAGCTTTGATAGTTTTTTCTTCTTTAATCGAATGAAAATAATAGTTTTTGAGATATGCGAGGATTGTGCATGTTTTAATGAATTTCGGCCCATAGAGCGTAATGTATTTCGAATCTTTTGGGCGGTCCTGTGCATAAACTATCCATTCAATTGAGGCCAAAAAGGGAGTGCACAACTAGATGTTAGAAAAACCCTAAATATAAAATTTCAACATTCTACGACAAATAGTTTTTGAGATATGCGAGTTACATACATACATACATACGTACGTACAGACGGCATGGAAAAACTGGCAAAATAGACTCGCTACTGGTCAAAATGAGTTGCAGACACGTTTATATGATCGTTCATGCTAACTTACGATGAGATGCATCGAAAAAAAATTTAAATTAAATTTAGAGGTAGTCAAAATCGGTATTTTCTTCGAAATTTGGCCACCGAAATTTTTCGGGATCACATTACTTCCTTATACTCCGTACAAGGAAGTAAAAATCCGCATGGCGATTTCAACATTGGGAAAGGCGGAAAGAAAAAGTCGTGTACTAGTATGCAAATGATAATACAAAAGTGAAATGCTGAAAGTTGTCCTCTTCGAATCATAACTACTGGCCTCCTCTTCAGAATCATGAACAGTACCCTATTACTTTCTGCTCCTTCTGCTGATTTTCGGATAGTTTATATCGACACATTTCTCGCAGAGTTCTTCATTCTTCCATTTTGTAATGTTTGAGATGCACTGCTATCAAATATAAGGTCTTCTTTATTGATGCCGTTTTTATAATAAGAAGTCAAATTTTCGCAATGCTGTGTTTCTCTTCCTCTTCCAAGTCGTGAATCCTTTCATAAAACCGAATTATTCGAAAGTTATTTCATCAGCTTGAAGACGTTTTCTTAAGTTTGACGTTAGACGTCAGACAAGATTTTAAGTTTTTTTTTCCAAATAATAATTTTGGGAAGAGCTTTTTTTCGAGCTGAAGCCCCTTTTGGTTTGATGCCCTTGGAGACACACGGGTTCGCGTATGCGCTAAGACAACATTGTATGCATGTGTAAATTTATTACGCTTAAATGAGTATGAAAAGGGTCACATAAGGCAGACCTATTTTATGCAGCTCTTTGAGTGGGCGTCCATACCTAAGGGCGAAAATGAGCCCCCCCCCCTCCAATCTCTCAGAAAACGTATATACAACCGCAATTATTTATGTATTATTGCAACGTGGAAGTGATTTAACCAGGTTTTCGGTGCAAGACGACCGATTCTCCTCCCCTTACAAACGACTTGGCAGATCTTTACAAGCATTCTTGTGGGCGCCCATAGCCCCTTCAATTGCGCCTCCTCTGCTCGGAGCAGATACACTAGTTAACTTTTAATTTATCTTAGGAAAGATAACTATTTACAGAGTTAGATTTTTAAAATGCTGCTCGCGAGTGTTGTAGCATAATTATAAAATTACAGGAGGGAAAAAACTCAGATTTAAATATTTGCTTTAACATAGTAGTGTAAGACACACTAGTCGTTGCCCTTAGCTTCTGTTGAGCTTGAAAAACATGGTAAAACTCGTTAAAATTATTGAAGTAAAACTTCTTTAGGTGCAACTAGGGAGTAACGCTCGGAAGTACGCTGACGGAAGTAACGCTCGGTAAAGGAAGTGACGTATATGTCACATACTCCACGCTGACCCAGAAAAAGAAGAACCACAGAAAAACCTACCTTTTCGACCGCTCTGCTGCTTCCGCCGACTTCATCCTGTAAAAGTACACAGAACCTCTTAGGGAAAGAAACGGCGAGAAAAACAGTCAAGTGCCGTACCTTTGAGGCATCAATCTTTATTTTATATATCAATAAGCGTTGTGAAGGTACAACCAACACAATATTTTACACGTAATACCAACCACACAGGAGGTTTTCGATAATCCTTATTTTTAGATGAATAATGTACATGGTTTTGGAAAAGCACAAAGAAACCGACCCTGGCTGCAATCAATCCCAAACAATAGACAGAACCTGCAGTTTAAAAACACGGATACAGAATAATAATTCGAAACCTACCAGCAAACGAAATCAACGCTTAAGAACACTGTGATAGAAAAGCACAAAAAAATTACACTACCTGCATTCGAACCCAACAAACAGAGGAAAACATCAGTTAAAGAACACGGTTAAAGTATAATACTAGACTATGGACATCCCCCCCCCCATTCAAACCCAACCTCCAGACGGAACAGTGGTATAAGAAAACAGTTAAAGAATAATACTGCAACATGGACACTTCCTAGATTTTAATGTTAAATTTACGCTCTCAAGATTCTCAGCCGTTAGTTGATTTTTTAAAAGAAAAATTTGATTTAACTATGAATACTTCTCGACTTCAATCAACAACGCGTTTCGGTACAACGATAGATGCTGTATTTTCAAAAAAATTAGCAAATTTAGAGAGTAAAATTTATGTTTCACATTATAGTTACCACAAACCTATAATTTCATACATAAAAAATTAGGATGACATTCAAAATTTCAACTACAGCTCTTAAAGAACATAAAGTTTAGTCAACATATTTACCGAGCACTTGGCACAAGGTCATTGTCCCTACGCAAAATCTTGTAGAATGCAGAATGAAGATTTGTTGAACAGTTCACATATTAGTACGTAATATTTTAACAGGCACTAAAAATCACTGTAGTTTCAATTACTGTCACATTGACCAAAGTTTTTGTCTTTCATTAAATGTCCGCTGTTTTCAAATGCGCCTTGCAAAATGGCGCAGCTTCACACATCCAGTATTCATCTTCTAAGAGAACACGAAAACTTCAAAATGGTTGGGTTTCACACCGACAGATTTTAACGCGCCACACCGATGGAATGAAGACCCAAGCTTGCATCAGCAACTACTTCGTTACCATCTCAAATTCGATATCGTGATGAAGGATCAAGAATTTTGAATTCTATCCTGGAAGAATTCTGCACGGTATCAGCAAAATCGAAGATCTCCGCAACGGTTCGCCGAAACTGATGACATAAGAACTTAGCACTAGTCACTGTTCTGAAACCATTTTTGCACCGACCTTGTGACAAAGATTCAGATGAATTGTACATTCATATCTGGAGAAAACTGGAAGATGTTCCATGCGTTCAACAATTTGTTCATTTTTCAGCAGAGTCCATACGTTAAATTATTTTCAGTTGAAAGTTTCTCACAGGTACTTCGTTATCATTTTAAAACTTTCGCAGCTTTTTTTTTCAACTGCTGTTAGCGTCCCTTAAACGGACGCGCTTTGAAAACTGCTGCCAGATATCCTACGGGAAAAAATTACTGTGCCATCTTTTTCTTCCGTCAAGTACAGCGAAACCGGTTTCCCCGTGCAGGAAGCGGTCAGTCCACACTGGTTTTCTTCTGTTGGAAAACTAGTGGAATGGCATCGTGGGCTTTTTTTACATCTTGTTGTTTTGATTTTGTGAAGATCTGACTGACGTTGCTACATGACTATGTAACACATCCATTGGAGTGCTAACCGCCAATTCCACATCAATGACAGTCCACTTCATTCACTGCTATATATACTTCTCCGTCTTCCTTCGTTGCGCAGTTCTGCATGTACGCTGGCCCGCCACAACGTATATGCACAACTGCTGACCATCTCCCTTCTCTTCACCTGGGCAGATGTAGATGTACACTTTCCCTCAAAGTGTACATGCACAACTTTTGAACAACTCTCTAAAGTATTTAATTGCGCTACAGACTTGGAAAATATTTAGAATGCCTCTTTACAAGCTGCAGTGTGAGCTGTTTCAAACAATAAACCTACAGGAGATTCGAAACACTCGGGGGACAAAATGCTAAACATACGGAATTTTGTAATACTTCCCTAACCAGGTTAACTGCTTGACCCATTTTGGAATGCAGTTTTTGTGCTGATGAATTTTTATATGAAAGTTGCATGAGATGTGCAGCTTTACTGTTAGTGTTAGTCTATAATGCATTGGGTGGAGAAACATTGTTAATTTTTTCAGATATCCTATAATTATTTAACATCATTGATTTATAATTAAAGTAGCTCAAATGTTCTGTGGCAGGAATCTCTTTTCAGATGGGATACCCTTAAGGTGTTTCTTTTAAAAATTCCTGAAAGTGATTTTTTTGAAAAATGAAAGTCAGCACGATAGTTTTGAGCTGTTTTAAAAACAAACCAATGATGTACTCGAAAAAACTAATAATCTTCTTCACTAACAGTAATTTCTTCCGTAATAGTAAGCTAATCTTAACAGCCAACCCATATGTCTTATTTGTCTATGCAATATTTAGAAAAAAAAATTATGAGCACAAAAATATCGTCCTAAAATCGGACGAAGTGTTACACATTTCGGGAAATATTGCGAAATTAAATATGTTAACAATTTTTTTCTGAACTTTTTTAACTCTTATTAGTTCATTTTTCGTAATAGTTCGCAGTACAACTTCTAAAGAAAAAAATCTAAATTTTTGTAGTCCCTAACTCAATTCGATTTTTTAAAAAGCTGTTCAAAAGTTGCACGATTTCAAAAAAGAACACATGCAAGAATTTTTAAACGCAAGGGAAAGTTGGTTCAATTTCGACCCTCGAGACAGGCACACTTTGGACCCGGTCTCGTTCAAATCATTCCTCTCACAGACTACGTAAGACAAGTTCAAAAACCACATTTTAATTTACTTTATAAGACGTATTATATATTTGAGGGAGCATAAGGTAGCATCGTTTTTCGTGTGTGAGTATGTGAGTACGTTTCCTAGCAAAAACTACTGAAACTAATAGAGCATGTTTTCGTTACAAAGATCCTCTCGATACCGTAACGCTTCGTTATAACGGAAATTTCGTTGGAATGAAATTAAGCTAATTTGAATAAAACGATAGAACGTTATAATTATGCGCATTCGGCTGTTATTTTGAAATAAAACCACGCACAATACTTACATATAAGAAAATTTCATTAACTACTGTGATAAGAAAGTTGTAATAAGTTGATTGCAATTCACGGAAAGAAGCCAGAGAATTTTTTTTCAAATGAATTTTTTTAATTCTGGAAAAAAATATGACTCACCTCTTTAGGGAAATATCAGCCTTTAGTGAATAAAACCCGAAGAAGCGAAAATATTTTATGAAATCTACGATTTACTTCTGAACGGAGGTAACTGTTGTACGTGAGGTGCAATGGCAGACCTAAAACCGTTTTTTTTTTTTTTTTTTTTTTTTTTTAGTAAAACTTCTTTAGTGGCGACTAGGGAAAGTCAGATTTTTTTTCTGGCGGAAGTAGCGCTCAGTAAAGGAAGTGACGTGCACGCCCCGAAAAAGAAGTACCACTGAAAAACCTACCTTTTCGATCTACTTTCGCCAATCCCCGAATTCATCGTGTAAAAATACGCGGAACCTGTTAGAGAAAAACAGTCAAGAGCCGTATCTTACAGACATCAATCTTTATTTATATATCAATAAGCGTTTTGAAGGTACATCCAACATAATATTTTACATGTAATCCCAACCTCACAGGAGGTTCTCGATAATCCTTATTTTTAGATGAATAATATACATTGGTTTTGGAAAATCACAAAGAAATGGAACCTGCCTGCAATCGAAACGGACAGGGACTGATTTACGGCGGGGCATTCGGGGCACGTGCCCTGGGCCCCCGATTTTTAGGGGGCCCCAAAACTTCCTTTTATGTTATCATAATATTTACTAAAATTATCACTCAAGAGAAAAATTTCTGATTACTTCATTCATCACAAATATTCAAAATTTTTAATTTAATGTAATTTGTAACGCTAAAAAATTATGCATTCGATTCGAAAATTCGATAAATTCGATATTCGCAAACCTCAGGACATTCGGACACCTCAGCATGCTCCTCCTTTTATCTTTTCAAAGGTGTATGACGGCTGTAAATACCCATAAAAACATTTCAAAATCAAAAAATTCATATAAGTGGTATCTGTCGTGACATTTTACTGATTTGTAAATGTTTACCTATGGTTAACTTAGGAATGATAGTTGGTTTTAACTTAATTTAATTAAGTAATATTCTGCGGAAAATTTTTGTGCAGGGGTCCCGAAAAGTATCTGTGCCCTGGGCCCCAAAGTGTGTAGATCGGTCTCTGGAAACAGTAGATGGAAACATAAGTTTAAGAACCCTTTTCCTGGATTCTAACCCAACTTCCAGACAGAACAAGGGGATGGAACACCACAATTAATGGGACAGTGGCTGCAAACGAACCTAACACAGCCCGGGGAAATTTTCGTTTAAGAACACTGTTGGAGGATCATACTTCGATCCCACGAAGGTAAATTTATAGGAGGGGACACTTCTCTTAGAAAGTTGGATAACACCGTAGTTGCAAACAGATGGCGCTACGCACACTGGGTAACTGCGCATCTAAAAAAAAAGTCAAACATTGGCGCAACAGCCCCTCTGCGGGGCCTAGGCCTGCGCTGCCCAACCGCGCCTTCGCGACCATAGGCTCTGGGGTGTGGATGCATATGCCTAGGCCAGGTGGTCAGCCTAACGCGAAGCCCCCAGTGTTTGACGCTAAGCAAGCTTGGTCCTCATTTTATCGACCCACCCAAGGGATGAAAGTCTGAGTCGACCTTGCCCAGCCCGGGATTCGATCCCCGTACCTGTGGGACGGCAGCGCGGTGCGCTAACTATTACACCACTGGGCTTCTCTGCGCATCTCAGGTTGTTTATATTTCAATCGAGGCGAAGTAAATGGAGATCGTTGAATTAGCAGAACTTCAAAAAATTAAATACATAAACTTAAGAACGTGATATATAGTAATTATTGGCTTCAGATGTGTTTTAATTACATAATTGTCTTAGAATACTACACTGCTGGCCACCCAAATTGCAACACCAAGAAAAACAAGAGATATCACAACAAAATTTATTGTGTAGATAACATGTTGACCAAGTAACAAATGATTAAATTTACAGCATTCTATGAAGCGTGGTTCCTGCCAAAATCAGTACCCAGAGTAGCCGCCGTTGTTGGAGATCACAGCTGCCACACGCCTCGGCATTGATTCAAAGAGACTTTGAATGTGTTCTTGGGGTACAGCAGACCAAGCAGCTTCCACACGTTGCCAAAGTTGATCTGGTGTGACAGCTGGGGATGAACTCTGGGTCAGTCGTTGAGCAACCATGGACCACATGTTTTCTATCGGCGAAAGATCCGGAGAGTGCGCCGGCCAGGGAAGCAATTCAATCTGGTGATTGACGAAGAACCCTTGGACAATGCGTGCCACGTGTGGCCGTGCATTATCCTGCTGAAATATGGCTGTTGGCAAGCCCTGAAGGTAAGAAAGGACAACTGGCTCCAACACCTCGGAGATGTAGCGCTGGCTGGTTAAAGTACCGGCAATGCGTACTAGAGGAGTGCGAGAGAGATATCCGATACCGCCCCATACCATAATACCCGGTGCAGGACCAGTGTGACGGTGCATAATGCAGCTGTTCAGCATCCTCTCTCCACGGTGTCTCCAGACTCGAATCCGACCGTCGTGGTGTTGCATACAGAAGCGTGACTCGTCAGTAAAGAGAATTTCATTCCATTCTGTCGTCCACATCCTTCTTTCATCGCACCATTGGCGGCGGAGACGTCTGTGGTTCCGCGTCAGAGGTAGACAAAGCAACGGACGTCTTGCGGACAGACCATTCTGCTGTAAACGACGTCGAATGGTACGCGCAGACACTGGATGATGCGTTACAGACTGAATCTGCTGTGATATGGTTCGTGATGTGACTGAGCGGTCCGTCACTGCCATGCGTACAATCTGCCTGTCATCACGTGACGTGGTGCACTGAGGTCGATCACGTCTGTCCGTCGTACCCTCCTGCACCCAACGATCACATATCCGCATCACAGTTGTTTGGTTTCGTCCAATACGACGACCGATTTTCCTGAAAGATAACCCACAATCTCGGTATGCCACTATCCTTCCTCTGTCAAACTCGGATACTTGATCAAAAGATGATCGTTGTTTCCTACGAGGCATAATTTATCGTTTTTTTGAAAAAAAAGCAAGAAAAACACAATTGCTGTACTTGAAACCGTCGAAATCTCCAAGCCTTAAATAGCGCTTTGAGGTGGCGCCACAGGCGCGCTTGATGTGCGTCTGCGCTGAAATTCTAATCATTTGCATATCTCACCTCAGCTAATGCATGTTGTAAATTTCATATTATTTGCATGCTTCCTTCAGGGTGTTGCATTTACGATGGCCAGCAGTGTATTTCGTAATGATTATAGGCAATAGTTTCGAAGCGAAGTGATATTATTATTTGTCAAATGCCAGTTACATTGGCCGTTAGGCGATTAAACTCCTAAATATTATGTATGTCATGTCTGTTATTATTTTGCCCAAAAGCTATATTTTAAGAAATGTTAGTAAATTTAGAAGAATGTAGTTTGTGTGAACGCAATAATTATAATGATATATATATAGTGTAATGATATATATATTTGTATATAGTAATAATATATATATTTATAATGATATATATACAACGATTTAAGAATACGGGTATGTAACACCACAAAGAAACAAACACTGGCTGCAAACGGTTTAAGAACAAAATAAAAGAATAACAAATGGACACTCCGTGGAACCCAACCTCAAGACGGAGCAAGCAACGGTTTAACACGGGGATGGAACACCACAAAGAAACGGACCCTGGCTGCAATCAATCCCAAACAATAGACAGAACCTGCAGTTTAAAAACACGGATACAGAATAATAATTCGAAACCTACCAGCAGACGAAATCAACGCTTAAGAATACTGTGATAGAAAAACACAAAAAATAAATTACACTACCTGCATTCGAACCCAACTAACAGAGGAAAACATCAGTTAAAGAATACAGTTAAAGTATAATACTAGACTATGGACATTCCCCCCATTCAAACCCAACCTCCAGACGGAACAATGGTATAGGAAAACAGTTAAAAAAATAATACTACAACATGGACACTTCCTGGATTCTAAGTAATTATCATGAATTACCGATGATTCTTACTGGAGATTTTAATGTTAATTTTCGCTCTCAAGAATCTCAGCCGTTAATTGATTTTTTAAAAGAAAAATTTGATCTAACTATGAATACTTCTCGACTTCAATCAACAACGCGTTTCGGTACAACGATAGATGCTGTATTTTCAAGAAAATTAGCAAATTTAGAGAGTAAAATTTATGTTTCTCATACATAACATTCATTTCATACATAAAAAATTATGATGACATTCAAGTACCTATTTCCAATAAATAATATGAATATAACATTTATATAATCTTTGTAAATTACATGAATAATAAATATAATTAATGATATTTATTTTAAGTTAAAGTTTAATCATTTCAGTGATATGTGTCGTAAACGTCAAAGAAGTTTTACTTCAACCGCGCTTAAAGATTACGCGCATACACTTTTTTTGAACCAGCTAGTTTTGTGCCCCTCTCCTGCCTATTTTCCTAGCAGGGGGCAGCCTCGCCAACCCGGAGCTAGGAACCTGCGCCCCATTATTTCTAAGTTTATGCTTTCTGCCGCATTGCTTCCCATCTCCGTCTTTCTGACTGATGCCTTATTCTTTCTCAGTTTCAACGTTTTGCCACCTCTATTTTTTCTTTCACTTATCGCCCGGGGTGGACCACACATTCCTACGTCACTACTTACGTACATTACTTTTTACGTACACTACCCACTTTCGTACGTCATTGTCCAGCCTGATTTTAAAAAGAAAATTATAAGATTTCTAACGGGCGACTGTAAATAATACCGCCAGTTAATGACAGCAGCCAGGCAGCCGCAATGTTACTGGTGAAAGAAAAAATTAATATAAGTTTTCATACCCGAGGCAAAGGAAAATGATAGTATATAATACAAAAATGAAAATAACTATTTTAAAGCCACTTGAATTAATGTCTGTCCGATATACAACCATATTTTAAAAAATCCCCTGTTAGTCTCCTTACAATGAATTCAACGATAAGGATTCTGCCGCCCCTAGCAAAGAGCGAAGGCAGATAGGCCCATGGAGAAGGAACGGAAGAGACGCTCCCCTGAACAAATATTTAGACAAGATAACATGGTCTTTCTGACAATGATGAGATATTTCATGTAATTCTGAATAAGTATTCAATCTTTGCGCCTGGCAGAATTTTTTTTTTTATAAATCTGCCTATATCAAAGGTACGACTTTTTTCTCTGTCCCCCAACTGACAGCAATAAATGATCGTTAATTTTCTTTAAAAAAAAAACTTTTTTTTCAAATTTTACGTGTTATACAAGTAGATAATGGTTAATTCAGGCCGGCCGCCCCTTTGAAGTGCCGCCTGATGCAGCCGCCTCTCTGCATCATAACACGGCCCTGTTCGGGAGCATCAACCCTGATGCATAATAGATGCTACCTTCAGTATAGTCATAGGATATTTATTTTTAATTAAATACTGAAGTGTAAACATTGTTGGTTCCTTTCAAATTAAATTTTAAACAGAAAAAGAGAAATATACCTTCTTCTTATCGTTGGTGCTGAGGCCTTAGTGGCCACTACAGATTCATTAAGATTACAAATGCCGGATGGCTTACTGATCTCTAAGCATTTGAATAAATCAAGCAAATATTAGCTGAATGAATATATTTTATGTAAATGACTCAGTGAAAATACTTAATTCTAGATAAAGCAAAAGAAAATTTTACTTTATATCAGATCTTGACATTAAGCGAATAGGTATTTCCTGTGTGGACGACATCCAGGAGCTCTCGAGTTCGACTATCACGTGAGCTCCCTCTCCTCAAAAATAATCTTCAAAGATATCATATCTTCTTTTTCTTTAGAAAAAAAAAACAGAAATCACCAGATTTTCAAGAACTATAAAAAAACATATAATCTTCAATCTCATTGATCACCTGGTCCCAACACATACCGAGAGCTCCGAAAAAGCGAGCTAGATATTGTTATACGGTAATGATAGAAGGAAAACAGTGACTCAGTGTTCACCATGTCTGTAAGTAACGGACTATGAAGTACGAAGTACCCCATGGTCTTCAATCAGAACGAGATAGGCAAAACTACCTATGATTAAATGAAACAAATTTCGAGATGGTGATTAGTTCACCATGTCACAATCAAAGGGAATCACAGTGACACACTGTTCATAATATCCTTAAGCGTCGGAGTATGAAGTACGAACAGGATAACCAAGGTTTTCAATGAGATTGCAGGCAAAACCATTTTTGATTAAATAAAGCAAATGGCAAGATGGTAATTAATTCATTGTATCACAAATATAATTCAAAAATAAATAAATAATAAAATGCTGCATATGCTGTTACTAGCTTCAAAAGAATGTACCACTTAAGGAATTAAACAAGGTTCTAGATGCTAAATGATTTAATTTTTAATAAAAGTATTTAAACACTGTGGGTGACTAGACAATTGGTTACTAATACAATAAAAATGAAGATAGGTTATTAAGAAAAGAATAGTCCTAAGCCCTTCCTTCTCGCTCGCGTCAAAATTACTGGCCAAACTTTCTGCATCTGTTTCTCCTACTCGTGATAGTTCCTGGCAATAGTGTTCAAAAGTTATGCGCCAGAAAGATAAGAGCACTTCAATTCCTATTTATGGACGTTTTTATATCTTAGTTTACACAACAGATGTCAGTATCCGACTATTTTTAACTTAATTTAGAGGTACTCCAAATAGATGGTAGAAGAACTCAAATATGTGTACTTGTGATCTGCATTTTGCAGTCTTAGCTCACTTTTTTTACTTGTGTTCAAAGAAAACTTTGCAAATATTTATTTATTTTTCAATGTAAGTTAAATAAAATTCTCCTTTAGTGTTTAAAACATATATTTTTAATGATTCGCTGCCTACTAGGAAACACACATTCAAGCACAATAACTGGCTTTTTCTAGAAATTAAACTTTTTTTTTTATATTTCGCGCTAAAATTTTTTCCAAAATCTTTAAATGTATTGTAAATTCAATTATTTTTATACAATTTTCTTTAATAAAAACATAGGCACTTATATGATCGCTTTCTTGAAAATAATACAACCTTTAAGGGATTAAATAATTTAATATTTCTTTCCTTGTAAAACTTCATTTTTTACAGTAATTTACAGCTTCATTAACTTTCATTACAGAAATTTACAGCTTACATTAACTTTCCTTTTCTGCTACCAATATTGCGACAATGTCATGTATTAACCTGATTTTTCATTTCTTCATGAGAAAACAACCTTCATTTTAAACAGCCTGCTTAAATTATAATTTTCTGTGCTTCAATGTTTTGAAGAATAGATTTAAGATTTCTCGACATTTGTATCACCCAATATTAAAGTACTACAGAAAAATCATGAAAGTAAGGTTTGTAAAATATCTTCCAACAAAATGTTATTTCTGCATATACAACACTTCTTAATGCATTGTTAACTTGCTAACTCTCATCATTGTAAAAAAAGTAACGACAAAAGTTCTTTTTCTTTGTCCATCATTGCTTCCTTTCTTTTATGATTTTGTAATGCAATGATGTCGTATGCAAAATAATATGTTAAGTGTAATAAAACAGAGGGCAAAGCGTAACCTTTTTAGCTTTTCAAGTTTTTTCTTGTAACGATACTTGACACGTAAATTTATAATCTGTTACATCTACGTGGTCTACTACAAAAAAAGAGTTATCTTCAGAAAATCTTCAAACGGGTCAACAAAATGTGATATGGGAAAATAAAGACCGAGCTAAGCAAAATAAATGTGGAAGAAATTTTCTTCTAACTTACACCTTCAAGAGCTAAATGTAACAATTTCCTGAAATACCCAATACTCACAGGCTGTTTAAAAAGTAAATAACAGTTTCTGCTTCAATGTCTTTCGGTTGATAAAGATAAAAAATGTGAACGTGGTTGATTTCTTTAGCACTTTAAGAATCCATGGACATTTCAAATGAAAGAATTCTTGAATTCAAAAAAGGGAAAAAAGAATTAAGATTCTTATCGAAATCAGAAAACTCTAAATTATTGTTGGGAGAAAAAAAGGTTTACTTAGTTTTAGATTCTTAAAATCTGTTTTTTATCATTTGTGGCTATTCGGGAAAAGTCTGAATGAATAATGCTAATAAAATGTATTTTATTAAATAAAATATCGTTCCCTTTGTAAATATTTATTTAATGTAAAAATATGTGTCACTTTTTCTAAACCACTACAAACATCTGTTATTTATTCTATTTGTATTTATACTGAATTTTGACACTAAAATGTTATTGACTTCACGCTGATTGTTGTCACGCTGCTTAATAAAATATCTTTGCACAATGAGTACTACCATCGGGTAGTACAATGACCAAATATTTGCTGTGCAAAATTTTTAATAATCACTAAAGCTTAGCAAGACAGTACACCTACACGATACGTAACGCAGCTCGTAATTAATATGCAATTTGAAAATGTATGCAAATTTTTGCACATTTTTCAGTTGTGTGAATGTTCTTTCAGCAGTTTGGATAAAAAATTAACAAAGAGCTTCGGAAAAAATAGCGAATTCAGCATAATCGTTCTTGTATTTTCCTAAATAATTTACGCCTTAAAAATTTCATCTTACCTTTTTAAAAGTTTAGTAGAGTGAGTAGCAAAAATATGTCTTAAATGTTTTAAAAGAAAAGTAACATCTGTCAATCGGTTGAAATAAGTCTTATGCAAAAAACTGTGAGTTAAATTTAAATAGAACCGTAGTTCAAAGTTCATAGTCTTGAATCCTTGAGAACTATTTTATTTATTATGGTACAGAATAATTAGTTTTTAATTAAAATTACCGTATCAAAAAATTCATTGAAAAAATATGCTTGTGTTGCGACAGTATAAGTAGGCTACTGTATCATTTAAACCAGGCAAATATTTTATGTTATATATGACTCTTTACAGCTGAAAGAATTGTTTTAAAAATATATAAACTAATTTTATATTTTCAGGCAAAACTCTTCTATGAAATATAAAATAAATTCAAAACTCTTAGAAGTTCAGAAATATTACTGTGATAAATACTGTAAATGTGAAATGACTCTATTTTACAGAGATTATGAACTGTCAGTTTGATTATGAGAAACGAATGAAAATTTAACTTTATTGAAAAAATATCTTTAATAAGTCATATATTTTTCATTGATGTTAATATGTTCTTTATTTACTAAAATTACTCATCATATTAAATACTTGTTTGTTTATTTCATGATTTGAGCTAGGCACACATACCTAAAGTTTAATAAAGTTTTCGTCACTTTTTCTACATCTAATAATTTATAATTAAAATGTAAATGACATTTCAAAATACCTCTGAAAAGTGCATTTTGTGTAAGAACTAATTAGCAATTCTGACAGAAAAATTTGCAATTTCTCCAAATGTTTATATAGAATTTGGGATAGTTTCAATAAAATAGGAAAATTTCTTTTAACTATACCCTAAACAAGAATCTTTGACATACTTATGCTTTATTCAAATCTAACTTTCACACAATAAAACTAATTTAATAAATGCAATTTCTATGAAAAGGTATTTCACAAAATTCATATTTAATCACATATCAAAGCACCGCATTTGCAGTTCACAGGCTAATTTCTTTCTAATAAAATTAAATTTAATCATCATATGTCTAATTTACTAAAATATTTCTAAATGAATGTACATTTAAATATACATTCTAATATAAAACGAGTTTTTTCTTCTTTTTTTTCACATTTAAAAACTAGAAAATGTTGTTAAAAGAAATAGTAATACTAATTATAAAAGAGTATAATGTTGAAATTTCTAGATTGCATAAATTTTTCAATTTTTTGTAACTATATATATACACAAAAAATGTTTTCCTAGATTACAGCACAACGTGTGGGTAACGCCGACACGTTGCGATGTAAAGACTACGCCACTTTGTTGTACAAGATTCTTCGTGATTGGCTTATCAACGTCATTACCTTATTTCGTGAGTGGATTTATGACACACAGTGTTGTATTCAAAAGCTGCAGCACTTGTGCTGAATTATTTTACAGAAATATGTGTGGGAAAGTTACAATTATTCTCTTACAGAATATATATTTAATGTTTAATTAATTACTGTTTTAGTGGAAAGGTCGTATACCTCCGTGCTATTAATGTATATACAGACTTAAATCAACATACACATGTATATTACAATAATCCATATTTAAACTAAAATCGACTTGTGAAATTTTATTTGTAATGAACCACGTTGTTAAGCATTTAAGGAGGATTCAAACAAGAAACGCATGATTGAGAAAACATATCACTTATTGCTTACATATTGCTTACTCTTCCATTAAAATTTAATGAAAAAAATAAATAAAAAGTGAAAAATTGTATTCAAAATGTCTTCTAAAAATTGCAAATAACAACGTAGAAGCACATACCGGATTGTCTAACTATTTTGTATTTAAATGTAGAAAGCGTCTCAGGTTTTAATTTATTAAACATTCTATTTATTTTATTTAATAACTTATTAAATTGTCTATTTATCTATACAATGGCCTTTCTATACATTATTGTATTATCGCCGGAAACTCAGTATCGTGTTAAATATCAAAGCTATATTTCGACGGAAAACAAGTTAAACAATTTAACATTAAAATATGTTTGTTGGCTTTTCATAATTAAACACATGCATATCAACACCTCCTACATATAGAAAGCCTAACAACTGAAGCTATAACATCACAGTTTTATTTTCATAACGTAAAACTATTTAAATTTTCTGCTAAATGCAACAAATGTTACAAAATATTTTAAGTTAAAGATAAAAATTAAAATACCTTTGTGATACAAAACAATTCATTATGATATATTTCCTTATGACATTATACAGGGTGGGTCCCTGACTAGTTTCTTGAAAATGGCCGAGAAAATGGATGAAATGTATGATTTTGAAAGTTCCATAACTCGGTCAGTTTTTACCGTAATAAAATGAAACTTTTTGTGTTTACTTTGTTTTTGTGTACTGCATCTTTTCCTAAATATAAGTGATAGGACCTGGGGACCGTATAAAAATTTAATTTTTCTAATTTTTTTCTAAATGGGTTTTTTTGGTTCTAAAAGCACGTAAAAACATTCTTTACCTTTTTAAAAACATTTTTCAAATTGGAAGCACATATCTAAACCCAACGGTTCGGGAATTAGCTATTGGGTCACATTAAGGCTGGACACCCTGTATAATTAGTTACAGTTAAAAACGTGCCCTTTGTCATATAATTAAATTTTTTATCTCAAATCATATTAAAATGTTGTTATGCGTAAGTAAATTCACTCGAAATTTTAAATAGTTTTATGAAAATAAAAAATGTGATGACGCCATTTTTGAAGGCCTACTGATAACGTGAAAGTCTGGTGACGTAGCTGTTGTTAGGCTTTCTATATCTAGGAGGCGTTGCTATATTCCCTGAAACGCTTTTTGTCTGCTTTTTTTTTTCTTTTAAATGCTCGTGTCAGCTGTTGATTGTAAACTAGATCACTACGAGAGAGCGATATGCTGTCCATTTCATTTTAGGGTAGCCTGATAAATAAGCCAACTTTGCCCCCATTAGTAGATGCCTGATTTTGAGCAGATTCTAAATGAGAGACTTAGCACCTGGATCAGCATACCTAGAAGTATTGTTTCAACATGGAGGACAATGAAGACACGAAATATTTAACAAGAACCAGTTTCCTTCAACTTACTCAGTTCCAGACCACTGCAGCCGACCGAGGTTGTCACCCTCCCAAGCGCTAGCCAAGGTCGGCGGTCTTAAGGAAACCGACTTTAGTTTTCAGGGCTGCTGCGAGACACATTTATTATTGTAAGGAAATCAATAAATGGAACATACGAACCGCTTTGTTAACTTATCTTGATAAAATAAAAATATGTCTGTGTAACAATCAATTTGAAAATACACTGATTTATTGTGATAAATGTACAAGTGTTCGACAGTCAGGCTCTCTTCAAAGAATTCTGAAACTTATTTCTCATAATGGAGAAATAGTGTCATCTATATTTAAAAAAATAGAAGTATGTGAACTTAAATAACAATTGTTAGCAAAAATATGCCAGCATATAATGACTCATAAAAGGTTTGAATGAGTGGATGATGTCACTATGGTCCAAAGTGCTAAAGTAGGAAAACCATTAAAAGCTGATATTATTAAGAGAGAAGAAATTATGTCTAATCAATATTATAAGTCAACTCTTTCACAATCGCTTATGTTTTAATGATTAAATTTCTTAATTCGATACAATTAAATGAGTTAGTTTATTATTATGATTGAATTTCTTATTTGAATTTTAAAATTATCATTATTATCAGTTTTGATTCAATAATTTCCTTTCCCCTTTTTAAAAAACCATTATATCATATTGCTGTAAATACTTTTGAAAGAAAATTCAAAATTCTGTTACAGTGAAAAGTCTAATTTAATCGCAACTCTTTTCACCATAGTTTTATTGTTTGAGATGCAAATTAAAACGGCTTCAAAAAATTTTGTAAAATAAAATGCATTTTATAACAGTAAAACGAAAAAAGAAAATTAAATTGCACTAATTGCTTTTGTAGTGCAATAGTCGTCGATTTTGCTGATGTGTTTTACTTCACTAAAACATCTAAAAAATATTTTAAGAAAAAATTATCCTTGATCATCTTATAAGGTTTATTTTCAAGTGGATTGTTACTAAAAGTATAGAAAAAGTTCCTTTAAATTCATTAAAAAGAAGACATTCTTAATGTAAAAAGAGCGTTGTGAAGGTTTTAATTTTGTTTCTGAATTCATATCCCCGTGCTTTCTTTTTGATGTGTGTCAAGACCACTTTCTAGAGTTACTAGAATTCTTAATTTTCAAATAACTGCATTTTTTATTTATTTATTACTTAATGGGAAAAGAACGCTTGTATCAGTTCGTCTCGCGAATACGATATATAGAGTGATTTGGAAGAAGATGGGCATACTTAAAAAAGTTCTTAAAATATAAGAAAATAAAAATTAAAAATCGCTAGTGAACTTCCTTAAATGATGGTATAAACCTTTATTTCCAATGGTATACATATATATATTAAACACACAGAGATATGGAAATTCTTGCGAAGATCTTATTGTGTAGTGTTGGGTAGGTCACCTACCCAAAGTTTCAGAGAAAACAAAAAATATCTTCTGATTCCATTTGTGTCCAAAAAATATCATCCGATTTACATTAAACCGGACATCTTCAGATGGGGACCGGCGTAAGATGTCCGGTTTAATGTAATTTTTCAATTTGTTTTATGGATTTTGTCGCACTTAATTGCTTTATGACAATGCCTAGGGTGTATTTGGGGTTTTTTCATTTTTTTTTTATATTTGATTATAAAAACAGGAAACATAGAAGCTACAGTTGCTGCACTCATGATTTTTGAGATAAGTTTGTTTTTAGTTTTTTTAATTTTTATACAAATATGTGTGCGAGTATCCCTAAGCATTTTTAAATCACGTTCTTAGGATAAATACCCGTAAAGGTTACATGAGTCCATGTTCCTTTGCTTTTTACCTCCTGTTAATTATTAATTAATTTATTTATTTTTGTTTCAATACGTACTGTTTTTACTGTATTCGTTAAAGTAGTTACTTTATTTTTTCCTCTGAAAATAAAAATGAACTTGAAAGAACACTTTAAAAAACGTGAATTTATAATTATTTTAACGGTACACCATACTTTTTCCATTCATTTCCTCAAAATATTAATATATATCTATATATATATTCATTTATTTATTTATTTACATGAAGTGAATTGACTTATATCACCACTTCAGTTCAACAAGTTTTGCGTAAGTCGCCAGTTTAACCCTTACAACAAATTGAACACTAGGTTACAGTTCAACTATTCGAATACTGAGTACAAGCGATGAACCCCCCCATCAACTCCAAATTATAGCTCTTGAGTATTCAGCTCAGAATAATTCTTGCATGTCATTTAAGAGCGCTATCTGTATTTGCATGGCATATTTGATTTCAATTTACGACTGTAACAACTGGTGAGAGTCGAGGGCATTCTAAATTTATGGTGTCTGGACGCGGAATGAATTTCGGCTGAAGTGATTTAAATTGACACTTAACTGCACGGGTTGTCTTGATTTATGATCCTTCCAGGTTGAAGCAAACGCCGCACTTCAAGAAGGAAGTCGCCACACCTTATTAAATTTACTACTTTTATGACATTACAAGATGCCGGAATCCATATCGAAATTGAAACAGAAATCAAAGAAATTCTGTATTTAAACCTTCTCTCTCAAATTACTGGAGTGAGGGTATCACCCTTGCGAATAGTGGCCATGATTAAGAACCTGAATGCATGGAATGTCCACCAGGTGGAGCTCTTGCATGAAAGAAACAGCAAATGTAACAATGGAAACTACTAATTCAAAATGTACGAAAAATTTTAACATTTATTCAATGGTTTTCATCACTTATAACTAGTTTGAGTCATATTTTGAGCTAATTTACCATGCAAAGTGCAACCTAGTAGACATTTTTGAACTAAACTTTTTTTTAAAGTTCCTTCGGCACATCCTGTAAACAGTCCTCCATATGCTGAATTTGATGACAGTGACAGTCAGCTCATCTGTTTCAGCTTCAGAATGCTGCTTACAAGTTTAATTATAACCAATTCTATACAGTCTACCCAATAAAACCCATTGTCACCCTAATAATTTCTGAACGGCAATAAACTACAGTTATAAAAGTGGAGTCTAGGTATAGTAAAGTTTCCATGCTCTTCGCAAGAAAACCGCTTACAGCGTCACGTGGCGACTAAATTTGGAGTTCATGTTCTTAACTCATAAACGATCCGATATAGGCGGGAAAAGTTAATTACAAAGTTGTATCACCGATTTATTACGGAAAGATATCTTGAGCATATGGATGTTAAAAATTGAAGGTGTGAAAACGTATTACTTATGTTTTTGCCAGCGTGTCACCAGCCATATTGCACAATGCCTGTACCCTTTGGACGCGGGAAGGCGCGATACTGTAACGTGTTCTCGTGCAGTATGCTAATAACGATGGAACGATGTATATGCAAGATGCGTGCGCTTGCTCGGAGACTTGTCGAAGGGTTGCTCTCGATTTCCCCGAGAACAGCTTCTGCGACAGGCGTGCGTGTAGTGCAGGCATGGGCAAACTCTTTCGGCCGCGGGCCAAAAATCGAAAAAAAAAAATGTTTGGCGGGCCAAGATAATGTTTTCTAAAATTTTAAGAACAATATACAAGTATTACAATTTAAATATGTTAATGAGATAAATTAAATTGCGATTTCATTCTTAAAAGTTCCTTATATTGAGGTTCGAAGTGAGATGCACTGATTCTAAGGAACGAGACTAAATGCTCATGTGTCAGTCTACGTCTGAAAGAATTCTCTCTAAGGTTCACAGTTGAAAACACGTGTCCACATATATAAGATGAAGCAAACATAGCACTGATTTTCTGGGCGTGAGGTATTAAATTCGGGAAACTTACTTTCGATAATGATTTGTAAAACTAACTTTGGCATATTTAGAAACAACTGTTTGAGAGGATTGTTAGATTGCAATTCAATTCATTCAAGCTGCAAGTCGGACCTGACTGCTCCACAATTTACGTTGAAAGGCATGGTAAAAACATCCAATTCTGTTTGAATGGCACTGAAATCTTCAAATCTGCGTTCGAACTCAAAATGCACTTTCTTCAAGCCATCTTCATAATTCTTAATATGGATATATAATATATATATATATATATATATATATATATATATTCTTTCAATTTACGTCGGACCGGCTAATTAAAATTCCAACCGCGGGCCAGATAAAACCTTCCGGCGGGCCGGATTTGGCCCGCAGGCCGTAGTTTGCCCATCCCTGGTGTAAAGCGTTCTCAGTCGATGTGTCTACTTACTTGAAAAGCTACTGTCTCTCACAATATGCATTGTAATCGTCCAAACAAAGCACGACTTAGCTGACGTCTGCGTGGGAAGTGCTTGTGGTACATCCGTACCGACTTCGTCCATGCCCATCCGTGACACCATATACGTGAAGCATATCGGCTAATTCTGAGTTAGTAAATCAATTCCCCCTTGTCTGGCAACGTCCTAGGCTTAAATTATCACGCTTCCAGAAGCCTTCGAACATCGCCCTCTAGCGGTCGTCGTTCGCATTTTCGGGCACAAGTAAACTGTGTAAGTCTTGTTTTTCATGGTATCACAGACCAACATGTTAAGATTGGCAACGACCTTTTTGAGAGACGCCACATATGCCGATTTTACTCCAAAAAAATGGACCTAAAGAACCACTTTGGCCCCTGGTGGCGAAAATCCGATTTTCTTATTCTTTTTTAATCAAAATCCCATAATCTAGTTAGTATTAACTGCAATTATTGTTCAATTGCAGTTCTGTTAACTTCAGTTATTGTTCAGTGTCATACAATTATTGTACTGCAATTCTATGTAACTACAATCTGCAATATTAATCAGTTGGTTCGTACAGTTCCAACAGTTTTCTCACACTCGGGCTCTAAACAACCCTGCTTTAATTATTTCCACCCTGTATATATATATATATATATATGTAGAATCTGAAGTTTCAATCAGAGCGCAGCTGCTTCACCCCTTCCTGTGAGACCCCCCTGACGTGGGAGGTCACGTGATGTTTTGTTTTTCGTGGCTCTCTTATTCGGAAGAGGCGAGGAGTAGGGATGGACGCGAGACGACTTTTTGCGAGACGAGACAGAGATTTACAGCTTTTTTGCGAGACGAGACAAGCATTTTTAACATTATGATATAGGGATTTTTGCGAGACGAGACAAGCTTTTCGGCTGTTTTGCGAGACGCGAGACTCCGATTTTTCGTCTCGCGTCCATACCTAGCGAGGAGTGAGAGGGAGACGGTCGGAGATATTGAACTGAGATGGAACTGTGCTTGCATGCCTGAGTGGCGTGTATTCTTGTTCTTTTTTAAGCAGTGAATCCTGTGTGGATGTTTTTTTTTGTTTTCTTACCTAAGTGGTACCATATTTCTAGCATACCTGTGTAAATAGAATAATTATTAAATGTGTGTGTCCAAGTAACTTCGCCTCGTCATTGCGTACATGTCCTGCTTTTAATTAGAAGCACATAATAGTGACTCGTCAATTCATAGGGTCAGAACGACCCTATAGTTTTTGGGGACTTTTGCCGGGATGTGGATGTCGATATCGAAAACCCTTTAGTTTTTCGGAACTTTTCGCCGGGATAGAATTAGAATTAGATTCGATAGAATTGGATAGAATCTGATTAAATCGAAAAGAATAGAATTGAATAATTGTGAAGAATAATATTAAATATTGAACTGATATTTGTTTAAAGTATTTGTGCTTCAAGGAAAGTTTTGTGTGCTCACGTATCAGTTGTGGATTACCAGGGCGAGTTTGATCGCCGAAGACTGCAAACTGTAAGTACTCAATTTTTGTATCAGTAAACATGTCTTACATCGGAAAACATAGAAAAGAGGATATTAATAAATTAATGTGTGAATTGGATTTAAAAATTCCTGATAACCCAACTATTGCTAGAATGAAACAGATTATTATTAGTGATGCGAAATATGATGAAGAATTTACAAAATCTGTTCTCAGCAACATTGCAGCGGACCGCGAAAACGAAGAAAAGATTGAGGAGGAAAAATTAGAACGTGAATTCCTATTGGAACAATTAAAATTAAAAAATTATGAGAAGGGGAACAGTACAGAACCTTTTGTAATCCAAAACAAAATAGATCTTACAAAAATAATCAAAAGTTTCGATTCGAAGGATCCTGTTGCTTGAACATAAGAAGACACGTCACAACTTTCTTGAACTTATTTATTGGACGACACAAAACATCACATCGCATGCAGAACAATTGAACATTAAAAATACTATCGCCAACTCAGGGCGATCTAACTTCAAAAACTCAGCTTTGATTAAAATAAATTTCATAAAGGCAAAATAATTCCACAAAAGCAACAAATAATTACGCATGAATCAAATTGCCGCCAACATTACCGGGCGAACTGAACACACGAGCTCAAGTCGAAACTCCACCTCCAATTTAAATCACTTTAGTCAGCAACACCTGAATTCACTTCCTATCCAACAATAGAAAATACAGTGCTACCTAACCAGCCATTGCTTAGTGCTGGCATCTGTACTCTAAGTACATAACAACCGAATGCAGTCCAACAGGATTGTGCAGGAACATACTCCCACCCATCAAGAAGTCATTCTTGATGAGAAGGTATTAAACAAAGTTTAACAATTGGCCTTTTAAATAAACCCTTAGCAGTTTTTATTGTTACCGCCCGTACCATACCATCTTTACCAGGATGCGTAGCTACAACTCTACCCAGCGGCCAAACAGAAGGAGGTACATTTTCCTCCTTTAATATAACTAAATCATTTAACTTAATATTTTCCCCAGAAACCTTCCATTATTTCCTATTTTGGAGTGAACTTAAATAGTCTATCCTCCATCTCTTCCAAAAATTTAATTTTAATTTTGTATAATATCCCAACGCGATCTAACAGACAGGTTATCTTCAATAGGTTCAGCTGGAGAAGTAATAACATCACCTATCAAAAAGTGTGATGGAGTTAATACATTTAAATCACTGGGATCATTTTCACTACCCACCATAGTAAGTGGTCTCGAGTTCAATAAAGCTTCTATCTGAGTCAAAAGAGTACACACCTCCTCAAATGTTAAGTTGGTATTTCCAATTACGCACTTAAGATGAAACTTTGCAGAGCGCACTGCTGCCTCCCACAACCCACCAAAGTGAGGACTCACTGGGGGAATCATGTGCCATTCAAGATTTACTTGCGATAAATAATAACTAATTTTATCGTTTTCATTGATGGTGGAAACAAATTTCAATAGATCTGATAGTTTCCTTTTGGCACCTACAAATGTTGTCCATTATCCGAATAAATTGAAGTTGGAGCTCCTCTATGTGAGCAAAATCTCTTAAGTGCAGCTATGAATGCCTCAGAGGAAAGGTCACTCACTAGCTCTAATTGAAGCGCTTTTGTCGCAAAGCAAACAAAAAAAGCGATATAACCTTTAGTAGTTTTAGCTCCTCGGCCACGATGTCTTAAAATACCAACTGGCCCTGCATAATCAATGCCACATATAGAAAAAGGCCTATTAGGAGTAACTCTATCAACAGGAAGCTCTCCCATCAGCTGCTGTGCAGTGGTTGCTCTATATCTACAACATTTTATACATTTACTAGCTGACCCGGCAAACGTTGTTTTGCCATATAAATTATTCCTAGGACTATTTTAGTAGAAAGAAATGACTAACTTATTGTAAGTTTGTGAGGACGTGGTATATGAGTGGAAGAGGCATGGAGCGCTGTGAACGATGCTGGAATATAAAAATAACACAATACCAAACATTTATATTTTTAATTCATCTTAATTTATTCTTTAAATTTATATATATCGCTAATTACAATAATTTTACTAAAAAATAATATCAATCCCTTAACGCAATAGAATATACAATATTTTTTGTTATCCCATCTTTAGATAACACAAACAAACTGGATGCCCACTGTATGGTTTGCCCACTCGAGAGCATGCCACGTATAACTGTCCGTGTGAAAAACATGGTGTGCTCAAATCTAATCCACAAACAGACATAATTTGGCCTTGAGACTTATTGATAGTCATTCCCAAAAAAATTTTGCCCCCCCCCCCCAAAAAAAAAGAATGAAAATCTGAAACACTTTCAGATTTTAAATACGCACTATAGTGCTATATATTAAAATCGTATCATAATTTATGCGTCTTCCCTATTATTCGTCCTTATTCCATTAAGTTGGAAAGTGTTATCAATAGTCATGACGGTGCTGTATTTTTCTTTCTTATTTCATAAAACCCATCTTTGGAATCGAAATCTATCTTAAAATCGTCTACTAAAACTATTTTACAATCTTCGCCAAGTATATCACAACTATACTTCACCGTTTCATATATTGTTTCCTACTTTAACGCCTCGACTCTCGCCAAGGAGGCGATGATTAAACATATGCAGTTATATGCATGCCGTTAAATTTTTATTTATTTTGGTTACTAATTAATGTAGTTTTAATAATTAAATGCCTTCAAATTCCTTAACTGGCGCGTTTATTGCTAGTTTGTTTACTTTAGTTATCACCTAGTTCTTTTGGGTGCGTTGAAACGGTACATACGTATTATCCCGGCGGTCAATTCCGCCAAACTACCTTTTTCGTAGATTTTAAATACGTTGCCAATCGTATTCCAAACCATCAACAATTTCATGTGCCCGGCATTTATCTTGGTGAAAAATTGCTTGTCTTGGCGGACCGCCGGGATAATACGTAAGTACCGTTGAAACTTGTGCATAACTCCCAGAGACCCATGACTGCAAAGCTCGCCAAAGTAAGGGAATTTTTTAGGTTGGCGAGAGTGGGGGCGTTAAAATAGGAATCAACTATTTCCTGTACCATAAAACACATTTTTGGAATCGAAATCTATCTTAAAATAGCCTACTGAAACTGTTTTACAATCTTCGCCAGGCATGTTCTTCCTGTAGGCATATTCCAACTATACTGCAAAGACATTTTAAATACTGTTTGGAATGGACATCATAATCCATGAGTGTACCGTTTTTTCCTTTCTTGTTCCACAGAGCACTTCTTCGGAATAGAAATCTATATTAAAATCGCCTAATAAAACTCTTTAACAATATACGCCAGGCGTTTTCTAACTATACGCGAAATATATTTATAATAAATTGTCGCGTTTTGGCACCACATTTAGCGATCAATTATCAAAAATTGCAAACCTTGTGCGACTTTCAACATTTTATTAACTCCCCCCCCCCTCTCCACATTATCTGGCAAACACATTTGAAAAGTGATTCGACACGCTAATGTCTACACAGAAATCCTGATTGAAATTAATAGCACTCGGGGGCTAAACATTTTGGGGTGGACCGCCCTTATGACTTAGGGGTATGAGACATAGTTAAAAACCTATTCTATGACCTAACGAATATACATGGAAAATTTCATTAAAATTAGTCGAGTGGTTTCGGAGGAATTAGGTGACTAACACTGTGACAGGAGAATTTTATATATTAGATGTATACAACTCTTAATAAGTTTTTTAAGACCAATTATCCAATAACTCTGACGAATAATGCCTAACAATAAATTCAAACCAGCATGTAAATACACAACATGAAAATAATTTACAATTAAAACACTTATTTTATGCTGAGCTGGCAAAATCAATGGATGTTTAGCATTATATGAGAGAGGTGAGTATTACAGTCTACCTCCCACTCTTAGTAAGCCGTCCTTATCAATAAATGGACAAAGACCTAATAAAGGACTTTTCCTTGAAACTGCTTTACAAGATTTCACACAACTTATTTCATCTGAAAAATATAAATTCTGTACATAAGAAACCAAGAAATTACCTGCATTTTTTCTTTCCGTGGTACACAAAGGAGAAATCTTACCTTTAGAAACTACGTTAACCTTGTTACATTTTTCTCTGCAATTCAATATAAACCTAATACAAAAAGCAAAAATATCTACAATTTTAGAAAAAGATGAATAATTCTCAAATAGTGAATCAATAATGCAGTTCTTTACAATTATGGGAAAACAAAATTTAGTTTTTTTCTGTTCTTTCACCACAGCATCAGCGTTAATTTTAATTTCTGGTTGTTTAGGCCAATTCTCTGTACTTAAGGAAAGCCAGGGCGGTCCCTCCCACCATAAGGAACACTTGGGAAGTTGTTTAGGAGTCAAACCTCTTGAAGCTACGTCAGCAGGATTTTCCCTTGTGGGCACATATCTCCAACAGTCAAATGGAGCCAGGTCCAAAATTTCGGAAGTTCTGTTAGCAATATAAGGTTTATAGCACCGAGGATGAGATGACAACCACGCAAGCACCACTTGAGAATCTGGCCATGCGTGGAACTCGATGACATACTCATGAAATATATCTACCACACTGGAATACATTCTTGAGAGCAGCAACGCAGCGTTGAGCTCCAATCTTGGAATGGACACTGGTTTCAACGGACACACTTTAGTTTTAGACATCAGGATATTCACTTTATTACCGTCTTGTTGTACCACATAAATAACTGCTGCAAATGCTAATTCCGAAGTATCGCAAAAACCATGCAACACAAGTTGTTTACCCATGTTCTGGATCTATCGAGGAATACGAATCAGACATATTTGTTGAAAATCCCTTTGAAAGGTTCACCATTTTACCTTTAAACTCTCAGGAAGAGGAGTATCCCAATCTAATTTCAATAACCACAATTGTTGGTAAAAAAATCTTAATGCATACTGTACAAGGTGATAGGAAACCCAATGGATCAAACAATTTTGCTGATTGAGATTAAAATGTTCTTTTAGTGATCTCCTCGCTAAATTTCAAATTAACATTAAATATAAAACAGTCAGTGGTAGAATCCCAGTTCAATCCCAGAGCCTTAGAGCACTCGTCAGGATGAATTTCTAAAGCTGGTAAATCAAATGGACCGAGAGACAAATGTTCCAGTACCTCAGAGGAATTGGATCGCCATTTCCTTAAATGAAAACCTCGGAATTCCAATCTATCAGAAAGCTTTCTTATTAATCCAATTGCCTCTTCACTAGAATCCGCTCCAGCCATCAAATCGTCAATATAAAAGCACTCTTTTATTATAGAAGAAACTGCAGGATCCCCCTCCTCCAAGTCCTTCCCAACTTGAAATAAACAACGTGTTGCTAAATATGGAGCAGCAGATGTACCATATGTAACGGTTTTCAATTTATATTCTTTAATATCAGAGTCCCTTGACCTCCTCCAAACTATTCTTTGAAAATCCTGATCTTCTGAATCAATTAATATTTGCCTATACATCTGTTGGATATCCGCAGAAAAGGCAATTCGATGTAGTCTAAATCGAGTAAGGATGTAAAACAAATCTGTTTGCAAAATCTGACCTGCGGCTAAAATAGAATTCAAGGAGTTCCCATCCGGAGGCTTGCAAGAACCATCAAATACAACTCTCAATTTCGTAGAAATAGAATCACTCTTGATAACTGAATGATGCGGCAGATAGTAAATTTTATTCTTGGTAAATTCTAAATTTTCGCCAAGAGGTGTCATATGTCCAAGTTCCTCATATTGATTCATGAATAGCCCATAATCCCTCTCAAATTCCTTGTTATACAGAAATTTTCTTTCCATTGCATATAATCTAGCAATTGCCATTCCTTTAGTATTCCCCAACAGATTTACATCCCTATAAATTGGTAACTTCACTACAAATCTACCGTCTTCATTTACTTTATATGTTGACTGGAAATGTTGTTCACAAAATTCTTCCTCTTCAGATAAATGTTGTTTTTTAACATTTATTTCCTCTGTCAGCCAAAATTTTTTAAGAATTACGTCAATGTTACTTTCATTTTCACAATTACTTATAAAATGAGAGTGTGCAAAACGCGATGAATTGAAATCAGTCTGAATTCGTCCAGCTATCACCCAACCAAACATTGTATTCTGAGCAATCGGCTGATTTTCCTCTCCCACAATTTTTCCATGTCGTATAATATGAAAGAAAGTGTCGGAACCCAAAATGATATCACATTCCCTTGACTGCATAAAGTTTTTATCGGCTAAATTGATACCTTTAAGATTATCAAGATTCCTTACATCCAATGACTCAGTAGGAAGATAAGATGTGACTTTGTTTAGTATATAGGCATGAACACTTAAAAAGACATCCGAAAACCGTGAACCAACTTTCAAAGTCGCTGAACCTCGTGTCTGCCCAGCTTCCACTCCTCCAATACCTTTGAGAACAATGCGATCGTTTTTTCTTTTTAAATTCAAAATAGTCATAGCATTTTCACTTATGAAGGAACATTCTGATCCCGAATCCAGGAGTGCTCTAAAGGAAAATGCGTCACCCACAGAATTATAAATTAAAATTTCAGCTGTAGGTAAAAAAGAAATATACTTAGAATTGTCACAAGATGCACTCGCAATAACCTTTGTTTCATTAGATATTAATTTAGAGCCACTATCCTCGTCATTGCAACTCCTTTCGTTCGAAACTGGGGTTACCCTCCCCTGAATTTTCGCAGTACACGAAGTACCTTTATTTCCTTCATGTATAAGTGTATTATGACTCCCTTGACATTTTAAACACTTCAAATGGGTATATGGACATTCCCTCAACTTGTGAGAATTTAAACACAAGAAACATAAGTTATTCTGTTTAACAAAATTCTTTCGGGCATAGGCATCCATACCCTTAAATTTTCCACATTTATATAATGGATGCGTTCCCTGGCATTTCATACACCTTCGAGTGGATTTTTCAGCATTCCTTCCTGATTCAATATAATTGACATTTTTAGGCCTGACATCGTCATTATTAGCAATTAATTCCAAGGAAGAGCACCTCACATTTAAAAATTCAAAAAATTACTTTAAAGTAGGGAAATCAATCTCTGCACTTTTTATAGACCATTGTTTTCTTGTCTCGACATCAAGCTTTTGCAACAATAAATAAGTTAACCATGGATCTCTACCAGTAGCTTCCTCACAAGTAGCTCTCAATCCTCTAATGACTTCATCACTTGTATTCAACAAATTTCTTAAGTTTACACTATTCGGGTGATTAATTGACTTCTGATCTATAAATACTTTAACGACTGTACAATTTGCTTCTTCTTATCATACCGATCCAATAATTTCCCCCATGCTTCTTCATATGAATCATTAGACAGTGGAATATGCTTAATTAATAAGGCAGGTTCATCGGACAATAACCCTTTAAGATACTGAAATTTTTGAATCTTGGATAACGATGTTTGAGCATGAACAGTTGCTATAAACATATCCTTAAAGTTATTCCAGTCCATAAATTTACCGGAAAAAATTGGTATGTTCAATTTTGGAAGCCTAACATTTTGGTTCCGACTTTCAGTATGAACAGATTGAACAACACTCTGCGTTTCATTCGTCACTAATTGTTCTGTAGTAATCAACGCATCTAACTTATTTTGAAATTCAGATTTCAAGAAAAAATATCTTTCTTCAACTTCCGCAATTTCAGAATCCTTTTCACTAACTAAATTATCAAGCCGTTCAAATTCTTTAAACACTTCATCTAATCTATGCAACCGAGTATTAATTTCGTTTTTACCATTTATCCTATCGAAATTATTTTCCAATCTTGTAAGAGAGGCTTTAAGACGACCCCTTTCCGTTTTTATTTTTGCAAGTTCTTCCTCTGCCATTGCAGATCAAATAAAATATAATAACTTTTAAAAAATACAATCCCAATAAAAATCAAAGCACTTATCTTTCACAAATCCAAATCTCGCCGGTGCCTCCACTTTCTTATGTTGCTTGAACATAAGAAGACACGTCACAACTTTCTTGAACTTATTTATTGGACGACACAAAACATCACATCGCATGCAGAACAATTGAACATTAAAAATACTATCGCCAACTCAGGGCGATCTAACTTCAAAAACTCAGCTTTGATTAAAATAAATTTCATAAAGGCAAAATAATTCCACAAAAGCAACAAATAATTATGCATGAATCAAATTGCCGCCAACATTACCGGGCGAACTGAACACACGAGCTCAAGGCGAAACTCCACCTCCAATTTAAATCACTTTAGTCAGCAACACCTGAATTCACTTCCTATCCAAAAATAGAAAATAAGTGCTACCTAACCAGCCATTGCTTAGTGCTGGCATCTGTACTCTAAGTACATAACAACCGAATGCAGTCCAACAGGATTGTGCAGGAACAGATCCAAAAGCAGACATTAGCACGTATCTCGCTTTATTTGAGAGGCAAGCCACAAGAGTCGAAATTAAAAAAGATGATTGGGTCACACACTTGTTAGGTTTGTTACCCCTAGACATCGCGCAAATCATAACTCGAGAACTTGAAAATGTTTCAAATGATTATGATCACATTAAAGCAGTATTGCTGAAAAGATTTAAATTGACTGCAGAACAGTTTAGACAAAAGTTATTTTTTCATAAAAAAGAAAGTTCTTGTTCTTGGCGAGAATTCGCTTTTGAACTTAACCATTATTTTGAAGAATGGATTCATGGCGTTAATGTTAAAGATTTCACTGGTCTTCGTGCACTGATAGTTTCTGACCAGGTAAAAAGGAGAGTGCCACAAGTGGTTAAAGAACATTTTATAGATAACTGGCATAAGTGGAACACTAGGGAGGAAATAGTAGAAAAGTTAGAAGAATATGAATCAGCTCGTGTTTTATCTAATAAAACATTTCCTAAAAATGTGAATGAAGAAAATGACACGTTTTCTAGCCCCGTGCCAGGGAAAGAAAATAAAATTTTTGGAGCTACCAGGAAAAAATGTTATGCTTGTAATAGTTATTCGCACAAATTGCAGAATGTAAATATAGGTTTAGGAACAATGATTTTGATCGTACAGGTGAAGGTAAACAGAAAATTGTTAATCAAATGGTTGTAGAAGAGCCAGGCAAAACCGAAAGCAAAAATAGATTCCGACGTGAAAGATATGATCGAGCAAAGTATAGTTATGGAAATAAAGCTGAATCGGTGGTAGAGAACAAAATTGTGGAATCATCTAGTAATAAAATTGAGAAATATGTTAATATTTTTAATTTTGATGTGAAAGCAGTAATTGATACTGGTTCCGAAGTAACTTTGATTGACCAGGATATTTATGAAAAGATGGGATCTCCTATTTTATGCAGTACAGATATTAATTTGTGTGGTATCGATTCTGAAAGAGTTTCACCCATTGGTTTCTTTAATTCTAAAATAGTGATTGACAGTTGTACAGTATATACTAATGTTTATGTTATGAAGCAGATGCGCTTTAGTGCAGTCATTGGAATGGATGTAATATCGAAACTAGAATTTAATTTTGTGCAAGGGAATGTTAACATAAAAAATGCAGCCATGATTGATGTAGTGCATCCTATCAAACGAGTTACTAATTTAGGTAAATACCTTTATTCAACACCTAATTTCGAACCAGATGTGCTTCCGGTTTTATGTAAACAACAGTCTCTCGGGTTGCGAGAAGATAAACACTGCGCATTGTTAAAGAAAAAAATGCACAATATAAAAGAGAAAACGGAGGCCATTGAAGAAACGGCTGATAAAGCTCAGTCATCCCCTCAAGAGGAAGTTTGCCGCAGCGAAAAGGTTGAAAGTAAGGTAGCTGCATTGAATAGAAAGATTCAGTTGCTGGAAGACGATCTAGAAAGATCAGAAGAAAAATTAAAAATTGCTATTCAAAAGTTAGAGGAAACTTCACAAGCCACAGATGAAAATGAACGCATTCATAAATCTCTTGAAATTAGGTTAGGACAGGTTCGATCAATTGCTGAGGAATCTGACAAAAAATATGAAGAACTAGCACGTCGAATCGCCATGATAGAAGAGGTCTCGAAACGCGCCGAAAAACGAGCAGCCATAGGCGAAAGTAGAACCGTAGAATTAGAAGAATTAAGAGTGGTTGGTAATAATACGAAACCCCTTGAAGTCAGTGAAGAAAAGGCTCCGCAGAAAGGAGAAACATATGATATAACTATGCGTCAATTGTCACAGAAGTTTCGAGAAGCAGATCCTCGGGCTGAATTTGCTGAAAAATCTGTAGAAAAGCTTCAACCAGAAATGTATAAATTGGAAGATGAAATCCTTGCAAAGAAAGAAAAAAATCATATACTAGTGCAAGAAGAAAATAAGAAGAGTTATAAGAAAAGAAAGAAAGGAAGAAAAAAGTGAAGGATTCTCGAATCCTATCCCGAAAGATGTACCTTTGAGTACATATCAAATAGACTTCGTCGGACTGTAGAACTTTTCATATTTTTGAATGATCTGTAAATAATGTTCTTTTCTTTTCTTTTTTTTAAGTGTTTTATTTCAGATGTCCTTATGGTCCTGGGCGGTGAGGACACCGCAGGTCAGATGGCCGAGCATGTAGAATCCGAAGTTTCAATCAGAGCGCAGCTGCTTCACCCCTTCCTGTGAGACCCCCCCTGACGTGGGAGGTCACGTGATGTTTTGTTTTTCGTGGCTCTCGTATTCGGAAGAAGCGAGGAGTGAGAGGGAGACGGTTGGCGATATTGAACTGAGATGGAACTGTGCTTGCATGCCTGGATGGCGTGTATTCTTGTTCTTTTTTAAGCAGTGAATCCTGTGTGGATGTTTTTTTTGTTTTCTTACCTAAGTGGTACCATATTTCTAGCATACCTGTGTAAATAGAAGAATTATTAAATGTGTGTGTCCAAGTAACTTCGCCTCGTCATTGCGTACATGTCCTGCTTTTAATTAGAAGCACATAATAGTGACTCGTCAATTCATAGGGTGAGTACGACCGTATATATATATATATATATATATATATATAGAACCATTACACTGTGACCACCTACTTATGACGACCACCATAACGCGTTGCACCTCTTTTGGCCTTCAAAACAGCTGCAACTGGCTTGGGCATGGATGCTACGAGTTCTTGGAAGATACTGGAGGCAAGTTGTACCAAATATTTAAGCAGCCACACAAAGTCTAGATATCGGAACATGCTGGTGTTTGAGATCTCAGCTGCCGGTAAGAGGGGAACAGCTGTTCTCCAGGAAAACGGCGCACCTGGAAGACACGACCATCGACGTGATGAAGGAGAAACCGGTATTCATCCTACCAGGCAGCTCTCTTAATATATCCGCTTATGCAATCTTCATGTTCCCGTGCCCCCTGCCCTAGTAGCACAATTAGTCCAAAAAACGTTTAAAACACGTTTTTAACGTCAAAAAACGTGTTTCCAACGTAATTTAAACGTTTTTTGAACTAGTTATGCTACTAGGGTGTAGATGTAGTTGACAATGACGCTTGGTAAGCAGAGGCACACGAGTGGGACGTCTGTTCCGTTGACCCATATCCAACAGTATCCGCTGAATTTTGTGTTCCGAAATACTTGGTCTTGGACATGCATTGTATTGGCCTATGAGCGGAGCCACTGCCTTCCGCCGATTTTTCTGTATTAGGCGATACAGTCTCCGGCGTCCTCTTTCTTTAATGATGCGTGGACGTCCAACATCTTGGTTTCTCTTGCTGATTTCACCATCATTAATCAACTTTTTATAAATACTAATAACGGCAGATCGTGAACAACGTTTCGGAAGTTTCGGATCGTGCAGTTTCGTAAATACTCGTTCCGAGTCTTCGGGCTATTACAATTGCCCCATCAAATTCTCTTAGATAAAAGCCTTTCCCATCACTCTCAAATTTAACAGCAAGAATGATTCCCTAACTTCTCCAGCAACAGTTAAATGCCATTCCCACTTAATTAAATACTCTCCATGTCATCCAGACGAGTTCATTGAAAAATATGTAGGTGATCATAATGTAATGGCTGTTCGGTGTACACACACACACACACACACACACACATAGAGGAGGGGGGGGGAACATTTGGACAGGGCACATATATGGACAACTCAATTTTCCCTAACTTAAAAAAATATGAAAATTATGAAATAATTATATTTAGTTGGGTCCATTTTCCAGGAAGGCCCATTATATTTAGTTGGGCCCATTTTCCATGATCCATTTTCCAGGAAAATTAGCAATTAGTAGTGAAATTTTTCCAGTTATGTCAATCAAGCAGTTTTGAAGTTTAAAAGTAAGTTATACTGGATTTTTTTCAATCCTAATTATACATATTCATATTGCATTATGAAAATTAATTATATAAAACTAAATACCTTGTTTGATGAACATAATGATTTATTAATCATATTTTTCAAAAAAATTCTGCTAAGCTAGGCTTGGCAAAATTCTAAACTTTTGACTATGTGGTTCATTTGGACACTGTTTTGGGGGCACAAGTGGACAGTCCAAATGTGCCCCTAATTTTCATATTTAAAAGGTATGACACAAAATTGAACCAATATGGTGTTTAAAGTAATTATTTAAATAAAGACTATAGCTTTAAATCTCTGCTAGACCCGACCATGGGCGAGTGGATAAGGCACTGAACATGGTAAATGGCCGAAGTATGAAATTCCTGGGTTTGGGTCAATATGCGGCTGTCGATCTAACGGTGTGGAGTTTTGGGAAAGTTTCCTCTAGATGTAAAATGAATACGCATCTGAAATAGAATCTGCTAAAAAGCCCTTTGCCCAAGGCTTGCTGTAACATAAAAAACACTGCTATTGTAGTTAAGCTTAATTCTATAATTTTGTTCACAACTTATTAGGATCATTAGAAGCTATAATTTATACAAAAGAAAATGGAATTGTTTTATCATTTCCACTTCACTGTTCATGTAGTATGCAGTCGCTAGATGTTGGGGTTTATTCTTGTTTCAAAGGTAAACTAAAAATAGCTTTTAATGATTGGATAGCTTCTAATCCAGGAAAAACCATCACCATATATGAAATAGCAGAACTGCCATCTAATGCATGCCGTAATTCTTTCACTCCAAAAAATATCAACAGTTCATTCAAGAATACTGGAATATGGCCTGTTAACAGACTAGTTATCAGTAAGGAAGCCTTTCTTCCAGCCATAAGCGCACCCACAGGGGGGGGGGGATTTTTTTATACATATATATGTGTAGAGATGGGGAGAGCAGGAGAACGACCAAAATGCTCCCTCATCACACCATCATACTTTAAAAATGATTATGACTCCATTTAAACAATTAAAAACATAATTTATTAATATAACAATTTAAAACATTAATATTAAACTTAACAAAACATGTTAGTTGGAAAATAAAATGCCTAGGCTTTTACAATAACAAAAACTGCCGAAGCAGATCCCTTTTTTTCCACCGCACGGCTGCACCGAGTAGGATTATATATCACAGCAATCCACGGGGACGAAACTTTGCACGCTGGACCAGGCGTCTGATAGGAAAAATGGCTAAAGGATCACAATACATCTTTGCTGTCGGCATGCAGCGACAGTCGGGAAGATGACGTCACTCGCAAGACAGTAGGCAAACATCCGACTTCTAAGTGAGAAGGCAAGTCGAATCACTAGCCGATCATCAGCCAAAATTCCAGTCTTGCCTGTAGGGCTCCAGGCACTACATATGTAAAACTTCGTTTGAGATTATGAGAGTTTTATGTATGAGTATTTGATTATTTTGCCTTTTTTTGTTTCAATTCTTAAAACATTCACCATAGTTTAGAGCAAATTTCTTTTTGTTTAGGTAAAAAATTGTGACTCAAGCCATGGTGATCATAGAACGTCACTAGAATATATATTTTTTCTTTAAAAGTCTTTTTTCTTAAGATTTCAAGTCATTTATCTTTGTTATTTTAAATTGTTGATAATGTTATCTACTAATGCTAATGTGAAAATCTGTTTGTTCCAAATGTGCCCCAAGCATGTCGAAATGTACACCATGTAGGGGCACACGTGGACAATTTTTGTAAGTTTTAAAATATATTTTTACAAAAAATCTTGTCACATCTCCTAATATTTAAGTGCATATATTTAAAGCGATGACGCATAAGATTATGATTAGTAAAAAAAAAAAAAATTGTAAAATAAAGAAGAAAAAGGTTAGATTTTTGTATGAAACAAAAAACGTCCCCAAGTGCCCCCCTCTCATATATATATATATATATATATATATATATATATATATAAAACTTTTACAAAAAACTTCAACTTAAATAATATGTTCACCGTAAATTAAAATCAAGACTATTGTTTTGTACAAATATTTACATTTTAAGAATACTTCAGACAGAAACAATGTTTCTGAAAAAATAAAAAGAGAAATAGTAACCTCGTACACTAACCACTAATAATTCCAAAGGAAGGTAGAATATTTTACTAACGAAAAAGAAATTTTCTTTTAAGAATCTTTATGAATTTTCAATCCTTTTATTTACAGTAATGTTATTCTAACTTTAAAAAAAAGTTTAGTGGAATAAAAAAGAATAAATTTTATCAAAGAGTTGCGAAAAAAAGGGGAAGAAACACTATTAGTAAAAAATATTCACCACATGTCTTTTGTTAGGATAAAAGTATGGTAAAAGCATGCTCCCTTTCGCTGTATTCCTTAATGTTGCAATCAACCAAGTATGCTTTCCTCTTCAATTTTTCTCATGATTTAGTACAAATAAAAAGAACTTTCTGAAAAAGAATATCTAGAAAAATACGATAAAATATATTCGATGAGAAAAACATTTTCGAAACAAATACACGTTTTATCCTTCTTCCTTTTTTCCAAGTAAAGCGAGTGTATGAAACCTATGATCATAAAACTATAGTTCAAAATACGAAAGTTTATTTTAACAGAATTTGTCTCTTAAAAATATTTCAATGAATATTGTGCAATAGAGCAAATTGCTCAAAACATTGCATAAAATATAATAATAAGAGTAATATTAAGGTATTTAAATGTACAGTTCTTACATTCAACGTTACTGTTTCTTTGGCCTTTGATGAATCGCTCTTACTACAGAAAAATATTCACTTATTCTGCTGATTACACTACCCAACACCAAAAATGTATCCGGCTCAGACATAGTTATTCCCGAAGCTTTTTGTCTCGCTAAACACGAAATTCGCTATAAAAAGTTGAGATTAGCTCTTGTTTTCAAGGTAGAGCACCAATTTCGGTAATAAAAATCTCACAAGGGTTGTATAGTATCCGTGTGTTCCATCAGCCATATCTCGCTCGGCTAATCCGCCAATTTCTAAACCACCTCTAAATTACAGGATTGAAGAATTTACTAGACCAGGGACTTCCTATGATCCAGATTTTGAGGCACACTACTGAGTCCCCTGCGGAAGATCTTACCGCAATATTGCTGCTGTTATGAGGTTCCAAATGTGCTTGGAATGCTTCAGAGGGTCCAACAATTCCTCGTCCACTATTGTTGTTACTTTTATTAATGTCAACGATTTCTCTTTTGACCAATTACTGTAAACATTCATTAAAATTGCCTTTTTAACTTACACGTTATTCTTATGTTTTCACCTCATATCCCATTTATTCTTATGTATTCACCTCATATCCCATCATTACATCATTTTGTTAGGCCTAGTAGCACTTTTGATTTTGCCTTTTAGTACCATCTATTATTTAATAAAAATTATTTGTTTATATGGATACTAGCGTCTTTTAAAGTTTTTTTCCATATTTTCTTTTCCGCCCTGTATTTACACTTTAAGTTATGACGTTTGCATGAAGTTTTTCATCTTAAAGTATAACTAAGCATCAAAACAATCTATTACCAACACATTCAAAATAATAGATTAACTTTCCTTTTAATGAAATATTGAACAATTTTTAAGTCTTAATCCCACAAGAATTCCTGAATTCAGATCCTTCAGTGGGGCACAACCTATTTCTTTTCACGTGTTGCAGCCATTTCAACTTGTTCTTGAAACATTTGAAGACTGTCAAAGATGAGCTCTTTTATCAAATTTCAAAGAGAAGATAGCCTTTCTAGAAATAGCAATCATAGAAATTGTTGAGAGTGTTATTAGAAATAGATAGAAATTCGCTTCTTTTTCATTAATTTTTTTCCCCTTTTTGAAGCTCAGTGGACTAAAAGTTAAATTTCTTCTAAAGTAAAGGAAAATCTAATTTATACTATACCAGTTGAACTGAAAACTGAAGAATTTTATGTTACACATAAGTGTTCGTTAGAATTGTAATATACAGGGTGTCCCAAATTAAACGACCCTATTTTAAAGTTGTCTACAGACGAAGCAATTGTTGAGAAAATTATGAAATTTTGTGTAGGACAGGATGCATTTATGGTAATTTGTTTGAGTGAATAGAAAAAAAAAATAATTTAAATGTTCGTTATCAGGGGACGTTTTCTTTTAATGAATAACATATTTAGCATACATTTATGATATTTTACAAATATTATTACAACAAAACATGATCAATATGACGGCATCATTGTCAGCTTCCATCTAGAATCATAATCCCCGAGCATGTCCTGAAATGCTGTCTTTAAGCTTAAGCACAGTTCTTGGAGGACCAAATGCTATGTTGGATTACCAAATGTTATTGTTACCAAATGTTTTATACTCCCCCAAAACCAAAACTCGCATGGATAGAGGTATGGAGACTGGGAAGACCATGGATCAGGAGAGTCGCCTCCAGGCGGTTAATATTGTAACTATTTTTTTTTTATTCACTCTAATTCCCATACCTTCATTATGTCCTAAACAAAATTTCATAACTTTCTCAACAATAGTTTCGTCTGTAGAAAACATTACAGTAGGGTCATTTAATTTCGGACACCCGGTTTATGTACCTGTTTGAAAAAGGGAATACGTACAATAAAATGAAAACACTTTCAATTAAAACTGTCAAATGAAATACGCCTTTTTGTAAATAATCAAAATAGCTGCCATTTGTATAAAGTTCACCAAAACGACTTTTGTAGTATTTATGGTTACTAATTCTCCGATTCCAATTTACTAAAGTACGCATGTTTTGTGCTTTAAAAATCACTGCTGCACAACTTCATATTGAATTAAATGTGAAGAGCTTATCTGAAAAATATAAAGGAAGTACACATGCATAAAAGAATATTTACTGTATAACATTTTACAATTTTCTTGCACGTATGTCAGGTGTCGCCAACCGAAATAATCTAAGGGAATTCTCCCCCATTTTCCCCCGGTTTATTGACCCTTCTTTCAGACCCTTATTTTTAATTTTTTCAACAACCTCGTTTCACTCGCTCAAAAGAGGTTTCTTCAATTTAACGAAATGTTACTGTCAGCAACGTTGCCGGTATAGCTTCGTTATTTGACGAATATCCGTATCTTTTTCCTCCAGTCAACTGGAGAAACTTCTTCAGATTTCACGAAATTTGTTCCTCTTCATCAGATTTCTGGAAGAATTCACGGAAATACTACGTTTTCATAGAGTACGAAAATTATTCGTTTAAAAGTGAGGGATAAATTAGTTTTAACCCTTTAACGCGCAGTGTTCCCGCTCTGGGAACACCAAACTCTGACGTTTTGACTGTTTGCCAGTCACGAAGAATAGTTTTGATTTCTATAAAAAATAGTTGCGGATGAGATAGCTCCACGAGAATCCTTTACTTTTTAGCACGTCATTTCCGGTAAAAAAATTGTCACGACTATTTTTAACAGCCCTGACATCTGCTGAAAAATGGAAGAATGCGAGAACAGCTGGATAGATTGCCCAATGCTGAAAAAAGGGCAGTCGTTACCATCGCTCGACTTTACTACCAACAAGATGGTGGACGATCGAAACGTTCATCGCGTGCCACAGATCTAGACCCTTTTTGACGACAGCTGGCTGTACAGGCACAGTACGTCGGATATTCGTCAAATAACGAAGCTATACCGGCAACATTGCTGACAGTAGCATTTCGTTAAATTGAAAAACCACTTATTATGGTCTGGGGGTATTTCTCTTAGTATGGACTGGGACCCTTGGTCCCAGTCCATACTAAGATGCCTACTAATCGACATCGGCATCTTAGTATCAGATGCCTACTGATACTAAGATGCCGATGCCTACTGCACTATTTTGGATGACTATGTGCTTCTTACGTTGTGGCAGTTTTACGGGTTGGACCCCTGTTACTTTCAGGACGACAATGCCAGTTGTCATGTTTCGAGGTTAACCAAGGCTTGGTATGGTGCCAATGGAGTTCATCGAATGGACTGGCCTGCCCAGAGCCCAGTCCTGAACCCTATCGAGAACCTCTGGGACGAGTTGGATCGCCAAATTAAGGGGTGTACTACCCGTCCAAAACCGGTGAAGGAACTTCTATGTCTACTCCAAGCCGAGTGGAAGACAATACCACTAGCTGTAATACAAAGACTTGTGGAAAGTATGCCCCGGAGGGTTCACGCTGTAATTGCCTCTCGTGCAGGCTCTACCAACTATTGATTTTGAATATAGTTTTTCGTTTCTATCACAGGTGTCCAAATACTTATTGGTAGACAGTGTAGTTACTCATACGCTCTAAAAGATATTTATAATTTACCGGTCGTAAGTGCAGCAAAATTGAACAAGCATCTCCCTACTATATTATCTTTTAGTATCTACTTATTATATATACGTGTGTGCGTGTGCGTGTCAGTAATGACGTCATACTCTGAAACAGCCATTTTCAGAATCGCGCACACATATTCAAAAAATATTCTTTTTAATATTTCTTATGTTGTTGGATGACGCATCGTAAAAAACACAGTACAATATTCCAGATCAAATTTCGCGCTGCTGAATGCTGCTTAGGCAAGCAAAAGAACCTCATTTTCTCCATAGCCTCATTTTCGGTGCAAGATGTCATGAACATACTACAACCAATCATAAGCTGCTAATCTCACAGTCTCTGTCCAATTGCCACTATAGCGTAGTAATTAGGTGGTGATCGTAAAAAGACGATAAATTATTTTGTAAAGATTATAACTGGTACGACTTTGTAGTGAGAGCGACATAGTTTTAAGAAGACGATCGTATAGTGGGTCACATTTTAAATTCACACTCGCAACGATGTCGAAAGGAGAATTATTCCCCTTAGGTAGGACGTACTTTCTTTCACACGGAACACGATGGCATACACAATGTCGTAGGGGTCAACATGCCTTTCTCCCCCACTGAACAAAATCACATATGCACTAGAAATCCCTCATCAGAGCGACGAGGAAGGACAAATTCCAAAACCAAGAATGAAATTCGCTTTTGATGGCGCATGTCGTTTTTCCTCTTCTGAAAAATGATCACACAAACACTTTGAACACTGGGCTAACACATTTTACTTCAGGAGAAAAACACATTTTGAAGACCACATTCCCTTTAAATAAGGAGTCTCAGTCAACACTTTTAAACTTGAAACATATTGCTTTATTTTCTCACTGGAACAGTCACTAATTTTCAAAATGCAGGATTATACATTTAAAACTCTACAATACATTGCATTCAAAAGTAAACATGTGGAAGCGTGTTGACGAAAACATCACGGCGTTGATACTAAAGCGGCCTGGCATCTCGGTGGGTGAAAGCCTCCGTCACCATAAGTGATCGGCATAGATGCGAATCCGTGCAACGCGTCGTAGTGAGCAAGGCCTCCTTACGTGAAGTGAGTGGCTTGCCCCACCGAAAAACAACTGCCAACTGCTAAAAAAAAAAAAAAAAAAAAGTTAGACCTACTGCTATAGAAAATGGAGCTGGATCTTCCACGAACGATTTTAGCAGGTGTTTTACGATACGTGCAATATGCTTCTTGCGCAGCAGGGCAAAACCGCAAGAGAAATACATCTGTTTCAGCGGAGCAGAGAAATATGCGAGGTAGAGGTGTTGTTATGATTATTCTTTTAGCAGGAGAGAAAACTGGCGTCAACTGTTATTTTATTTCAAAGCAGCTGATAAGAGGGAAATGCTTTAGAAGTACGTTAATGCGCTGTAATTGAGAAGGCTAAGAGGAAAATTGAAAGCTTTAAAAGATAGTTATTGTTAAAAACGTTTAAATTAAATTTAGAATAAATTATTAGTTTAAATTTAGACAATATTAATTAGGATTTGTATTAATAATTTTTCATTAAAAAAATATGCACGTTGTGTCAACGTGACAGCCACCTTTTTCTAATTTCCAGCGAATGATGTTGAGTCATGTTACCTGGATAGATGTATGCGGTAGCTGGAAAAGAATGGAGCAAGTTTTCCTGGAGAGAACAGCTCATGTCATTGAATGTGCTGTTTAGAGCTACGTATATCATTTCCAAAGTTTTTCGATACAATTTGAATCCTCATCAAAAGATGGGGACGTCTTAATATTGGTACCTCTCGGAAACGGCTAGCGACCGCCGAAAGGACTTTCGGAACACGGATTTAACATGCACATACACCGCATTTACATGGTGGTCTTGAGTGTTACGTCGGAATCGAACCTGCAACCTTCCGGTTACGAGTCCAAAGCCTTAACCACTGGGCCTACCGCGGCCCACAGAAGGGAAGGGGGGGGGGACTTTTTCGTTTTTGCTGTTGCCATGGAACGTTTGTTTTCATTTTCTGGTTCGCCTATTATTCTCCCGTTATCTGCCGCTCAACTGTTATTGTGATGAAATAAATAATTTAATTCTGCAATACCTAATTAAACCCTTTTTTCTTCAGTGTCCCATATACAGTGAAACATGCGTATAACGATATTGTACAGGCAAAAAAAAAAAAAAAGCTGTAGATAGATTATCGTTGTTGACATCTTGAGCTTTTGCACTTCATTTACACATTAAACATTTCTCCTCTAATCATCAAAATAACGATAGAATATATTTACGGAGCAGAATAACACTTCCAGATCCAAAAATATCGGAATGTTAAGCAGCCAAATGCCCTTAGGCTCTACTCAAAGTGTAGAAAAATGCATGATGGATAGACGGAAAAAGGATCAATTTTTATTTTTGTAGGAATGCTTATTATTATCCTTCGACATCACGTGACGTTTTCTCCTCGTGGTTATCTCAGCTGAATGTGTAGTAGAGCTGCTTTTATAACAGTGTATATAAGAATGGAGAATGGCGAACGTCAAGTTGCATGTATACTGATGACTTTTTATGTAAATGTAAGTTGTGTTAATTAAATGTTTGTTTCGTCACTTAACTCTCATTACTGCGTGTCTCCACTAACCACAATTTTCTAAGGACATTTAAAAAAAATTAAACTTCAATAAATAAAGTAAGTTTAATAAATTTCTCAAATTTTGTTTATTTGTTTCTTTAAAAACGCAAATAAAAAATATATAATATGTATGGTCTTATTAGCATTTACATCAAACTGAAGTACTGTGTTGTAGAACACACCCCTTCACTTCTAAATCTTCAAAAATTTAACAATTGAAGTATCAGAGAATGACTTTGGTAACCAAAGAGCAAACTTTTCAGTTTTTAAAATATCAAATACATTAAATACAGTCAAACTCATTTAAGAAGATTCTCAAAAATAAATAAATAAATAAAATAAAAACTCATTTTTTAGCAGGGAAGACTTTTACAGTAGAACTAATTTTGGACAAATGGTGAGAAATATTGCTTTGGACACACATAGAAAAATGACTTGAAGTAAAATTAATTAATTTAATTTTATGAAACATTTTTTGTGAGATTTTACTATGCATCCTCTTCATAGTGAAACTATGATATCAAATGCGTTAACTATCAACACTTATAGCGGACTAAAAAGGTTTTTTTTATCTGAAAACTACAGGTATAAAAAATTCATTAGTTTTTCTTTTTGGAGGCACAAAAATACTATAGGAGCTAAGAATTATCTGAAAAGTCTGATAGCCGAAAAAAGATTTAGTTTAAAGTAAAAAAATTCAAAAAGTATTTAAGTTTTTTTTTTAAATCTTAAAGGCGATATTAGAGTCTTAAAGAAATAGAAGTGAATTGCGAATAAAGATTTTTTTTAAGAATATATTTAAAGTGATACTGTTTTTGCAATTTGAAAATATGGAAAAGGCTACGAATAAAAATTCGCGGATAATCAGGTTCTATAGGAAAGACCGATATAGTATAGAAACTATAAATTGGGGTATCACGTCAGCATTATTTAGCTCTCTCTACATGCGCTTTTTTTTTTTACATTTTAAATTCTTGCCTTAAAGACAAAAAGTAATTTTGTCTGTAGATTTGTCAATATCGGCACTTAAGCATACTTTTATTTCACTAATGAAAATCTCTCTTTTCAAACTTGTACGCATGTTTTCCTATCTCTCAGTTTTTTTACATATTTCAGAGAGTGTCAACTAAAAAGTTTTTTTATTTTGTCTCTTAAGTCTGTGGCTCTAAAGAATAAAATCCACTTTACGGCCCTTGAACCGAAACCAAAGTAAGTCAGTTATGTAAAGAACTTGTTAAAGCTGTACCTGTTTCTTCACAATCTTCACTACATACTGCAATAAACGAAAAATCTGTGGCTTTGTATGAAATGTTTCGGGAAAATTCTTGTAGAGCAAAATATTTTGAAGCGTGACACACTTTGTAAAATATTGGATTTTTAAATGCAGGTTTACCGTTATGTATAGTACAGTTTGTAAAGATGCATGCTAATGTGTTCAAGTACCTGATATAATTAGTTAATTTGTATTTATTTTCGGAAATGACGTAAGTTTTTTTTAACTGCAGTATTAAGTGATTAATAATTCTAAATAATATAAAAATAATTTTGCACCTAAGTTAGAGTATTCTTGTCCAATTCATACTGTGAGAAAATTATAACTGCGGTATTTTACTTGCGTGCACTTGCGTAAATTTCGGTTCAGTATTGGAGCTGTACTTAACTGAGGAAGAGGTCGAAAATTTCCACAATGTACGTTAATAATAAATTGGGAGAATCATCATATTGATGACGTTTCTTGTAGTCTATACGTCTAAGTATATTGTGTTAGTGTTCCTATTATTTTGTCTGTAACTGCTCGCATTTCTAATGAACATGCATATAGAATTTTCATATTTTATTCCAAATTACTTCTTTGCGTTTTATTTTATCAATTTTTATCAACGTTATTTTAGTTTATTTAAATAAAATCATTCTCAGGTATGGTTTTAAAGAACTATAAAAAAGGAAGAAAATCTGAAATACTTTCAGATTTTAAATACGCACTAAAATGCTATTTATTAAAAGCGTATCATAATTTATGCATCGTCCCTATTTTTCTTCCTTATTCTATTAAGATGGAAAGTGTGTCAGTATTCATGAGTGCGCCGTATTTTTCTTCCTTGTTTCATAAAACTCAAAATACTTTAACACCAGCACTACGGCATATTTCCTTTAAACCTTCAGTTACGGTGAGCGGTCAGAGATACCAATTTCAAAAGTATAAATTATCCAATTTTTCGATTTTTGGATTTTTACGAATTTAAAATTCATAATGAATTTAGTGAACGTGTTTCTGTGATTATACATACCCACTGAAAATTATTTAATGCAAAAGTTGGGTCATTTACAAAACCTTCTAAACGAGTGGTATTTGTAAACGCACATCGTAATTGAAGGAATAAAGGAAATACCGTTCACCGTAAATATAGGTATATACACATACAAATAACCGCTAAATAAATTATTTTAAATGCATGAAATTTTGTTTATGCGCCCTTAATGCATAGTTAAAAAATGTCAGGGAAAATAAAAATAATTCATTCGAAAAAAAAAAAAAAGTTGTAGTCTATTTAAGTTACGTATCGGTCAAAATTACATCTTCCGTGATTCCAGTGTTAAAATATTTTCATTTATTAAAAAATGCGACTGTAAATATATGCATCATTGTAAAAAGACAGTCCACGTAATAATAAAAAGAAACAGAAATCGCACAACCTCCTAGCTCAAAATGTTGATAGACACCTACAGATATCGGCTATATTGCTTTTCACTTCCCAAAATCATTTCATCTTAACACAGAACCACGGTGAGGGTTGACACTTGATAAAGTTGGAGCCTTATTAACTGTCAAGTATCGGAGTATTTTTTCTGAAAGAGTTGCCCTTCGAAAATCAATAAAGGATCATGTGAAGTAGATAGATACATGTTTATTTATACGAAAATGTTTTCTATTGAATGAAAATACATGTCATAAGTAAGTACTATGTAGTTAAAGTATGTAGCAAGAGGAATAAAGCAATTCAAATCTCGAATAAAAATAATAGTGCCTGTTTTTATTATGAGTAAACACAAAAAAATAAAGTTTTTTTCCAATAAAGTTTTTGATAAAACAAATCAAAACCACTAACTCTGTCAGAGTTATGACAAAAACATTAGTAACCCCTCTTTTATTTCATAGGTAAAATCAGTTTGTTTCAATTTCATTTTAATTAATTTTTTGGCTTGTGTTTAGGCGATGTCATCAAATTTCTATTTTAAAAATACATATATAGTATTTCTTCTTTCAATCCAAATACTGAAATATAAAAGTAATTTCCCCCCCGTATATTGTATCTCTCCAATACAACTTTCTAGTTTTCGATTATAAGTTCATTCCCTTGCCTTTAAAACCTTTTATTTTTAACTTCTGATAAATTTCTTATTTGACCTAAATTCAACTTTTTGCCATTTCTCAGATATCTACAGTAGCTGTACCTGACAAATATCTCACGCTCAATTTATTAAGAGCAATTATTAAAGCTGACTAGCTTGGAAAACTTTTCCAATTGTCATCATCACAAAATTACAGGAATTTCGGCACTCAGGCAAAGTATTAGATAAAAATTTTAAATTGATTTTGTTAACGAAAGGAAACATAATAACAAAAAAAAGGGTTACAGATGATTAAAAGCTGTTCGACTTGTATTTTCCTTTGTCCTTTCCCTTCAAGATTGTTTCCCTCTTTCAAAAATAAAATATTAAAATCGCTTGAAAAAAATTTTCCCCTATATAATAATTAATTCACAAATATCCTAGTTTATCAAATATTCTAATTGGAAAAAAGAACCTGCCTATAAGGGTCATTATGTAAAAAGCGGACTTATTTATTTCATCAACGTTATTTTAGTTTATTTAAATAAAATCATTCTAAGATCTGGTTTTAAAGAAATGTAAAAAAGGAAGAAAATCTGAAATACTTTCAGATTTTAAATACGTACTAAAGTGCTATATATTAAAAGTGTATCATAATTTATGCGTCGTCTCAATTTTCTTCCTTATTCCATTAAGTTGGAAAGTATATCATTATTCATGAGCGTTCCGTATTTTTCTTCCTTGTTCCATAAAACCCTGCTTTGGAATCGAAATCTATCTTAAAATTGACTATTAAACTATTTTACAATCTTCACCAAGTGTATTACAACTATACTTCACCGTTTTAAATATTGTTTCGAATGTGCATCATAATGCATGAGTGTGCCGTGTTTGTCTTTCTTGGGTTGATTCCTACTTTAACTCTCCGACTCTCGCCAACTTGGCGATCATTAAACATATGCAGTTACCACGACGATTTTTTGTATTTATGTGGCAAATGTCATTTAGAATTAAAATGGCGATTTGGAATAACGTGTAAGTTCAGCATACCGTGTATCATAATCTATGAGTGTACCGTATTTGTCTTCTCTGTTCCATAAAATATTCCTTCGGAATTAAAATCTATATTAAAATCGCCTACTAAAACTCTTTTACAATATTCGCCAGGCGTTTTCTAAGTATACTCGAAATATATTTATAACTAGTTGAAGTACCCGTTCTTCGCACGGGAATGAATGGACTTTTTGATATTACGATTTTCTGTGATTACTATTTATTGTAATGTATAGTATAGCACAGGGGCGTAGCCACGGGGGGGTTAGGGGGTCATAACCCCCCCAATGAGGAAATTTTTGCCATACAAATATTATATTCTTCACTCCCTTATCACACACATGTATGCATGTGAGTTGCAGTAGTCGTAACCCCCCCCATGAAAAATTTCTGGCTACGCCCCTGGTATAGCAAAATGAATTTCGCGTTATATTGTGTTCAATAATCATGCATACCGAATTTCAAGGCAATCGTTTTTACGGTTCAGAAGGCGATGAGGCGTAGCGCAATCTAGAGGCAAGCTTTAGCAAAACGAATACGGCTAAAATATCCTTCGCTTCAGAAAATTCTGTAGAATTGTTTTTAAGACCATCCGATAAAAATGAACGATAATGTGCCATTAATCTGACATGCTCTTTAAAACTTTTTCTGATAATATAAAATGAGTTTGGGATATTTGTGCTAAACAGGCCAGTGCATTTTCTATGCAGTTAATTATTTTACAGATATCAGCAAGGAAAACTATAATATGCATTCCGAGCAAGCGAAGCAAGCTGGGATCACATAGTGATCCCGAAAGAGTATCAAAAGCAGCTCATCTCACTAGGGGGTGTCACACTAAAGCTCATCACACTAAAGAAGAACTAGTGGGGACTCAACTCACTAGTTCTTCTTTCAACACTGATCTTAGTATTTCTAACCTGTTTTTTACCGTTATCAATACTTTGTCATAAGCCAATGTTAATGTAGAACATCTCGAATCTATTCATTTGGACAGTTTTAAAAATACAGCTAATTCTAAACTTTTATATTTTTCTGTCTTTCAGCATTTCATATTCGAATATATTGCACGCGTTTACTTTCTTAAACAAAAAATACTTTAATATATTTTTATACGCATTCATGCCCCAATCAGATGCATTTTTCCAAGTACGAACTGAGATATTTATAAATATGGTCTCATTGACTTTAATTAAATTTCAAATTCTACGAATCCTTTTCATTTTGGAAAATGGCAAAATAATTAATTACACGGTGCCACATAACAGTTTTATTAAAGTCCCATTGAATACTAGCTATGAAAAAAAAGTCATTTAATTTTGTAAACTCTACGCATTTGTAATTGAAATATGAGTTTTAAAAAGTTAAAAATAAATGTATAAATGCATTCCTTCAAAATTTAAATGGCTTTCATCATTCTTCTTTATTTATGAAAATGTTCCTTCTTATTAAAATGTCAAACTTGTGAAGAAGGAAATCGACTATTCTTTATTAAAATTATTACTGTAATTCATCATTTTAGTTATAGTATGAAGTAGACTACCAATACCTTTAAAAATGTATTCTATAATTTGAAATACTTTAGTAGTTACTTGAAAAAGATTTTATATTTAATCAGAAGAATACTTGGCATTTAAACAAACTTGTAAACAATCTACTAGTATTTTTTTTTTAGACTGCCGACGACAACCGTTGTCAGACCATCAGCGAATAAGTACGATTTTTTACTTTCGTACTAATTAATTTTTCAAGTAAAGTAATATTTAAGTAATTGTTGTAAGGTTATTATTATTATTTCTTTTATAGTCTTATTTCCTAAATTAAAAAATAAATTGATCTTTTATCTTAATAAGTAAAGAATTATTGGGTGAGTCAGTCTTTATGGGACACCCTGTAGATGGGTCGTAGGGTGTCGTTTTATAACATTTTCCCTTGAAATAGTTATCCAACGCAAAAAGAATTTTTCAAATGACACTGTCGTTATCAGAGATTAACGAGTAAGTAACTCTGGGTCTTTATTATTGTGGCAACTTAACCCATAGGTATGAACAACTAGCCCAGTGAAGGGGCAAGTTGACGCGTATTTTTTCTCTTACTTCAGGTTTCCCTTAAACATAAACGAAACACATTACGAACTCCTGGCTTTTTATAAACAAGCGCCTGTGATTTAAAGGTTCAGTTTAGCTTGTTGTAGAATTTCGTTTATTGGAGAACTTAATGGAAAAAATTATAAAAATCAATAGCTAAAAACTGCATGTACTACCTACTTCAAATAATCCAATCATCGTGCAAAGTACTTCATGCCAAGGCCGTAGCCAGGAAAATTTTTCGGGGGGGGTTTCAAGTTTTATGTTTTAATATGGTACTTTTTTCAGCACACTGAAATTAAAATTAAACAAAGTATGATCTCCAGCTTTGTGTTTTTTCATTTTTATTTAAAACGCGAAAAAAATGCATCCAAATTGAAACAGTGCTATGTAAGCAATATCCTATCGGGCGTAGCGAACCTCTGTGTTAGTGCAGCCTTTAAAGAATGACAAGCACTGTGTGACAGAGCAGGGCCGGCTGGACCATATAGGAAAACTAGGCGACTGCCTAGGGCGCTGACTCGAGAGGGGCGACACTAGCCAGGCAGCGGATGTTTTTTTTTTTTTTACTCCTGCTGTCCGCAGTGCCACTCTCTTTTTATTCTAAGGAGTAGCGGACTGGTTACGTGAATAATGCAACGTAGGATCTCCCTCCCGGTCCACATGGGTCGAGACTGGAGCTTACATGTCCCAAACTCCAAAAATCACAAACTTATCACTCTGACTTTTTTATTTATAGAGGTCATAAACACGATACTGTGAAACTGTTTCGTGTTTCGATCTCCGATGGAATCGAGAGATGACTCACTATTTTTTGTGGAAAGAGAAATTTTTTTATTTACGATATTTCTTTTTTGTCTCTCTCTACGTGTAAGGGGGGGGGGGTGAAAGAAGAAGAGAGAGAACCAATGTGGAGAAGCATTGAGACGAATGTGAGCTTTTGCTCCGATCATACTGCATTCTAATTATGGGAAATGTAAATACTGTGTAAAATTGTGTAAATAAAGCAGCCGTACATAGTGTACTTAGGGCACATTTTTGCTACCACCTTCACAAATTCCTACTACTATGATACATTAAACACTGTTTATTTAAAGAATTATTTGATGAGAATGAGAAATTCTGCTTGCAAGTGCCACGGAAATTGCATTTCCTTTTGGCCATACTCAGAAGACAGGTATGCATATAACGTACAGAGAAAAGAGTAGCATATTTAAGTGAAATTTATCACTTTGCGATCCTCAGAGAAACACAAGTAAAAAATTACATGCGGTTTGAATGAACTGAAGTGCAATAATTGTAGTTGGCGATACAAGGGATAATTTTTTTTCTACGAACAGTAAGTTATGTGACTGAAAATTTCGGGGGGGGTTTGAACCCCCCAACCCCCCCCTTGGCTACGGCCTTGCTTCATGCATCAATAATAAACATGAATTTATCATTTTTTAGACATAAACAGCATATAGGAAAGTCAATGCATGAAGGATTAATAAAAAGTCTGCTTTAAATTAAAATATTTCACTGTAAAAAGTCTTTTGCTTAGTAACACGCTAAGATGTTAGAAAGCTGTCATTTGAGTCAACATGAATTATTATTATCATTATTATTATTATTTTTTTTTTTTTTTTGTCTCGGATCACTCACTTGGCTCTTTCAATCGAGAAATCCTGATGCGAATCAAAGTAGAATCAAATATTGCTTACTAACAACTTTATTGGCGCAGTAGTTATGTCGCTGGCTATCCCACTTTAGTATCAGATTCAAATATAAAGAAAAACATGTTTCAAAATAATATGTAGATGGTTTGTCCATGGAGTTTGTTTAGGTCAAACGACTCGAAGAAACTCTCAGCTTTCTCGACAGCCTGCTACAGCAAAGCGACACTCTGACTTTAGCTTATTAATAAGACAAAAATTGAAAATGCGAATTGATTAGTTATTTATAAATAGTAAACGCTGCGATTTCTAATATATTCATCATGTGTAAGAAACAGATACACAGAATCCAAACAACATAGTAAAACCGAGGGGCTAGCTTGCACTTATATAATTAAAAAAGGTTTTTTTTTTTTTTTTTTTTTTTTTTTTTTACGGACTATTCTTAAGGACTATCCGTCTCTGATTTGAAAAAAAATGAGCTTGTGCGTTAGATAGCCCGTTTATAGACAAACTATGTGTTATAAAACTAAAAAAAAAAAGCAGATGTTAATTAACTGATCTATCTTATCATTGAGAAATATACTTGAACAATATTTCTGATCTTGAAATATGCAGGTTCCTTTTTATAATTATTTTAACAGTAATTTTGTAGAAAACATAGACTGGAATGGATTTATATTCATTTACATGCACTTTACGTGCATTTCTTTTATTGCAACTCATTTAAAAAAATCAGCTGAACTGCTTACAGTGCCGCCGACCGATATTTCATTTTTCTTTCCTGTACTTCTTAGGGGGAAAAGTAATAAAATAAATATACATAGACACATTTATATCATTTCTTAAAGCTTACTATGAGCTATTAAAAATTAAAGCAATTTTTATAGCATACTACAAAGATTAAAAAATAACAAAAATTAATTTAGCAAATTTAATTTTAAACTCAGTTGCTGCTGATAGGCAGCGTCATACATTTTAAACAAATTTTGTTAGTTTCTTTTAATAGTCGCCTCTTCGAAGTACCATAAATTTGTTACATACTCTGAATCGTTCAACTTAAACTAATAAAAATTCTAGAAATATCAAATTTATCATCATTAAAAGTTTGGATTAACAACAAAAATCTTAGTTACATTTCGCATTTTGTTAGAAAATAAATCTTTAGAAGTTCTTGTCAGAGTTACAAAACTTCTTGAAAATAAAATATTTCTTTATACTAAATTTAGAAATAAAATAAACTTTTTGTAATTAAAATTAGTCTGACATTTAATAGAAAAAATTAATACTTAAAAAAATTATTCATAGTACTTTCATAAGTTTCATAGTTTTAGCTGTCCAAAATTTGCTGCAAAGAAAAAAGTTTAATTAAATTTACGTAAGTTTCATCCGTCTTTGTTAAAACCTTTTCCGTCTTCGTCAAAAACAAGAGTTTCTTCATTCGTTAATTTGTCAAAATAAAAAAATAAAAAACACTCCAAACATATTTTTTATGATAAATTACCCGGAAATATTTAATCCTTCAAGGGTATGCAAAGTCAAAGTCACAGAAATAGGAAATGTACAAAATAAATCACCTATATATATATATATATATATAGTACATATGAAAATAATATAATTTTCTACTACACTTTGACAACTTCAGAGCCTCAGTATGATGAAAGGGAATATACACGAAATGTATAGGATTCGTCCTGCACAATGTACAATGTATTATCTGCATATTTAATGTAACTGACACATGCATTATAAATTAATTCTTGTCATCTATGTATTTAATGGAAATTTCAACACCTTCATTTATAAAGATTTCCCCTTAGTTTTATTGGAGAAAATCTTTCATTTTTTCGCAGATTAAAGATTTTGTTTAAAAGAACAAATTAATCAGAAAAACAAAAATGTGGATTTAAGTAAGATAAAGCTTATTTTGTTCCCTTATTTGCAAGATTTCTTGTTAAATACATTCAATAAAATATGACACAAAAAACATTCATTTGAGCGTTTGAGATTGAGATTTATAGACAGAAATAAAAAATAATGTCTTGTTCTCTAAAAGTACAGTTAATTTTTCTTTTGGGAACAACAAAATGTCCCAAAAATATTGCAACACAGTTTTAAGGGACATATAGGAACATATCATTAGGATTAAAAATTCCACAGCATACTGTGACCGGAATTATCGTACGCCACGATGCGGCGCTCTGAACGAGAGCGTGATGGACTGGTTTCTTGGACCCTTGGACCCTATGCTCACCTGATTTATTTAGCTTTGATTTTTATCTGTGGGGAACCCTTCAAACTATTTTACATCAATTGACTGCGCAATATGCAACTGACCTCCGGGTAAGACATGTATGCGCAGCAGCTACAAAGAAACACCCGATCAGGAGCGTAGCTACCCGCAGTGCGATATTACCGGCAGGGCAAACGGGGCAACTGCCCAGGGCCCACAGATTTTAGGGCCCAAAAATCTTACATCTTACACTTTTATAATTTTACAATAACATTACAAAGGATAAAAATCGGTATAGCATACCAATATGTGGGAAAATAACCTACCACATTTTGTGAAGAGTATTTTTAACATTAAAAAATAGCAAAATTTTTGTATTATTCATTATTTTAAGAAATATTTACAAAAATGACTTTAAAAGTAGTTGTATTCCGTACATGTGTTAGAAATTGTGATTTAGTTTTACGATGTAACGTTTAACTATGTTTCTTTGACATCATGTAACTATGTTCGTTTATTTCAGATTACTTAAAACAAAATTTATGTTTGGAAGGGTTAAGATATTTAAAATCTTCATTATAAACCAATCATAATCTGCTTTTTTTAAAGGGGGGGGGGTTATTGCAAGGGGCCCAATTTTTTTCTTCTGCCCACAGGGCCCACAGTTGTCTTGATCGGGCTCTGGCTACCGGGTAGGGGAGTAGAGCGGCGCCTCGTCCGGTACCTGCAATTTCGATAGTAGTCAGAAATTTGAAAATGCGGTGCTTGAAAATCGGTTAACCAGAACGCGGGATTGGGAATCGCGTTTCCCATTGCTTAACATAGGGTTTGGCAGTTCCTCGACAAATACTGGTGATATTGCTTAGCTAACTCAATTCGGGGAATTTGTTTTGGGCGCCGAAGTTGGCAATATTTTGCCAAAAAGGCACAAAATTCGGCGACATTTAGTGCGTTTTTTTGATGGACCCTGTAATGTTTGCTTTCCTGCATTTATTTTACGCAATAAAATAAGTGGGCACTTCTGGAAAGTACTGGAGATGGAATTACGTGGAATCTTCGCGAAGTATGCGCGAAAAGTATAAAAGTGCAATTCTCCTTACAAGCTTAGTTCATTTGCGAGTCTTGCTTGCTGCGAACACGTTAACTGCGAACCTATGCGCTCTGCTTCTTCATACTGCGGTGTTATAAGCGACGCTTTCTCATTTGCTTTGAGAAGCCTATTTTGCAAGCTGTGTGTGAATTATTGTTGTATGCTGAGGAGCAGGTGACAGTTCTCGCGAATTTCCACTGAGTTCTTAGACTGAGGAAAGATTTTATTGTATGTGAATTACAGTATCTGAGAAAGCTTCCGTGAAAAGCTGACTGCTAAAAATCGTGTTTTTGCTTGTTGATTTCTGTGAACTGTGGGATCGTCCGTAGAATTTGAAGAACAAATAAAATTTGTGTTTCGTCCGCTCAACTGGACTGCTTACTAGAAATTTCCATATACACTGGACTTTTGGGATAACAATCCGAAAAATATGCAAAGTTTTCTGCAACAGTATGCATGCACGCTTAACATTTGCTTTTAAATAATTTTCGATTGATATTAAACACTGCACGCTTTAGAAAAAACACTATTTTCAAGAAAATCTTTTACAGAAGTGTTTAACAAAACTTAATAGTAGCTTCTGAGAAGTTACTACATAAAGATCATTATGTTCATTTCAATAAATTGAAGGAGCAATATTGATTATAAAAGTTTCTAATTATTGACTTGGCTATGTAAATTTGAATATTTATGAATAATAAACACATCTAATGAGATCTTGTATTCCTCAAATCGTGTGTAATTTCAAAAACTGTACACCTAAAATACTTTACGAATCATTTAGTTGGAAAACTGTCTCTGAAAGTATTTGAAATTTGATAATATATTTCGAACTTCAGCAAAACTGATATTAATGTATAAAGTTATTGCCAGGAAACATGTTTCTGAAAATAGCTAAAACGCAGTTTTGGAAGTGAAAATTTATTACGCTTCATCGTATATAAACTTAACTCAGCTAATGGTATTTTAATTTTATTAGCATATTTTTAAGAATCTAGTTCCCGTCACATTGAGCGCGATTACTCAAATTATATGTCCGTGAATATTATTTGCAACACACTGTCAGGCTTGAACATTTAATGAAATACTGTTATGATTTTTCTTAGCAGTAAACCTTGCTTAGATTTAACCCTTTCAGACCTAGTGTCTATAATTGAGGACATAGATTTTGAATAAATATTACAGCAAATTAGAATAATTTTAAAATGAAAACGTTTGTGTGCATTTTACGGGAATTCAACAAACAGGATTTTAATTTTATTTAATGTATTGAAAATTTAATCTATATTATAAAAATACATATATACAGGGTGAATCTAAACTCTTGAACAAAACTTTAAGGGGTGATAGGGCACATAATAAGGAATCAGAATCACATAGCAATGTGGGGTCGAAAACGCAGTTTTCACTTACGCGGTAATAATCACTTTGTGAAAAGTATTGAAGTGTTCGTCTAATTTCTTAACCAAGTTTCATAAACAATAGGCTTGTCTCCAAAAATTTCATCTATGAAATAAAATAGAATTTTTAAACTATGAATATTAGTCTTCTGTTTTCGGTAAAAAAGGCATTAATTTCTGACGAACAATGGTCGGAAAGTGCACTGTTGTTTCAGAACTTTTTACAAAGTGATTATTAACGGCTACATGAAGACGATGTTGCCGACCCGACATTGCTTGGTGATTCTGATTCCTTATTATGTGCCCTATCACCTCTTAAAGTTTTGTCCAAGAGTTTAGATTCACCCTGGATATTTCTATTGGAGAGAAATCACATCTGAAAGCGAAAATTACAAAAAGGGAGATCACAGTTAACGAAAGTCAATGTTGCATTCAAAATACACAGGCTTTTGAAATCCATGCTTTTTTTAATTAGTAGCACGTACTTACATAAAGTAATCTCGCACAAAGTTGTCTCATCAAGGTAGATTTTTATGTATTACAATAAATTTCTTTTCACGAAACCTAACCTGTATTCATGTATACAAGGTACAGGGTGTTTCACAAAGGATCCCTTGGGAAAAAAAAAAAAAAGGATACAGATGCCATAAAAATAGCTACAAATTGCGCCGATAGATGACGCTGCAAGCGGTAAGATGAATGTAAGAAAATTCTCATTCGTCGCACACATGACCGCTCCACTACCCAAAACTTGGGCTGCAGTCTGCAGGAGTGGTAACTGACAGTATATTGTGCGTTTGAAATTGGATGATCGACCGGGTATGGCCTGGTTTATGCAAGATGGGGCTCGCTTACACCTTACACAAGACGTTTTTGACTTTCTGGACGAATCATTCGATGATAGAGTTATTGCGTTGAACTATTCCAAAGTTACGGGGAAAGGCATGAATTGACTTCCGTATTCTCTCAACCTCACTCTCTTTCCCAACCCTCAAAATTTTTTCTTCGCTACACCCCTTGTGCGAATGTCGCAAATGTGCATATTAAGTCCAATATGATGTAATAGTTCTTGGTGTCTGAGCTGTATTTCTTACATCCGTATTGTCGCTTACAGCGCCATCTATTGATACAATTTTAACTAAAAATTTTTAGCATCACTATCAAATTCTTAAGGCTTTTTGGTTAATACACTACTTGTTTCGGACTTCTATCTATCACCGTTTTTGAGATATTCAGTTTCAAATTTAGGGTCCTTCTTGAAACACCCTATATATATATATATATATATATATATATATATATATATATATATATATATATATATATATATATATATATACCGGTATATATATATGCGTTTGTTATATAATTTTCTATCAGCACACTGTAAGGCAAACTCACCACAGTTAAAAGTTGATAAGGCTCATTTTCATTTGGTACCTATATCTTTTATCTAATTTAACAGTCCTATTAAGTAACTCCACTTTTATTCTAATCACTAACTAATATCAACAACTGTTATTTTAAGTGTTATTAACGTCAGGTTTATTAAGTAACTAATATAATTTTAATGTTTCTTATTTTATATTAAAATAATAGTATAGTAATGCTCTAATTCCTGCTGTCATTTACATAGATTCTTAATATTTAGAAAGTTATACGTTAAACGCGTCTCTATTACTACCGTCACGCCGTATATATAAATGATTGTTTATCTTATACATCACTTCGATGCATAAATCGCACTACTATTAAAAGACATGATTATGTACTTAGGAGGCATTAGGAGAAATATAGACAAACCATTGGATATTTGTGACATTTTAATGGATCCATTTAATTTATTTAACTTGCATAACAATTTTAATGAAACTTGCATAACAATTTTAATGATGTGATTTTTCGTTCATTGACTTAATCTGCTATAAAAAGTTAAGAAAAAGGACATATTTATTCATTTTACCATAGTTAAAAAGTATTGGATTTTTACATATTGATTCTCTTTATAAATATTAGTTCATCGAAAGTTGTTACACTTAAAAATTTTACTTGAAGTGTAAAAATTTTACACTCCAGTGCACTTTTGCACTGATATTCCTTATTCAGTCTTTTTTTTTTTTTTGTAATACTATAGAAAAAAATTAATAAGTGATAGTCTATCAGTTAGAATTTAAAAAAAGAAAAAAATCTTTCATGCCTTGCAGAATAAAGTAAACACTTGTTTGAGATGTACTAATCCTTTTTTATTTTCATATTAATTTAATAATTTAGAATTTCATATTTTTATTTCAATTTCTGTTAGTTTTCTCATTTTAACATTCCTGACATTTACCTTATAGTTTTTCAATAATTTTTATTTTATATTATATTCAACGTTTTCTCTCCGATTTTTGAATGACTCCAGTGATCAGTCATATGATGGTTTGTTCAATTTTAAGCTTGTATTGGCTTTAGTGTTTACATCACTCAGCTACACTGTTAAAAGGATAATACATTTTCTTTTTATCATTTTAACATAATACATTGATCTATTTTTAGCGGAAAAACAAGGTAAAAATCCGATAAATAAATGGAACGATTCGTTTTTCATAATAGTTTTCAATCTCATAAAATAGTATTGAAACTCAGATTCATTTGATTAAGAAAAATATCCGCTCATTAACCATCATTTTATAAGGTGATATGTTTAAAAACTTTTATTAATAGCGATCTGGTAGAAGCAGACCTTTACAGCAGCTTTAACTGAGCGATTATTTCACAAAGTTTAAATTTGCAAAATGTTGTAAATGAAAGAAGAAATTTTGGAGAAACTAATCCTTATGCAAATCACATTTTTGCTAATTTTTCATAATAATGAATTTGTAGATTGCACTTTGCAACCGAGGTCAGAAGTAGCCCCTTGACAGTATTTTGAAAAACTGGAAACTGTAGTAAGAATAAAAAAAGCCATATAATCTCTAAAGCATGGTGTTAAGAGTTAGAAAAATATATCTATCATCTGCAGTGCTCTTAAAACTTTCCTGAAGAACTTTTGATGTGCTTAAACCAAGAAAATTACGTCCACAGCTATATGCTGTTTATGCAGTTTACGAAACTCATGAAACCGTATTTGAAGCTTAGACCAAGAAATTAAAATTTTGAAATATATTAAGATCTATGTATATAGTGTTGTATAATGATCTTAATTTTCTAGAAAATCTTAAGAAGGTAATCGCATACGACATGCAGAGTGAAAAAAAGTTATGGTAGTATCTCCTGTTGAAACTATACCGTGTGATAACTCAAGTAACATCATCAAGTAACCACATCAAGTAACCATAGTCAAGTCATATGTACCACATCAAGTAACATAGGATTACCTGCCGTTTAGTTGTAAAATGCCCGTTCAAAAATGATGAATATAACGAAATATTTATTATCATGCTACATAGTGAATTCATATTTTCATTACAAATTTTCTAAAAAAAACCTTTGTAATTATCAAAATACATAATCTTGTTGCCATTACATAACTAAAACTATTGAAATGTTATGCTCGAGTCTAGAAAAAAAAATTATACGACATCTAAAATACCCAAATTAAATATCCAAATCCTCTATGTTTCAGCAGAAGAAAAAAGTTTTTATATATTAATCTCGTGAAAAATTTCAAACTGCGAAGTATCCAGGGGATATTTAAAATCGCACAAATTGCTAATGTGGTCTAAATTTTATGGAGTACATTAAGCTCACTCATTTTTTGTTTGTTTTTTGTGACGCCATGTTTGACTCCATAACAGAAAACCCTGTTACTTCGGTTAGGTTACTCAGGTGGTTTTCTACCGGAGTAATATTATAACTTACAACGACGAAAAAAAAATTAAAGTCTTTACATAGCATTGTTATGGAGGTACATAATCTTACGTTAAAAAAAAGAATAATAAAATCTTAGTAAATGCGATCATGCATAACAATATTTATACATGAATTATTCAAATATTCATCTCTGTTTTAAAATAGGAACTGCCTGTAACATGAAGCTGATAATATGTTGAATATGAACATGAAAAGGATTTCATCAGTTTGAAGTAAATATAAAAGAGTTCTCCCACGCTATCTTCTTTATCTTCATCAAAAAGAACTAGTTGCAGAAAATTCCATATCATATACTTATACTGTCCGTGAATATATAAAACACCACAGACTATGCTGAGGTGCATAAATTTGCAATGGTATTATTTTTTATACATCTAAAATTTGTTTCATCTAAAGTATTAGTTCTCAAAATATCAAATGTGCAAAACATCTTATATAAAATCATTTTATGTAAGTTCAGCTCTTATTACATTTAGAATTTGAATTTAACAATGCTTGTTTTTATTAACAAATATAATCAAATAAATATTGTTTTGAATTTTTCATCCTTTATATCTTCAATAACATTTAAAATTAAAATTTGAAAGTTATTTTTCATCGCTTGATATACTAAAATGTAATTATGTATAAGATCATACATAAACTTTTTACAGAATAACACTGAGCAGTTAATGTGTATTAGAATCATGTTCTATAGGCCAGATTAGTTCACTAAAAGTTAAAAGAATCAGGCCTGTGTTTATTATAAAATACCCTTTTCATTTAATGAAAATTAAAATCGCAACGCCAGGAATAAGTAAGTATAGTAGTAGTGGCACATGCATTCAAAAAATAATAATTACTGTAGTTCACCAAATCCAATGTTGGATAAGCATATAAAACTTATTTGAGTGTATCAAGCACAAAATCTCCACTTATTGTAAAAGATGTCTGTCTGTGTGTGTGTCAGCGGCTTTACGGTGTTTCTATAGAAACACCAAATTTGGTACTCGGGAAGTTTTAAACACGTAGTTGTGCACTTCGAAGCGATTTTTTCAAAATTTGACCTAGAATTTTTTTTATTTATAATGTTTTATGCGATTTTCGGCATTTCCCCTCACCTAATTCGTAATAACGGCGGAATTACGCTCGCAGCAAAACGGCATTTATATCATCGGATAGAGGAGAAAATTTTCTTTTAAAAACAGTTTTTCTGAATATGTAGCCTAATTTGCAGATTTTTAGGATTTTTTTATTTAAAGATGACGTTTGACAAAAATTTTCATAAAATAATTTTAAAACTGTCGCAACTTGAATTCTTTCCGTCATAAATATTGATATTTTGACAAATCGTGAAACATTCTCTTCGCCCTCTTTTAAAATAAAAACGAAAAAATTATGTAAATTAGGTGATTTTTTACGAATTTTAATGTAACATAATGTTTAGAATTTAACAGCATCAACGCGGATACGCCATTATATAAATCAATTATAGCACGAGTTTATAAGTAAGGTTGTCACATTAAGGAGTAGAAAAACTGTGTTTTTTCAACCTATCGATAGAATTTTTAAACGGGGCACAGGATAATTAAGACATAAAAGATTTTGAAAAAAATTTGACCATGCCAAAGAAGTGTTGTAAATCTCTTAATACTGTTTCATTTCAAGATCATGGCAAAAGATCACCGACATATTCAGCATGTTATATGCTTGGAATATGTATGAAAATACTTTGCTTAAGTGCAATTCTATTACACACCCTGCTCCAAACACGACACTTTTAAAAAGAGGAATATACTTTAGATGAGTCTTTGGGTAAACTGTGCACAAAATAGTACTACATCTCGTTAATTCTCATTTAGTAACATTTTCAAAAGTCCTTTGCATTATGTGTTAAAATGCTATGCAATTGAGTATAAACTTTAGTGGGCCATTTAATAAATCTGGATTTAAATCTGATGCTGTAGCAAACCATGTAGTGATGAGTAATTTGGAAAAGGAGACGAAGAATCAAAACCTGTCCCAGAAACCTTTTTGGGCGAAATCACATCTTTGGAATTCCCATAAAGTTCAATAAAAAAAGCAGTGTAGACATTTGTGTCTATGTATAATAAAATACTTCCGACAGAATCACGCTTCGCTTTAAATATTTTAATTACCGTATCATAATTTTTATCAGTTGTTGAAACTGCTGATCCTGAAACTACCCTTAAGGCATCTTTCGTTCACGTAGGATTTTAAGAAAGCTTTTCTACGTTTGAATAAGAACGATTTCCATGAGTAGAAATGTTAAATGGTGATTAAAAACCAAGCCATTTACAATCTCAATCAAAAGGTTTCGATTAACAAACGCGGTTACTTAATGCTTGGTTTAATATTACTTTCTGTAGTAGCATTTACACGATAAGAATTAACATTTGTTCAAAAAATTTAGCTGTCGTAATATTTCAAACACGTTTTGTTTAACCGCTATTCAACTTATTTCTACAAACTAATAGGGCTTTTTTATAATTTTGAACAGATGTAAGATTTGACCCTAAGTCTTCTGTTATCTTGTTTTCAAACATTTGGAAATTTACGTTATTCAAACATTATCTTTAAAAGTAAGTAAGTTACAAGAGTCAACAATTTCATTCGCATTTACATATGTATTGAATCATCAAATTTTCAATTTTATTTCATAATAAGTAATAGAGCTTCTTGTTATGCTTTGAGCAGCTCCCCATTTTAACATTGTTTCGTTTCCGAAATTTAAAAAAAAATCACATTCAAAGAAATAATAAAGTTTTCAATCACCTTTTGAACACAAGCCAAGGACTTTCACCCATGAAAGTCCTTGGCTCGATCACGGATTCGGCCATCAGTGTTAATTCTTATAATTTCTTTTTATAAACTACAGTTTGTTTTCCAAAATTTTTAACTTTTTTTTTTCACCATGTCATAATAACTTCAACAAAATGATAAGATTTTCATTCTTTTGTTTGAGTCATAAGTTTAAAACACAGAACGAAAATTTTATTTGTTTACAGGTTTATATAGATGGAACAGCCTTCAATGTATCACATAGTCGAGTTGACTAATTTTTCGTTTTACAATTGCTACATTGCGAAACACATATGAAGAGCGTGTACCAAGTATGGGTACAAAACAAGTTAGTGTCGTGATCTCTTCACGACTTCTCACAAAGATGACAAATCTTAGCAACGAAGTAATTGAATTTTATAGTGTACACTTTTACGTAAAACAATACAACAAAAACTGAACGTAACAAATGAACATTAACTATTTTAGATTCATAGAATACTTATGCAGCCGGCTGTATTTTGCTGTCGGAGTCGGTCATTTTGAATTGGTGTGGAGGCCTTCATTATCGGAGGTGGCGATCAAACGCTGATGAAGGTCGACGCTCCTTCACTTTTGGTGTTCTTGTAAGAACCGAGATTTATCCAACTAGGCCACATCGGGGCAATTTCTGGAGTAAAGTAAATAAATGTAAAAAACACACATAAGAAGTTATACGTAAGAAGATACGCACGTTCCGGTCAAAAAATGGTTTGACCTTCATCAGTCCAAGCCCTTCGTGTGTTCCTTGCGACGAAGGGCTTGGACTGATGAAGGTCAAAACAATTTTTGACCGAAACGTGCGTATCTTCTTACCTATAACTTCTTATGTGTGTTTTTTTCAAAGTTTTTTATTTACTTATTTACTTTAGTAATTTGAGTGTTTTTTACCAATTTCTGGAGCAGTCATTGAAACTGAACCAGACGAATTTTACTTTTAGCTTAATTAAGCGAAAGCAGATGGTTAATTATCGTGTATGATAGTATTCCTAACAAAAGTCCTTTTCAGTTCGTAACGTCGAGTGTCATTTGATTGCCACATTGAGCATCATCACATGGGCATATCACACCTTCTCGTTACGCTCAATATTCAATTCAGGCAATATTTTCGTTCAAGTGTTTGCCACGATAGTTGGGTGAAAAGCCTTGTGCGGTATGTGTGTTTGGCATCCGATCCGGGGGAAATGGGGCACTTCGTTCGACTCGCTCAACTTATGCGACAGACCAATCACAGGCAAGCCAATGGAGGCTGTGGTGACATCACAGATTCGCTCATTCCCTTTTCCAGTCAAAACAGTTGAATGAAGTAGTCGAACAAGTAGAACAAAACAGCTGTTCGAATTGAGGATTGATCCTAATGAAAAGGTGTGATATGAGCTTTAGGGGTTTCCATTTCTTCAACATTTTCTGTAATCTCACAACAAAAGGATTAACCACACCGACCATGGTATAATCACCTTTGTCCGATGCGGTGTTCTGATAGATGTTCTAAGGACTGTCGAAGAAAGCGTTTATCGAATTCGATAGTTTTCCATTGGATGCCATATTCATTGTACCTACTGACTATATGTATTACCATGCATTGGACTATGACAACTACTCATTCAGGCTTACTTTTCATTGAATGCAGATGGAACTGTTGCACATTTTTGATTTGCAGTTTAATTGTCTAATATTAGGTGTAATGGAAAGTATGTCATTTTTTCGTACATCAATATTTTTCCTAGAATGAACTACGGAAACTAATAACTCGACATTTGCCACGTACGTGAGTTTTCAAGCACAGGCACTAGATTGAAGATCATTTTGCAGAATTCATAACTTATCTAAAACACAACTCTCGCTAATACCTAAAAATCCATTTCAGAACATTTTGAATATAATCCTCAAAGGAGGGTCGACATTAAATCAGGGGGAGGGCGGCCATTTTTCTTCAATGGAAAAAATAATATCTATAAAAATCTCGATTTAAAATTTAAACAAATATGAGTCCTATGCTTGTTTATAATTCAATTCTTGTTCTTTTTTAATGTAAAAAAAGGACATTACTTTATGATACACCTAATACATTTGGCTTCTGTACTAACCCAGTAGTAACAATTTCTTTTTTGACTAGTGTTTTGTAAATTAGAAAAAAAATTGTAAGTTCTTAGTTTTTTACTTTCTTATTTAACAAAGTCTAGTTCCAATTGCTTTATTTGATTATAGTGGAAAAACCATTTAGTTATTACAGTGACATTCAAAGTACGCTCTTTGGTACACGAAAGGAGTTATAAAATTTTGTTTCATATCATTTGTGTATTTTAGAAACTAAAGAGTCATATTAAAGTTAAAAATATCCGTTAAAAAAATAATGTACAGCGCTTAGATGAAGAAACAAAAATATCTGCACAAAATTTAACTTTCTAGAAGAATCTTGTGACAGAATTCGGATAAGTAGTTTATGTTTATTTATAATGCGTGTTTAAAATTGTAAAAAAAACTGCTTCTGAAAACAATTTTTTCATCAGTAGCTCTTTAATGATTTTCCTTTAAAGTTAAACGCAATCATTTATTTATCTTGACGCTGATGGCACTTTACTTTGTGTTTTCCGAACAACTCATTACATAAATTCATAGTTATTTTAAACATTATAGTTTGAAATTTTAAAAAATATGCATGGTTGTTATTCTTAATGCAATATAGGATAATATATTAGAAGAAATATAAATTACAATTAATGATAACTACCTGAAAGTAAAACAAGAGTATATTTTTTCGGATTATTAAGATGTAGATCGATTTCATTTTCAACAGTTGAACATTATTTCGAATATAACACATGAATAATCGTTAAAATTACGGAATAATAAGAACTCAGAACCGAATCTAAGTGCGAAAAATTCTGAGGCGGCCCATCGATATTAAAATAGCGCGGTTTTTAATTTCTACTTGGAAAAAAAGAAGCCCGTTTCTTAGCTTGCTTCAGGACACTGCATACGGTCGCTTTAGTCCATAAATTTTTGTTCTGTGTGAAAGCTTGCATTAAGTTTTGTTTTACTTTTAATTTTGCACTTACTGTAGTTAATTTTATGATTTTCTTTTTAATCATAGATAACTTAACATTCATCAAATAGTATATCAACCCCTGCAGTTCTTGGAATTCGAGGTGTTCTCGTTGCGCTCATCCCATCTCACTCACAGCACCTTCAAAACTGGTAAAATAAGTTAGTTATGTTATCCGATGGTGATAAACACGGTTGTACACTTGTTACTTTTCGAGGTTTGCTATAATCTATACTATTAAAATCTGTGCGCGTCTGTCTGTGTGTCTGTATGTCTGTGTGTAGCATCATCTCCTCCTAAACGGCTGGGAGTTGAGTTTCGATCGAGGTGTCCACGAATTCGGAAAATTTCGAGAAAGAACCTCCGCTAATTTAAATTTCGAAATTCGAATTAGTTTAGGAGATATTAATAAAAACCCCAAATCAAAAACGCTAATTTTTGATCTCCTTAATTCCCTAATTGTAACCCCTGCAGTGAAAATGTGAGAAAAAAGCATCCAGGTTGCCATGTTTGGCTATTTTATTAAATTATTTAGACTCCTGTAGTAAAAATAAAAGAATAATGATTTTTTTTCTGTTTAGATTATTTACAAAGTTATTTTTTAATTGAAGTATTGCGTGCATTTGAAATCAGAGCAGGAATTCAATGCTTTTTATGTGTAAAAGAATAAGGTATTGGGAGATTTCCGAGACTAATATGTATATTTTTTAGTTTGGCGAAAAAAATGGCTGATTTGGTGACTTTGAAAATTAGTAGATTCTACTGATTTGCACAGTTTTGGGCTTGGCGCAATTTACTGCGAGCAAACCGAAATAGGTTTAGGTTTGTGTGTGTAGGTTTTATTAAAATACGGCGTTAAACTTTAATTTTCCATGCAGAAATAGTGCAATTATTAAGGCGATTTTAAGCAATTGATCTTCGGAATTTTCCCCAAATTAAGTAAATTGATTTACCTTGAGGGAATGCCGCCAAATTTCAAAAGAAATGAAATTCTCGCATTCGGTCAATTGGAATACATAAAACACGTTATAGTAATTTAAGATACTGCTATGCTACTTTTCAAATAGATTCCTGCATTAATTTTTGGCGATGGACCCATACACAAATAACTATTTCCTATTTTGATTGCTGTTAAATCAGCGCTTAGAATCATTCTCTGAAGAAAGAAAATCTCGCAAAATGGCATACGCAGATTCCTTCTTTAGTACTTTTCTTAGAAAATTTGGCGATAAATATTCAAATGTAGTGTAACTCCGTGTTTAATATCGTGTGTTTTTTGCGTTTCTATTTCTAATTCTATGGCACGATTGGGATGAGCCAATGTTACGAGCGGATGGATAGATAATTTTTTTTTAATCCCGCCAAACAGAGTATAGTAAAATAGGAATTCTGTATAAATACGAAAGTCTTTGGAGATGAACGAGAATGCCTATAAATACTGCATTTACTGTGAAGTTAAATTTAGGATATATTTTGGCTATTTGCCATCGACTATAAGCGCTAATTACGCCAATATGGCAGTTCTAGCAAGCATAAATAAATTTCATTTCATGTTCTATTTTAATATTGCTGCAGTTTCCGTAGTTACGGAGTCCGTTGTTGCCACTCAAGCTGTTAAATTTAACAATTAAGTGAAAACACTAATTTCTACAGCTCTTGACTCGAAAAATGAAAACGCATTGGATATGACACAATTAGAATATTATCACAATCACAACGTCAATAACGCGAACCTGTAACTTTGGTTATTTTTAACTAAATTCATTTTCAAGGTCTTTAAGAAATCCTGTGTACTATGTCAAAGCCTCATATCTTAATTCCGATTAGTTTGCAAGAAAATTGATTAATCAGTATAAACTGAAGCAATGAAACTTTGTAAGCGTTTTTCTTGAAACGAGGAAAATGCAGATTGACGTCTTTGGTGTAGAAGTGGCGATAGGGAGAACTACTTAATTCAGTAACCTTAATGGGGAATGATAATTGAATATGCGCATGCACAAGGACACAAAAATCAAGAGAATATGAAAAGTCAGGAATATGAAATGAAAATCAAAAATAAATCAAATAATATGAGATATAAGTAATAATAATACGAGAATGACATTGCAATCATATGTACAACAAAGGTCCCAATCTTATAAATAAAAATGAAATTCTGTTTGTTTGTTTGTTTGTTTGTTTGTGGATTTGAGTTGTATACAAATCCACAAAAATGGACCTATCAGCCTGAAATTTTGCACAGATATGTAAAATAATATAGAATAAATCATAGTCCACTTTAAAACTTTGAAAGTCCACCCGTTCCCGGAATTTAAGAGATTTTTTATGTTCTCCATGCAAAAACCTTTCCGTAATTGTAACCCCTGTAGTGAAAAAAGTGTGAAATAAGGATCGTGGTTGCCATGTCTGGCGATTTTGCCGAATAAGATGTTTTAAATTCTCAAAGTAAAAATAAAAGAATAATAATGATTTTTTTTTGTTAGTTTATATTTGTAAGATTATTAATTTTTTATTATAATATCGTGTGCATGGGAAATCGGAGCAGGAATGAAATGTTTTATACGCAAAACAATAAGAATTGAAGATTTCCGAGGCTAATATGTAATTTTTTTTTTAGTTTGGCGAAAAAATATAATGGCTCAAATGCTGATTTTGAGAAAGTGAGTTCTAGCGGTTTGCACAGTTTTCGGCTTGGCGCAATTTATTGAGAGCTTAAGGAAATAGATTTTTGAAAGCAAGTGCAAAGGTTTTATTACAATACAGCGTTAAATTTTAATGATCCGTGAAGAAATAATGCAGTTATTAAGGGATTTCAAGCGATCTAACTTCAGAATTCTCGCCAATTGAGTACATTGATTTAAGTTGGGGGACTTCCGCCAAATTTCAGAAAATTGAAATCTTCTCCTTTAGTACATCGGAGTAACGATGAATAAAACACGTTATAGTTGATAATTTAAAAAAATTTGGTTGTATTAAGGGATTCCCCTTTTCAAATAAATGTGTGCTTTACTTTTTGGCGGCCGAACGATTTCCCATATTGATTGCTGCTAAGTCAATGCTTCGAATGATTTCCTGAAAAAACTCTTTCAAAATGGCGTATGTTGGCACTTTGGCGAGGCTTAGATTTGAAACTGGATTTTATTTGAGACTGGGATATATAATGATACTGGTTATAGATAAAAATGAATGTTGGTATGTGTGTATGAGGTTGAAAAACTCCAGCACCGTTGCACCATGAAATTTGGTTCACCTAAGTCTTTTATCATTGAGAAGCTTTTTATGCTATCCGTTTTCCTCTAACTTGCCACTAGGTGGCGCAGCAGAACGTCGAATTCTATTCCGTTTAGCCGTTTACTATGCGAATATCGTCCAACCGATTTCGATGAAATTTGGTACACGCGGATATTAGAACACGGAGAATATTTTTCAGTATCCATTTTGCTGTAACTTGCCGCTAAATACATCAACTTCTATACCGCTCGACCGATCGGCATAAAATTTCTTATACTTACATATTTCAGCACGAAGAATATATTCTAACTGTGTTCCTTTTGATGTTACTCACCACTAGATGGCACTGCAGTGCATTATTATTTTAACTCGCCACTAGATGACGCTGCAGCAGGCCAAATTCTTGACCATTCAAACGGTCGCTATGAAAATCAGTATACATAGCTATTTGAACAATGAGAATATTTTGGCGTTATCCATTTTGCTATAACTCGCCACTTGACGGCACTGTAGCAAATCATTACTTTAATTAACCACTAGATAGCGCTGCAGTGTATCACTTCTTGACTGTGCAACTGATCACCATGAAAATAGGTATACATAGATATTTGAACACGGGGAAGAGTTTGGCGCTATCCATTTTCCTATATAATTTGCCACTAGATGTCGCGTCGTCAGGGCTGTCCAGCCGATCGTCCTGAAATTTCGTATTCATCGATATCTGAATGCGAAGAATATCGCCGTATCCGTTTTGCTAAAACTCTCCACTAGATTGCACTACGCCGCATGGCCTTCTGCACCGTACAAACGATTGCCTTGAAATTCGGTATGCATGGTTATTGAACACAATATAAAGCGATATCCATTTTGCTATATAGCTTTATTACAATAAATAGTAATCCCCACAAATCGTAATATCAAAAAGTCCATTCATTCCCGTGCGAAGAACGGGTACTTCAGCTAGTCCTCTTTTAACAGTTGAATGTTTAGAGATAACATGCAGAAGTTTGCGTCAATCCCACAATCGGCCACTGCGACTGTTTTGAATCTTTCCTGCATTTTATTACCATCCTAAATATTTTTTTTAGGATTCGAGAAAAGATCAAGAGATCCCTGTACGCAACTACTGCAACAAGGCTGTATTTGTAGAAAACACACTTTTAACACCTGCCAACAGTGTAAATGATCATTTTTACCATTTTCTATTTTAATTGAAATATTTTAATACTTTTTTAAAGACTAGGGGCCAAGGCCCCCAGACTCGCTACGCTCACTTTTCGTATGAGGCATTCGGCCACTAATAAGGCTTATTCGTAAGAAAGACAATTTCAACAGACAAAACACGAAGATTGCATCAGATAGAATGTTACTGAGCTACACATTGCTTGGTTCTTGCATGTTCATTGGTACATAAAAAATTAATTTTAAAGATGCGCTAATTGGTTAGAAATAAAAAAAGGATGTATAAAAATTTACTTGTTTTTAATTCGTATCTATGACTCGAACGATTAGTTACAGAGTAACACTAATTAAAATGTAATTACCTAAGATTAAATCAGAAAACAACAATAAGTTAACTTAAAAAATAACTAAATTTATGACTTTGAAACTTACTTAAAAAATGATTTTTATTGCTTTGTAAATTACTTAAAAAGCTACTTTTATTGCTTCGAAGCTTACTTAAAAAAAACTATTTTTATTGTAGAAACTTTTCAACTGTTTAATTTATTATCATTATTATTTATAATGAGTAGTAACTCTAGTAATTTAAATACAAGAAGATCCACCCAAAGAATATTTTAAGTATTGTTGAACTACAAATGTATATTATTAAAAATAGAATCTCTTTTTTATCTGAAAGTTTCAAAAAGTACACTAAGTGAATTTCTAAAATAGCCAAGTATGTTTTAGAAATTCGAAAACAAAAACTTAGGTTAAAAGTGGCCTGATATTTTTAATTGCACAGTATGCATAATCTGTCAAGTATATTACAGTCACTAAAGTGAGCCCATTCCATAATTAGATCATATTTTAGAAAAAATTCCTTTATTACCTTTATCCTGTTTATTTTTACTTCCTTGTACGTAGTATAAGGAAGTAATGTGATCCCGAAAAATTTTGGGGGCCAAATTTCGACATAAAAACCGGTTTTGACTACCTCTAAATTTAATTTAAAAATTTTTTTCGATGCATCTCATCGTAGGCTAGCATGCACGATCATATTAACGCGTCTGCAACTCATTTTGACCAGTGGCGAGTCTACTGTGGCCAGTTTTTCCATGCCGTCTGTACGTACGTACGTATGTATGTAACTCGCATATCTCAAAAACTATTGGTCGTAGAATGTTGAGATTTCATATTTAGGATTGTTCTATGATCTAGTTGTGCACCTCCCCTTTTGGTGGCAATCGAATGGATAGTTTATGTACAGGACCGCCCAAAAGATTCGAAATACTTTACGCTCTATGGGCCGAAATTCATTAAACTCGCCTAACTCAAAAGCTATTAGGCGTAGAATGTCGAAACTTCATATTTTGGATAGTTATAACATCTAGTTGTGCACCTCCCCTTTTGGTTCCATTCGACTGGATAGTTTATCTACAGGACTGCCCAAAACATTCGAAATACATTACACTCAATGGGCCGAAATTCATTAAACTCGCATATCTCAAAAACTGTTAGGCGTTGAATGTTGAAACTTTATATTTAGGATTGTTGTAACATCTAGTTGTGCACCTCCCCTTTCGGTTGCATTCGACTGAATAGTTTATCTACAGGACCGCCCAAAAGATTCGAAATACATTACGCTCTATGGGCCGAAATTCATCAAAGCGTTTTTTAGAGGTATTGGGCTATTTCAAACGACTCAGAAGTGATATATGCTGTAAAGAGTTAGAAAATGAATTTCTCCATTAAAAAAAAGTGTCTTTATCATTTATAGTTCTGCTACAGGAACACTCAAAAGATTTCCAATACATTACGGTCAATAGCAATTTTAGGGGCATTCATCCATTTCAAGCACAATACCGTCCTACCAAATAAGTTAGGTAATGGTCCGACCACGGTCACGTGCCTCCCTCAAGAACTATGCCAAAAGTCGCCAAGCTTGGCGACTTTTGGTGTACGTGTGTGCATATTTAACTCTCAAATCTCAAAAACTATTATGAATTTCATATATAAGAATGTTGTAACATCTAGTTGTGCATCTCGATTTTTGGTTCCAATCAACTGGAGAGTTTATTTACAGGACCACCGAAAAGAATTTCAGTACCTTAATGTCTATGGACATCTTCATTATAATACAACTGTAGACAGTCATTGTTTGGTACATGCCCAAAATCTCGCCGTCTGTCCTCGACCTTGGCGAGTTTTGGCGAAATATCGCCAAATTTGGCGATAGTCAGTCATTTGGTCCATGCCCAAAGTATCACCATTTGTCATCGTTCTTGGCGAGTTTTGGCGAAATATCGCCATATTTGGCGATAATCTGTCATTGTTTGGTTTATGCTTAAAATCTCGCCAAATGTCGTCGACATTGACGAGTTTCGCCGAAATATCGCCAAATTTGGCGCCAAAAATTATTTCCTATTTTGTATAACTCTAAAACTTTAACCCGTAGATTTTTTAACTTTGTATTTAGAACTATTGTAATATCTAACTGTTTTCAATATCTTTTTTGACAGCAATCGACTGAGAATTTATTTACATGGTGAGCCAAATGACTTTGAATACATTGAGGTGTATAGATGCATTCAATTCATTGAAAGTCTGTGGTCAATGACTACTTTGGCTATCCCCAAAATCTCGCTGACTATCTCAAGTTTGTCGGCTTTTGGTGAAATATCGCCAAATAAAGTGTCAGAAGGAAATCTTTCAAATTGAACTCAGCTTGGCGATATCGAAATATTTGGCTAGAAATCGCTAAACCTTACTATTATTGATATTTTATCTCTTTCAAACAAATAAATTTAGAGGAAGTGCGTCGAAAATATTTTTGATCTAATGGACGTGCAAGGAAGTCATGTGTTGGACACATCAGATTTTTTATTTTTATATGCATTTTTCTTCGTTATGCTGAATATAATGTCCATCAATGCGAAGTTCTGAAAAAAGCTATTATAATAAAAATTTTAATTTCTACATTCATTCGCTTACATATCATATGCGATACCTCGTTGCGTATCTACTTTAGACTTTTGCATAATTTAACACAACGAAATTAATTCTTGTATTTCTAATTATTGCGAGAGAATGCTGAAACGCACCTCCACTTTTACTATTCTCCCTAACTTGTGTTGCAGATCCAATTCATTATAGAGTGTATGCTCTCATTTTCTAAGCATAATGACAGGTACATAAATTACAGCGGTATTAATGAAGTCATATGCTGCTTCTCTTCATAATCATCTCCGGTTTCCATTAAAGGAAAGAAACAAAATAGCACAATAAATATTCCGTCTGCATTTTATTCGTGTTATTTCCGCTAGATTTGATCATGAATAAAATTACAATCATTTGCGAGTATACGCATTTCAGCACCCATTAAATAAAAATAATGTTTTCACTTGAAATGCTTTTTAAAGTGTGATTGCTCGACCTTTCTTTAATTACCATCTATAAAAAGAGCTATTAAAATTATTGGTTAAAATTAAAAGAAAAAAGCTGAACATAGGTTTTTATTTTTACAGTATGGACTAATTGAGAAAAAATGTCGAAACAAAAGAAACTTTGGGGGATTCCATATAAATATTCATATTCCATATTTTAAAAAATATTGGTGCACATAACTTTTGGTAGTAAAATTTCCTCTCTCTCCTTCTTTTTCATATACAGAGCACGAAATTAACGGTGTACCGCTGGTCTGAGATATATAACGGACCAATAGAATACAAATTTCGTTGGTCCATTGGTCCAGTAACGTTTTATTTACATTTTTTTCAAACTTCCACAATACATCCCATTAGAGCAAGAGCCCGCGGCCGCCAGACCTTCGTCATAGAATAAAAGCTGAAACTTTCTCTGCGCATATTCCCCAATAGAGGTAGGAACTATCGGCCACTATAAAGTTCGGATGATCGTTCGTGGCTTTGGCAGGTAACAGGTGGCAAAGATGTATAAAATTTCAGACAATTTTCGTCATTTCATAAAGCTCAATTTTTTTATATGTTCTTCTTCTCAGTACTAGAAATCACTATCCCTTGCCAGACACTTTTCCATCGTGGCAAACCCCCGCCAGACAAACTCAAAGTCATGTAAAACGTAATTCTATTTTCATCATTTAATAAAGCGTGATTTTTTTATATGTTCTTCTTCGCAGTACTAGAAATCACTTTATCATGGTGTCGGAATAAAAAATAGGCCCTTTTATGACAGTTTTCTTGAAAATAATACGACCGTTTATGCGTTAAAAGCATCAATAACTTTATAGCCGTTGAATAGTTATTTGCCGTAAGTTGTAACAAAATATTTAAATTAAAAAGTGAGTGCTGCCGATGAGGTATGTCCTGAAGTAAAACGCATCTATGGTCAAAAATTTTTTTTACAGAAGCTCCGAGAAATCTGGAAATCGACTGTCAGAAATTTTTCAGGTACCCTGTATTTCTGTATAAAGCAACAGTTGTTGCAAATTCCGCTCCAAGAGTTGTCCAGTCCACCATGCTTCGAACAATTGAACACTCAACTTTCTTCCGTATTCCCACAACTGGGCGAACAATGAGCGTATTAGCGTGCGAATCGCCACACAATGGAACTAAATAAAAGAAAAAGTACATAGAACCTGAACTCCAAAAACAAACTCACAGTTACAAGCGGGAAAAACGGGGCGATCATTATAAACGGCTCTTCGGTTTCCTCTGTTAACCCTTTGAGGCACAACCCTTTTCCAATGCTGAAAAAAGGGCAGCTGTTGCCATCGCTCAACTTAACTACCAGCAAGATGGCGGACGATCGAAACGTTCATCGCGTGCCACATATTCAGAGGCCCTTTTTTGACGACAGCTGGCTGTGTCGCACAGCCAGCTGCGTCAAAAAAGGGTCTCCAGATCTGTGGCACGCGATGAAGGTTTCGATCTTCCGTCATCTTGCTGGTAGTTAAGTCGAGAGATGGCAACGGCTGCCCTTTTTTCAGCATTGGACAATCTATCCAGCTGTTCTCGCATTCTTCCATTTTTCAGCAGATGTCAGTGCTGTTGAAAATAATTGTGACCATTTTTTTACGGGAAATGACGTGCTGAATGATAAAGGATTCTCGTGGAGCTATGTCACTCGCAACTATTTTCATAAAAATCGAATCTATTTCTCGTGACTGGCAACAGTCAAAACGTCAGAATTTGGTGTTCCCAGAGCGTGAACACTGCGCGTTAAAGGGTTAAAAAAAACGGTCTTATGAAAAATTTTTGCCGGTAGGTACCTACGCACACTAGTGGGGCCACTGAAGTGTGTTTAAAGCCTCCCTCCCCCAAAGATGAATAGTTAAAACTCAAACCCCATATATCTGCCTACGTGAGGAGCACTTTTTTTTAAAAAAATGCAAAGTTTTGATGTAGTTCATGCATTTTTATTTGAAAGGTCATAAACATGACAGAACAAAATTTCACAAAATTTTCGTATCTTTCTTAAAAAATTGCATTTTTGAAGATAATTTTAACAAAATTTCATACTTACGCCAACAGTTGTGCACTGCATTATTCTCAAAATTTAGTAACTTCCTTAGCCCAGTATACTCCTCTAACACTTTTCTGTGTTTGTACAAACAGTTTTATTGTATTTTAAAATATTTTCTGAATTATGGCCAACTATCTACGAAAACGTTGACTTTTGAGAAAAAATAAATTAAATTTTTTGATCTAAAAGTACTTGTAAATTTATTAATTTCATAAGTATAACTCCCATTAGTATAAAATATATGTTGTAACTTTTGATACAACATATATTTTAATATCAATAGAAAGTCCATGCAAAATTTCATTAAGATATCTTTAAAACTTTTAGAGTTGTTACAGTTATCCTCAAGCAACGTAACAAAAAATATTTTCCAGAAAACGCTTTTAGATTTTATTTAACATCGATGTTCAAGCGGAAGCGACATTCATCTTCCTTTCAATTTTTCGCAGAAACAAAAGTAAACAGTTTTGAAATCTTAAGAATATGTTCTTTCAAATAAAATAATATTTAAAACGCTATTTTTTCGCAAAAAAATGGTATTTTATACGTAGGCAGATGCCTTCATGGAATATTAGTTAAAAAGAATATTCCGCTTATTGTAATAAATCTCTATTTTTTTTTCCAATTTAGTAAACGTAACAGACATCTTAATGAACATCTTTCTAATTCATGAAAGTTTATATTGTTCCAGTTTTCGCCAGATACGTCTGATTCGGGGTGTTTCAACTGTTCTGTTACGGCAAACCTGCACGAGGACATACACTGCAAAAATCAGTCTGAACACAATTTTAAAAGCATTAGCAGAAAAACAGAGGAATAATCTGTATTTGGCAATTTAATTCGTTGCAGTAGATATTAGCCAATCGGCAGTTAAAAAAAAAAAAAAGTATGCTTCTCATTTTTATTTGTCATACATAATCCCTTTCCCTTCCACCCATTTTTCAAGACGTCGGCATGGCCCTGTTCATTAGTTTTGCTTAAGTGAAACTAGCTGTAGGTGAAGTTCGGGTACAACGAAACAATATATACCAATTATTTTCCTGTTCACAAATTTGCATGTACAAAAATAAAATTAATGGACACATTTAACAGACTCTTTTCCCCATCTAAATGAATTTCAATTCCTAAATAGTTTTATTGATATTAAAAAGTTACAAAAGGCAAAATATCCGTCAGTGTTTCATTGTAACCCAAACACCGGGGTACAATGAAGCAATAAAATAACACTTCCCAAGCACTCAAATAATCAGAGTCAAAATTCAGATTACAGCATTTATGTTTCATGTACATTTATAATAAACATTAGTAAGACAAATGAAATTTTAATGGATGAAACTAATTTAATTAAACTGTTTTACCTTAAGATGAAATAATACTTTTATATAAAATGAAAAATTATAGTCAGCTCAATAAAACTTACTTAAATTCAAAAATTAGCATTTCTGCTTTACTTTCTGTACCACCTGAAGAAATAGGGATTGGTAATTTTAATAGATTATAGTTTTTTCAAAAATGCATGTTTCCGAAGAACGCACAAATTTGAAGCTTGGACTCTCGTTTGACGTACAGAACTTCGCTTTCCTTTTGATTTAAGTTTATCATATCCCCAACAGAGTACATTTCTTTATATTTAAGTTCACCTTTCTTGATTAAATCAATTATTTAGAGTAATACGCTTGTGCCATACATATTATGTCCGAATACGAGTAGCTTATAATCTGTACTGTTTGGATTATTTGAAAGACATTCTGGATTGTCACCATCTTTAGAGTCTGAAGAATACAGAGTACGATCTAGAAACGATTCCTTGTTAACTTTATGTGACCTATGGAAATCTCAGTCTAAGTATTTAATAGTAACATCTATTTTAAGTGAACGCATATACCCGGGGTACAATGAAACATGTTTCTTTGTGCCAATCTACAAGTGTTTCATTGCACCACAAATTAAGGCTACAAACTAAATTTTTACCAATTCTTAATATCCGCTCTTATATTAAACGAGGAATGTTTGTGTGTGTGTGTGTGTATGTCCGAGCGATCTCGAAAACTGCTCTAAGGATTCTTTTTAAATTTCGTACCTGGGGGTTTTTTGGGCCCCTGAAACGATTGAGCTAGGTGAATTAATTGAAAAAACTCTAAAACGCTCAAAATTTAAAATTTTAAATTTTTGGACGGTAGCGTCATCTATTGAGCGTTTGAAAAACACACTGGATGCAATCTTCCTAAAAGGGACGCTCAAATAAGATTAGGGCGGATTAAAAAATACACGCCATCGATATATAATAGTAAAAATTAATTTCGCAAAGAAACAAAATAAATGGAACTTGATATTCAGTACACAGACAAATAAATATTTTAGTACCTAGATATATTACACCATTCAGCTACATAAATTTGTTTAGAATTAAAAAGTTATTTTTATTTCAAAATATCGTCCTGGCAACCAGCGAAAGAAAAAGAGAAAAGAGTCTTCGTTGCCATCCCCGCAAGCACCTTGATGGAATATACGTAAATAATTTAATAATTCTTAATTCGTAGTTATTAATACAAAACTATTCGTATATATGTGAAAAATTGCCTGAATTTATTACAATTATCCTTTTTTAGCTAACGTAAAGCTAAATGTATTTTCGCGTATATACTAAAACAATAAAGATTTTTCATGTGTTTTATTGATCCATATGATGCGAATTTCAAAAGTGCATAAAAGTTTCAGCTTAGCCGAATACTTTAAATGAAAATGACACCCTTTTCAGCCATTCACAGTAAGAAAAAAGATCCTGTGACGTAACATGAAAATTCCATTTTTTTTTTTTTTTTTTTTTTAAATAACGGCACTAGGTTGAATTCTATTTTAACTGCCTTATTCCGCCAAGTTGACGATAAATATTTAAATGTAGTTACCCTGATGATTTTTTTTTTTTTTTTTTTTTGATGGGTCAACCGTTTATAATGAAACGATGTTCGAAACTCCGATGAAAAAATGATACGATCGATTCCTAAAATGGGCTCGAAGCCGATATTCAAATTAATTTTGCAGATGATCAGCCATCAGTTTAGTTTTCATTCACTGCAGTTGATGATTTCAACTCATTTATTTTATCATCGTATGGACAACCTTTTAAAACTTGCGGGCAGAACTTAACGATAGTGGCCTCCTGGGCCTGACTTCAGGATGTTAGCGAAATCGCGGGCCGTATAATTCGGATTTATATGGTAGTTTGAATGTTTTATATAGGTTTTATACAGGGTTTTGACTTGTCGTGAGGGCTGGTCCAAAAGCCATGGCGGGCCCCATCCGGCTGCTGGCTGGGAGTTGTCCATATGTGGAAGCAGTAAATTGGGAGGCTGAAATCTGGTTACTAAGATTTTTTCTAATAAATTTTCAATTCTTATTTAGACGCGGATTAGACTGTGTTGTTTTGTGTTGTGTACTGTCATTAAAGTAAAGGATCAAGCCCTTTGTGGAGACAATTACAGCGGGCGATAGAATGTCTACACTCAGAATATTTAATATTTACCCACTTAAAATCAAATAACTTCATATTCAATTTTTATTATACATCGAAATTCGAATTGTATAATCTGCAGAAACATTTCGTATTCGAAACATTTCGTTTGGTATCAACATCCTCTCCTATATCCATGCTTAATGCATAGAAAACAGTTTTATTTTTGAAAAAAAAAGTTAAACTGAGTAGTAATTTAGAAAAGCTATCTTAAGCGAATTGGAATCGTAATTTTTCTTCCAAAGCCTGATAACCGTGACTTCAATGTAACGTCAATGTCACTTGCAATAGATCTTTCTGACACTCAAATGATTATCTTTTTTTATTCTCTTAAATGAAATAGAGCTAAAAATACAAAAAAAAAACCGCTTAAAAATCAGGAAACGGGTGGATTATCAGATTTTTTCTTTCTTTTTTTTTTTTTTTACATAATTATGATAATTTTCAGGCTGATCGCACCAACGAACCGTGTAAATTTTATGTTATTAGACAATACATTTTTAATCTGTTTGGATGTTATTCCGGGTTTTATTAGGACCCAAGTTTTATTTTGAGTGGTTGAACTGGAATTGTGACAGAGTCAGGGATCAGCGTAACTACATAGGAGCGATGTATTTTTGATTTATTCGAGGTTAGAAGTCCATTTTCTTCAGTCTATCCGTTTGTTCTATTATTTTCAACGTTTAAGTAGTTGTTAGGGTTATTGTAAAAGAATATTTTTGATCTATTCTGTTTTTGATTTCATGATTTCGAAGTGTCCTTTTGTACTAATAATTTAAATTGCGTTACACTTTTTATTTTCTTAAGCGTGAGTTTATAAAATAAAATTATGTTTAAAGCATATTTATGTAAGATTATACTTTTATGGCATCTATATTTATGTATCTATAAGATTGAATTTACGCTTGTAGAATTTGTTTATGCATGATGTATGCTTTGAATGCATGCTTTGCATGCATGCTTATGCATGCTTTGAATTAGAAGAAAATAAGTATTTTATGTTTGAATTGAAGCACTATAGAGAAATTTACAATTTCAATCGTAAAGAATTATCATCATAGATGTATTATAAAGACGTAAATGCATGGAAGTGTAGCTCAAAAACGAGCTGTGGAAACATATGATCACCGACAGCAGCACTTAGCCCAAATGTGTGAACGTGCAGTTCAAACACAAGCAGATGAAACAGATGATTAGTATTTGGAAGGAGAACGACATGGAACAGCTAGACGTCGACAAATACTTCGGGTAAACAGTCTAAGTATCTACAAAGCTGCCACAAATGTGGGTACTTATTATCATAGTTTAAAACTTTTTAACATGGATTGCATTCACCCTGGAGCTTTGCATTTTTCTGAAGAGTAAAAACAAAAATTAACCGAAACCATTTTGGGGACTGTAAGATTGATGTAGGACATTCCGAATTTCCTAATGAATTGGTGTGGTTGTTTCTTCGATGTCACCCCTATTTCAAAGAATTCGAAATTTGAAAGCATACTTTACAATGGCTTTGCTCACAGTATATGACGAGTGAAACTATTAACGATTTTGGTGTGTACTACTACGTTGCGAACAGTGTGTAACAGACTTGATGAATATTTTTTATAAACTCCTTCATCTGACAGTTCAACCAACTCAAATTCTTGATGCTGAATTTGAACGTCCTCAATATGGACAGATATATTTCTGAAGTAATGAAGACGCTGTTAGTGAATGCATCGCCCAAGATCTTCGCTGATACCCTCGCTGATCTGCTACAGAAGGAAAGGAGGCACCTTACGTTAAACTACTTTTTGCTCAACTCTGATGGCACCGACCATCGAATATTTAGCATCCCTCTTCAAAACAAAGTATATGCCATTGTAACATTGAATGCCGACCAAAGCTTACCTGATAATGTATGGGTGATCCTACAGCGATGAAAATCTTTGGCAACCATGAAGATTATTGATACGTGCCCAGGCATTTACGTATTAATTATTTTACACTTAAGGAGCCTTTAGATTCTGAGCATGGCTCGGTAACCTGGTACTTTATTTTTTTAATTCTGGCTTTTAAAGTATAATACCAGATTACCATTTTTCTGTGAATACGGTAATCCAGAATTCACAGAAAAATCTAATTTACACTTATTGTAATCACTCTGGCTTCAAGAACACTATTTGAAAAATTATACATATGAGAACAAGGAAATAAAAAAAGTTACTTTTTAGTAGAGATATTGGATTTTTACCATTGAAAATAAACAACAATCTGTATCCCTGTAAAAATGCGATCGTCTCCAAATAACATCAGCAACTGGAACATATACTTCTATAATACGAGTGTGAGTTTCAACTTTCTGTGACAAATCCTATTGATTTCAGATGGCATATTTCATTGTACTCCGACTTCCCCTATAGGTAACCCTTTGCGTTCAAAGAGCCAAACAACTGCATGTGTTAAACGTGTACCCAGTAAATAAGTTCTGCAAGGATTAGAAACTAATCTAAAGCCTAATCTCTTAAATAGTAATAAAAATACAATTTCTTTCACAAGCATTGCTGATGTAAAGACTTACTTTTTCAAAGCTAGAAAGTTGAAATTACATAACTCGTATTTTTTTAATTAATTCAACGGGGAACTATGCATTTTAGTTTTTACTACTCAATTTTCGACGGAAGTTTCTAAAATGGCATTCCAATTCCTTAACAGTAGCACTTCAATAACAAAATGTAAACCATATTGCGAAAATGGATCTGTAAGTGGATTATTTTGAATTAATAAAATTTG